>BKCH01002188.1:0-189217 GCA_008635985.1 Ficus erecta
TATGTTTGGTTAACTTTTAAAAATTAGTTATAATTTTTATTGATTTTTCAGAAAAAATAAAAATAAAAACTGAAATGAAAAATTTAGGTCGGGATCTGAGAACCAAATATACCATTAATAAATGTGACATATGATTCCATCATATACTTGAGGTTATTTGACTTTTTACGCAATATTTTTAATTCAGACTCTAATCCGAATATTTATATGGAAAAGCCCATGTGCGCTTGATATCTTTTTCACCAAAACAACCACCAACAAATAAAATAATGCTTTAGTACATCATGTGCGATTTTCCAAAATAGCTCTTTCTGTGTCTTACCCAAACTTTTTAGTTTATAATATTACTAAAAATGGTCCTTTTTTCCCAAAGAAAAATGAGTTATAATAAGGGTAGAGATTGATATGTCCAGACAATCCTGAAAAGGTGGATGTCCCCTACATGATATATGGATCTTTCACGAAGTGGATTGCCCATGTACCAGGACAAACATGATGGTAACAATTCGTACCCAAGCATTCAGCGAGAAGCACGAGCGTCTTACTAATCCACTTAAGGGATGTTAGCTAACAAAAATGTCGTTCTTTTTCTTCTTTATCCTGAAGAAAAATATCGAGCTTTTCTACCAAAAGCGGGAAAGAGGGAGAATAAAGTGTATAAAAAAAAAAAAAGGTTCAAAATGCAAGTTCTATAAAATAAATAAATTAAACAAAAGAATGGAGACCAACATAAACATCTCTCGCCAAAGTTTGCCCTAAACGACAGCTTTGAAAAATATGGGCTACAATGCGGATGAGTCAATATACAACGCCCCAACATGAAACATAATAAAAACGCGGACGGAGCCGCTTTTAAATCACACGCAACAAAACGAAGGAAAAGTACTCCACCAAAAATTACCTCTTCTCCCTTATATTTACACACGATATATAACAATATTATAACAGAATAGATGTATTATATTGATTGTAAAATTGTCGTTTAGATGTAGGTTTCACGCACTAGTTTTTTTTTTTATGTAGTTCATAATATGCCAATGGCCCGTTGAAGCTTTTATTATTATTATCATCATCATCATCATCATCATCATCATTGTTAATATTATTATTACTATTATTGTTATACCACCACCACCACACCAACTCCACCAAAAATTACCTCCACCCTTATATTCACACACAATATATAACAATATTACAGAATATATATAATATTAATTATAAAATCGTCGTTTAGACGTAGGTTTCACGCAGGAGTTTTGTCTTTTATAAAATATGCCAATGGCCCGTTGACGCTTTTTATTTTTATTATAATAATTGTTGTATTATTGTTATTGTTAGTATAGAAAATGAGAATTGTTTCTTTTTCTTTTTCTTTTTCTTTTTTCTAATTTGACGGATTAACATGGTAAGGAATTAGTTTTAGACTATTTTCAAGAGAAAACTACCCAACCAGACACTACCCTTTTTTCTCCACAGAAAAATTTCCCACCTTTTTTTTTCACTTTTTTGAGATGCTTTTAATTTTAATTTTCTGACTTTTATTTTTTTAAATAAAATATATTATGATATCATACACATTCATATGTCACGAGAATCAATAATAACCACCGGCATTAGTTACGATCGCCAGCATCGGCCACCGGAATATAAAATATTTTAGATATTTTACTAAATTTTTTTTTTGTTTTCAACGTGAATGATCGGACGTCTTCGGTTCCGATCGCCACCGCTGGTAACTGGAATATCTAGTAGAATATTTATATATTCTATTAGATTAATTTTATTTTCAATATGGATTATCGGACATCTCTGGATCCAGTTACCGAAATATTGATTTAGTAAAATATTTTGGGTATTCTACTAGAATCTTTAAAAACAAAAAACAAAAGCAAAACCATTTTGTTAGATTATAAAATATTTCTACCAAATTACTTCGCGGGCCGGCAACTCGAAGTTGAAGACATTCTATGATCCATATTGAAAATAAAAATATTTTGATAGTTTATTGAAAAAATACTACTAAAATATCACGGTGACCAGTGCCAACAACAGAAACCAGTAAGATCAGTGTTGGTTATGATGACATCTGGTAGAATGTATGTAACATCATTGTTTTTTTTTTATTATTATTATTAATAGAGGAACTTTAGATAAATAATTAGGTTGAGCTTTAACTAGTACCCTTAAATGATAAAGAAGTTAAACGTGCCTAAAATAATAGAAAGAATGTCAAGAGAGATTTTTCAAAGTGTGGCATTGTGACCTTTTCTTATTTCAAAAAGACAGGGGGAAAACGTGGTATTTTGAAATAATATAAGGGTATTTTAGATATTTGCATTTTGAAAAGATATTCAAAATAATATTTTAGCTAAATATAAGTGTATGATGTAAACTTTTAGGGTTTTTTTTTTTTTTTTTGTTAAAAAAATAAAAAGAAAATGTTTCAGGTATTTTCTATCCTAACTTTTTTTTATATAAATAATATTCAACGGACTTTTAATCTATATATATATATATATATATATATATAGATTACAGCTGGTAGCTTTTTTTTCATTATTTTCCCTTTGAGAGAGTATTTTTAATTATATTTATGGCTGGTAGCTGATTTGGCATAAGGCTCTTGATTTATATAATATATACACATATATATTTTTTCATGCGGACCATTTCCTTACCAATTGTTTTGTTGTCTGTATTGTAAGGAACGTGTTGAGTTACGAACAACTCGATCTGCCAAACTCTCCAACTACGTCCACAAAACTGAAGGCTCTTATGTGCATGCCCAAAACGTGTTTCTTTTTTTCGATAAATTATCTTCGAAACTTTACCAACCAAGTCTCCGATTAACTTACCTCAACTTTTTTTTTTTTTTTTCTTCGGTTTATGCGACACCCGTGTCGATAAGTCAGTTTTTCATTAATGATATGTGACACCCGTGTCGATAAGTCAATTTTTTCATTAATGATATGTGACACCCGTGTCAGTAAGTCGGTTTTTTCATTAATGATTCACCAAAAAATAAAAAATAAAAATAAAAATAAAAAGTTATTTACTTATTCCGTTATTTTAATCACGAAAAAACAAAAAAAAAAAAAAAAAAGAGCATGAGATGACCATAGCCACCTCAAAGGAGTGAAAGTGTTGAGATAATCTCACATCGATCAGAAAAGGGGCATGTGAACATTTTATAAATGTGAAGGAAAATCTCACTTTTAAGTTAGTTTTTAGGGTGGAGAATACCCAATACTACCTAACATTGATATTAGAGTCAAGTTAATCAACAATTTTCAATTCAATTCGGAAGAAACAGATCGATGGTCATCCGTCTCAGATCTTATGTGTGAAAAGAGAGATTATTGAAATAATCTCACTTCAGTTATTAAGGGGACAGGTGGATTTGGAGTATTCTCAAATGCATAAAGTAAATAGATGTTACCCCTCAAATAAGACTAATATCAATAATCAATATAGATATAGTTATTAATTATATTCCGGTGAAGGCTATTGATAACTCTATAAAATATAGTTATTTTAGTATTTTTAAACTTATATTTTTGCTCTAATCTTAGTATTTTATCTTAATTTTTTTCCAAATTTATTATGTTCTCCCAAGTGTATAGGTTAATTATGTTAAAAGGGTTAAAACGTAGCAATTTGGATCTAAAATGTGATTAAAAGAAATTAAGCTTGCATTTGATTCGTCAGTTAGAAATAAAATTTTTAAGTTGAAATTGGTTGATTTTTCAAAAATTAATTATCAATTTCGTTGACTTTTCAGAAAAATATAAAAACTGATGTGAAAAAGTACAGTTTAGTGAGAGTTAAACTCAAAACCCAAACAATGTTTAAGAATTGCTTAAGGTATTTCAGAGCAGTCATCCACCACTCGCAGTCACCTTACACGCGCACAACTTGATTTTCTAGCCATCGAATTGGCCCAGCAGTGGCCCAAATCAGCGAGTGCATGCCACTCACCCCAGCCAGACGCGTCACTGCGCTTGTGTCAGAGGGACCAGTAGCTGTCGGACCCATGTGGGCGTCCTCAGAAATTCCCACATGAGCCTACTTCTTCAACCATTTATGCTAGGCTTACAGGATTCGGTGCGCTCGTCCTCACTATTTCTTCGTGCACTTGTTGCTAACCCCCATTCCATGTTTGCCGCGTGTCCAAGCTCCAGCTCTCGCCAACCGATTCCCACCATCTGTCTACATGGGCCCCAGGGAATGTTGCGCATCAGCTTTTGTAGCATGAGAAGAAAAAGAAAAAGAACATAAAAAATAAAACAAGGGAATTTTAGAGGCGGCGGCTGAAGCTTGTAAAAGGAGCCTAGGGCTCGTGCAAAGGGTCTTTGGCTGTAAGAGAAGCCAAAAACCAAAGAAGAAAAAGAAAAAGAAGAAAAAAAATATATTAAGTTTTAGGTTTATGCTCGGTTTGGTTCGCAAGTTCAATCTTAATTTTTCAACTCAAATTTTATCTTTTTTCTCAAAAGTTTTTGTCTTTTTCCCAAATAAATTTTTGTCTTTTCTGAAAAGTCAACAAAATTTACTTTTTCAACTTCAAAATATCAACTCAAACTTGCGAACCAAACGGACCCTTAGTTTTCTACAAAATTAGGGAAATATTATCTTGAATCATCAAGGAGAGAGGGAGAAGAAAATTTAGGAGAAGACTTTGGAGACCTGTGACACCTTCAAACTGAGTTTTCTTACTTTATTTTCTTATCTTTATATTTTTGTAATTTGAGAATAATTAAACCTTTATTTTGTAGATTTATATTTTTATTTATGATGTAATTCTCTTTTTCTAGGGATATGATCTTGTCGGATTATGATTAGTTGAGTTTTTTTATTTTTAATTATTGATATTATGTTCCAATTCTATGTTGAAATAATTAATCTATTCTTAATGCTTGTGAATTTCTGGTCAACTTTTGCATGAATTGATATTTGATTTGAAACTGAGAAATGATTATTGAATAAGTCATTATTTAATTAATTATGAGATTGTCATAAGCTAGAGATAGTTATGAAACTTGTACAGCATTATGAATTTCATATTCTTAATGAATTGTGGTAAGCTTAAAGTTTGTGACTAAGAGGTGATAACGGGTTTATTGTGAGATAAATTGCAAATGCCTGAAAAGGATTAATGATCATTTTAGAGAGATTCACTGGCAATATAAGGAATAGACATTGATTAATTGGATTAGAGAATTTGAATATGATTAATCCGGTGAAATCGGAAACCCTAGATATTTTTAATATTTTGAGTCTTTCATCTTTTTATTTATTTGTTCTATTATCTCTTTTTGGTTATTTATATAAAGTTAGAGTTAATATAATTTCGATAATTGGTAACGATAGTTTGCATGAGAACGATATTTTACTTATCACTTATTACTTGTTCACGATATGTGCAGTTGCAATTTTCAGCAACAAGTTTTTAGCACCGTTGCTGGGAACTGTCTTATTTGTAATATCAATACCAAATAACTCTAGTTTTAATTTGAATTTTTTTTATTTATTTTCCTTTATTTTAATTTTGTTTGTTTTGTCTTATTTGAGGGACTTCAAGATGTCTCATCGACGGGTCCTAATGAGTTTTGCCCAACAAGACATAGAACCGATGTATATTGCTTGGTGGAGATACAGAGACTTGCTTAATAGGTTTCTTGATCATGGTTTCTGGAAGAGATATATTGTTCTAAACTTCCTTAATGGCTTATGCAATACAACAGGAAGTTGGGCTGAAAATGGATATGGTATTTTCCCTTTATACCAAAGACCTATTGACGAAGCCTATTACATGTTGGAAGACATGGCTGATCATGATTATTGGGAAAAGAATATTTTTTGGAACGACCAAGATTTCCAACATGAATAATTGGTAGCATCTACTCCTACCATCGATACACCAATAGAAACTATTGAAGATTGCCATCTTGAGGAGCCGACACAAAGAGAGGAGCACTTGGAGTTGTTTTGTGACAACAACTCTTTAAATGAAGTAGGGGTACAAGACTTAGCCATGAAAGAAGAATCACAAGAAGAAATCATTAGTACCCAACCAATTGTGCCCACACCAATCATCTAAGATCACATCTATGAAGATCCAATGTGGCCAATACCTCTTCCACCTATATTAGCATCATTCGTTCATGCCCCCGAGCACATACATCGAAGCCTAGTCTTGTTGAGTCACTGGCTGAATTCTACCATATCTTGCCAAGCTTGAGGGTATCAATAATCAAGACCCGTACATGGTGTTATATGACACCTACTATGGGTGAAAGTCACTCTTTGACGAGTCATTCTCCATAGTCAAGCCGATGACTATAAATCAAGCGCTTCTTCGGAGACAACACAAGCTTTCTAAATCTTTTCTTTGCTTTATTTGAATTCCAGTAAATTTTAAATTCTTAGGATCTTTTTATCTTTCTTCGTTGTTTTTCTTCTCTAGGTACAAGCTTTGGAGCAAAGAGCCAACTCGTGGAGTCCAAGCATCAACGAGGGAAGTTTCCGCAACCCTTCTTATTTTCATGATTGTTTACACATTGAGGACATTGTGGATTTTAAGTTTAGGGGTAGAAGCATTTGAAAAGGAAAAAAAAAATGCTTTTTGAGTATTGATTTTGTTTAATTGTCAAAAGCCAATGATAAAAAATAGATTAAACTAATTATAGCTCTTGGAAAATAATGAACATTGTATTATTTGTGTGCTTGATTCTTGTTTGAGTTTTGTCTTGCTTGCAATTCTTTTTAACACTTTGTGCACATAGTCTTGATCACTTGGCTATTTTGCTTACTTAGAGAAAGTTTATGTGAATTAAGTAACTCATTCAATCTTATCGAACTTTAGAACTTGATTATCAATTAAGGAAAAATCCTAGATACACTTTATCAAGGACATGATTTAGGCCATTTTTGGATCGTTTGAGCCTTTCAAGCCAACCTGTTCATATGCATATCATTTGAGCCTAATGTTTTCCTTTTCTTTGTTACCCATATCTTTTAGCCTAGCTTTTTATTAATTTCAAACCTTTCAACCCTTTACCTTAAGCATGTTGATCATTCTAGTAATTATTTTGAGCTATGCTAAAGTATGGGAGGATGGGTGGAGTAGTGAAAAGTTCATTTTGGTTATAAAAAATAAAATAAAAAAAAAGAGAGAAAAAAAATAAAAAAGTGCTACGCCTTGTTTCATAAAAATAACAATAACAATAACAATAATAATAAAAGAGGTTTGAGGTGTAGTAACTCAAAAAAAAAAAAGATAACAAAGAAAGTTGAAATCAAGTTTGGGTATGTTATTGGGAGTGTTGCAAAAGCTCTACAAAGGTTCAAGAATGGTTATGCATTTAGGGTAATTTAAGCCATATCTTTATCTATATCCAACCGTTACCTTGGCGTAACATTACAAGCCTAAAAATCCTAATGATCCTTGGTAATGTGTATGTCTACATTAATAGAGAGTGATAATAAAAGCAAGCCTATAGAGTTTGTAAAATTCTTCATCTAGAAATCAATCATAATTCACTTGTTTGCAAAAACTGATCAAAGTTGTGAGTGATTAAGTATAAAAGGCTATTCACACACACACCCAAAAAGAATCTAAGGCAAGGTGAGACGAGCATTTGAATTGAAATTGTATACTTTCATGATATTAAGATTTCCTTAAGCTATAATCTATGTGAAATCTTTAAGGCATGCTTTGTAATCCAAACTAAATTAGTACTCACTTTTTCGTTATTTTTCTCTTTCTTTTGCTAGAGGACTAGCAACTACTCATCTTAAATTTAACCCTGATTTATGGTTGTAGGCATAACCTAGTTGTAACTGGTAATTCTACACATGATTCTATCATGAGGCGTAGAGTTTGAATCCCCTCACCATAAGTTACAAAAAAAGAAAAAAAAAACTATGATTTTATTATTTTAAAATCTCAACGTGTTCTTAGATTATTCTTTGTATTAACAAACACAAAAATGTAATTGAAAATTTACTCGTCCAGTAATTTTATTGATAAAGAATTAATAGAATAGTAGGAAACAAATTTCATGAGAAAAGCAATTAAATTCCATAATTCCATTCAAGTATTTACAAGTCTATCAAAACTAGTTTGAGGGAAGGCACGTCCATGTTAATAATTTTTTATTTTGTTTTTTGCATGTTTTTATAAAATAATATAAAAACACTTGAAGTCTTTATACTTTGATTATAATGTTATCACGTAATTGACACATAATTATTTTTATTTAATTTTAGAAATTCTTCGTTAATTTTGATGGAAGGGACCAACACTATTAAAAAAAAAAAAATTTAGGCACTAATTAAAGAAAATTAAAAATTGAGGAACCAAGTAAAATATTAAGAATTCATGGATTGCCTTGGGGCAATCTCTACTTGTGAATTGAACTTCATCCCAAACTTATAATGATCTCTCTCTCTCTCTCTCTCTCTCTCTCTCTATATATATATATATATTACACACACACACATATATATATTCAGCTTGTTCAGATGTTCTTGAAGGTTGCCGCAATGAACGATGAGGAAGTGAAATGAATGATTCAGTTTGATTTTGCAGTGACGTTAATTTATTCAGAGTAGCTAATAATATATATATATATATATATATATATATTTTGGTTATCACTCTTCATCTTTGTTGTCCAAGAACTTTCTCCATTGTCGTTTCACAATTTGTGTCCCTTTTGTTTGTTGTTGTTTTTGTTTTATAGCCTTTTTGTTGTTAATGTGGTTTACCCATTTCTTGTCGTTTTCCATTGCTTGTCAGTTCTTGGTAATGTTTCCTTTCTTCTTGTCGTTTTTCAATTTTATTACAGTTCCAACTACTAGGACTGCACAAAATACCTGCCTGCAACGACGGAGCTAGGATTTTAGTTCAATGACGACACTATTTTACTAAAAATTGAAAAGCAAGTCCTAATAGTAAAATTTTTTCAACACCAAAAAAACATACTCGTAATTTTATGCTTTCTCCTCTTTTATTAATGTATAGATATATATATATATATATATATATATATATAGACTAGTAATGCAACCAAACCTTGAAAACAACAAGAATACAACCAGCCGAGGGAAAACGATTCATATATATGTGCTGATTTACTTGGTTAAGTTTGATCTTCTCATTGGTAGCTGATTGGAACAAGTTTAAGAGGAGATTTCTTGTAGGTTGTAAGTCCATATGCCTCATCCATGTCAAGATCTGCCTCCTTCATCCCATCAGGTAATTTCCCGTCAAAACAGCATAAGAGATTTGCTAGTGTGAGCTCCACCATAGCCATTCCCATGTGAATCCCGGGACAACCTCTTCGACCGGCTCCAAATGGCAATAACTCGAAATGTTGCCCCTTGTAGTCAATGGAGCTATCCATAAACCTCTCTGGGAAAACTCTTCCGGTTTTCCCAGTAATCAGGATCTCGTCCGATTGCCCAAACGTTGACTTGAAGTATACTTTTGGGATAAACATCGTAACCAAAAAGCTTAAATTGCGACATAGTTTCTCTCTTGGTAGTAAAAGTGGTGCTGCGGGGTGTAACCTCAGTGTCTCTTTAATCACCATTCTCAGATAGTGAAGTTGATGAATGTCACTTTCATTTACTAATTCTCCTTTCTCGACATAACTTCGCACTTCATTCTGTGCTTTCCTCATCACTCTCGGGCTCTTCGCAAGCTCTGCCATTGCCCAGGCTATGGTGATGGCACCAGTGTCCACTCCAGCCAAAAATATATCTTAGACACAAACATGGAACAACAAGGCTTTATTAGTTTCACACATAAAGCATATTTAAAACATAAAACCAGTAGGACAAGGAAAATTGAACGACCACTTATCATTTGGTGGCGTGAGAATGTTGCTCCTTTTCCTCAACAGGCTCTCAAGTCTTTGTATGTTAGCAGTGACGGAGCCACTTGAGGCCACCGTTTTTTTTTTTTTTCCTCCTAAAATTAGTTCCGAAAAGTTAGGATAATTTTTTTTTCCTGACAGTGACATGAAGTTTTTACATGTACACCTCTACTTTTACATTTTTTTTTATTTTTATTTCTCTAATTTTAAAAAATAATTAGAGTGCGTCCCCACTAAAATAGAAGGTTGATTTTGTTGGAAAAATAGTTTTTAAACCATTTTGAGGTCCAAATTTGAGTAGGACCTACTTAGTTAAAGTAACGAATCTTGGTGGATTTGCTTTCTCCGTCGTGAGAAGATCGAAATCATATATTCATACGCTTAAAATGATAATCGGATGAATGAGAAATTGATACTCAAAATGTGCCTATTAGAATATAATTTTGTAGGAAAAATTGCTTATAAATGTGGAGTCTCACATTGCTTAGGCATAAAGACTTGATGAACTTTATAAGAATTTACACTTGTGGACTTGGGTAAGATGTTATACCCAAGAGGCTCTCACGCACAGGGTGGGTGCAAATCACCGCCCTGGTGGATTAGGGGCCGTCGAGCTTGCCCTCACTAGGGCTATGTTTTGCATTTTCAACAAAATCCGAATTTTTTTTCAAATAAATTCAGAATACACTACTAGAAAAAGGGGATACCACGACGGTTTAAAAACCGTCGTGGTATCGATTCCACGACGGTTTTCCAACCGTCGTGGAATCCAGAGTCGTGGAATCTTTCGAGATTCCACGACGGTTTTTTTAACCGTCGTGTAATGTGAAAAAATTTCACATTCTGCATGATTTTAAGACCATACCACGACGGGCCCATCTAAAAACCGTCGTGGTATCCCTGGATACCACGACGGTCCCACATTCAAACCGTCGTGGTATCCTAGGATACCACGACGGTCCCGAGGAGGGACCGTCGTGGTATCCTCGGGATACCACCGACGGTCCCGAGGTACATCAACGACCGTTTCCATGGGGAAATTTCAGGGGAAATTTAAATTCCGAGATACCACGACGGTTTCCATGGAAACCGTCGTGGTTTCCAAGATACCACGACGGTTTCCATGGAAACCGTCGTGGTATATATATATATTTTTAAAAAAAAATAAAAAAAAATTTCGAAATTTTTTTTTTACTATTATTTAAAGAACCACGACGGTTTCCATGGAAACCGTTGTGTATATATATATTTTTTTATTAGATCCTCATGGAGCTCAAGCAACGTCTCAGCTTCTCTATGATCTTTGCAGCCTCAACAAGCTACGAAAGGCGGTGAGTGACGGAATTGGTGGACGGGGTTCTTGCATAATACCTGATGTGATGCATGTAGCTTAATTCCCACATGTTATATCTTGCCTTCAGGCTGCTTCTAGGCCTGAAGCATAATTCCTACATAATACCTGATGCAAGTCAAGCAAATATATTGCATGAAAAAAAATGATGAACACATTTGCGTAAGCCTGTCATACATGTTTTCATCAGCAAAATCTTAAACTCCATATAATACAGATATAAGTGCATATATAAACAAATATTATTCATAGATTTCAAAAAAAAAAAATCACAGAGTTAATATTCTAGAAAATGAAGGAAATTGAAATCAATATGATTTTCTCACAGAAATCTACAAAATTATAAATCAAACGCAATTTCAAACAAAATACTTAAATTCTGTAAAACCCCCCAAGCCCTGAATTCAAACAAGAACTTCCGTAAATCAAATCAAACACACAAACCCAAAAGAGAGAGATATCTAACCAGTTCAGAACCAAATCGTAGATCGGAGTAGGAGTTGCTAACCAAGGAATCTCGAATCCAGCTAAGGAATCAGGAGCAAGTTGAAAAGGAGAAGAGATACATGAGAGGGGAAATAGGAGAGAGATATAGAGAGAGAGAGGGAGGAGAGAGAGATGACGAGAGAGTAGAAGAAAGCGAGGAGGAGAGAGAGAAAGAGATGAGAGGGAGGGACCAACATACCTGATCGATCGCGAGGAGAGGGAGAGAGCAACTAGCTTAATGTTTTCAGTGTCCAAGATACCACGACGGTTTCCATGGAAACCGTCGTGGTACCTATATTTTTTTAAAAAAAAAAAAAAATTCGAATTTTTTTTTTTACTATTATTTAAAGAAACCACGACGGTTTTCCCTCGTGGTTCCATGGAAACCGTCGTGGTATATATATATTTTTTAAAAAAAAAATAAAAAAAATTTTTCGAAATTTTTTTTTACTATTATTTAAAGAACCACGACGGTTTCTACAAACGGTCGTGGAAGCCCCCGGGGGCTTCCACGACCGTTTACCTAAACGGTCGTGGAAGCACGGGCTTCCACGACCGTTTACTTAAACCGTCGTGGAAGCACGGGGGCTTCCACGACCGTTTGCTTAAACGGTCGTGGAAGCACGGGCTTCCACGACGGTCTTTTAAAACGGTCGTGGTATCTTGCATTTCCACGACGGTTTTCGGAAAATTTTTCCGCTCCGTGTTTTTTCGAATTTTCCACGACGGTTTTTAAGAAAACGGTCGTTGATGTACCGTCGTGGAATGCCAAATTTGTAGTAGTGATATTAACAGCCATCTATTGATATTCCAGTGCTTTAGTGTGCATATTTAATATGCATTTTAATATGAGCATTAGTGCATAATTAATCTAAAATTAATCAAAGATTAATCTGAATATGAATGGTTATAACCTAAGACATAATTCCCATTAATCCCGATTAATTTTGGATTAAAATCTCATCAATCCAAGTTTGGAACACATCTTTTGAAGCTTATAAAAGGAGGCCTCTACAAGAATGTTGAACACAGAACACACAACACAAGTTCATTTTTCTCTCTTGCTTTTCTTGTTGTTCGCATGAGTTTTTCTCTTGTGGTGTTTGGTGATAGAGGGAAAACTTTGGTTTCAAATTCACCGTAAGTGGTTCTCGATCGTGCTAGACTACCGTTGCTCGTCGTTGTATCTTGAGAAACAGACGTCTGTTGAAACCTCGTGCACTTACCGGAGGGGGCAAATCTGTTTAAGGAAAGTGTGATATACGTGCCTCAACGTTCTTCATCTTTGTGTTGTTTCATTCAAGTTAAGGTTGAATTTCGGTTGTAGTAATTTTTCTTATATCATACTTGTTCATTGTTTATGCTCCATTATTTTCTTACAGATTTCACACTTGTAAGTTAGTCTGATCGCGTTATACAAGATATATATTGATCTTTTCTTTTTGTGGGAAAGTAAAAAGGTAAAACAAACAACTAATGAAACAAGTGTTGTGGCTTACCATGAGGACGGCCTTGGTACAATCTCTGGTGAATTGAACTTCACTAAATTCAGATTGATCTCTCTCTGTTCTTAGCATCAAGTCGACAATGTCTTCCTGATCTTGTGATGTCATATTGAGATGTTTGTCAATCAAACGTTCGAAAATATCATCCAATTCACGGAAGCTCCTCTCGAATTTTGCATGAAGACCGGTGAGCCTGTCAACAATCCAACCCACATAGGGAAAGAAATCAGAGGCCGCGAAGCTTCCTACACGCTTTGTGCCCTATGAATAATCTCCTCGAACTTATCATTGTCTAGTTCAGTCTCTTTAAAATTCTTTCCAAAGGCAATCCTGAAAGTCATGCTTGCGGTGAGAGTGAACATCTTCTCGCTGAGATCAACAGGAGTTTCGGTCAAAGACGACCGACGAAGAGAATCGACTAGAGATCTAACCTCTTCCTCTCTAACGAACCGAAAAGACTGCATGCTTTTTAGGCTAAAGAGCTTGAGAACACAGATTTTTCTCATCTCCCTCCAGTGTTCACCATAAGGTGAGAAGCCCACATCTAAGTAGTTGTAGGAAAGTTTCCAGTACCAGCCAAAGGAGGTCTGCTGCAACATTCCAAGTCATGTATCTTTAAGACCTCCGTTGCGGCCTCGGCTGACGAGACAACAATTGCAGGTACTCCTCCGAGTTGGAGGCGCATAACGGGTCCATGTCGTGTCGAAAGTTGCGATAAAGAATGATGGGGCAGAGCGCCGATTTGGTGCAAATTGCCTATGATAGGAAGCTTTGGAGGACCTGGAGGAATTCTCTTGTTTTCTTTAACTAATTTTGTAAACTTGTTTCTCATAAGAAAAACTAAAGTTGGAAACAGGATAAGAAGAATTAGCCACATGGTGATCAATAAGGCTTTAACCTCGGTTTCTTCTAACAACGTTTTTAAACAAAACATGAATAGGATGATGATCTGAAATCAATAATGACCACATTTTTTGTTCGAATTTTTGTTGATAAGGATTTTAATTCTCTTCTGTAAGAGGATTCTCTCTTAGAACAATGACTTATCTGGCCTTGTTTGTGTTGCAACTTGCAGTTACGTATAGCTAATTATCTGGTTGACCAGCTCAGTTACCGAAACCACACGATTCGGTTTTTTTTTTTTTTTTCCCTTTCTTTATTTTGCTTTCCTGATTCATATTGATTTGTTTGCCATATGAAGATGAAGTTAGAAAATCCAACAAATGCAGAGACATCTACTTCTAGTAAGCATATTTGTTTTGTCACGTCATTCATATTGTCGTACTTATTAAGAAGGGAAAAAAAAATACATTTTAATGAGCAGAAATGAAATTGCTCATTCTTTGCGGCATTTTTTGTTGTTTGTTTCCTTTTAATTAGATTTCATTCGACAACCTAACCTGTTAGTTGAAAATTTATTGTGTGTTAGGATAAAGGGTGGTTGAACATTTTTTTTTTTTTCCCTGTTTTTGAGTTTATATATATATATATATATATATATATATATATATATGTTGTTGTGAGATAAATTACTATGGTAAAAAAGATTTGAGTCAAAACTCATGAATTCAAATCTTTTACCCAAACACATCTTTTAGTTTTAAAAAGTAAATATGAATAATAAATTTAAATTTTTGTAAAGGAAAATACGATACAAAACTTTTTGAATACTATCAAAAAAGTATTTAAAGACGAGTACCAAATAAACCGTTATTCTTCACATATTGCTCTGTCCTTACTCGTTTATACGTAGCTAGGACTTGTGTGTGTGTAGTTTTTTTGTTTTTTTTATTTTTATTTTTTTATGAACAGGACGTTAATGGTTTTGGAAATTAAGTTGGATAACTTATTTACAAGTCAATATTCTTCTTACCATCGGTGGTGGTATAGCAGCTAGAGAACCTAGATATTAGGCAAGAAAGTACGAGCTAGGTCCTTCAGTTTCATTTATAATATCAGTAGATTCTTATAGTGATACTGATTCAGAAGTGTGAAAACACCCTTATTTTTTTGTTACCCAAAAAAAAAATTAAACTGGATCGCCTATTTTGATCATCCAATCTAATGGATGACCGAACTTTTTTTTATTAAGCAAAACGATCGTTTGTTAATTTTTTTCAGAATTAATCAGTGATTGACTAGAGTTTATCTTTTTTTCATAATGATTTACATTATGATCAATTAGTTATTGATCACTAAAGAAATTTAATTGACTATTTTAAGAAAAAAAAAAAGGCTTTTTAATTAATTTTAAAAACTTCAACCATTCGTTAAAAAGCTTCTTTAGAAAATGTTATTTAGCTCTAAAACCCCAAAAAAAAAAAAAATCATTTTTTACTCTTTCGGAGGTTTAATTCCAAGCAAACATGATGGATGCCTCAACAACAAATAAAAATGTGAATGCTTTCTTATTACAAAAAATAATAAAATTAACAATAATAATAATAAATAAATGGTAGTCCTTGATGCCCCTTCCCAAATAATTGAAATACGTAGCTAGCTATTGTTGTAAAAGAATTGCAAAACAAAATATTGCAATAAGAGTTGGAATGAACTTCTATTCATTTTTTACGTGTGTGTGCAAAACAAAAAAATCATTTTTGTAAAAGAATTGCTAGTCATTTTTTAAGTTCCACGTAACTAAAAATTACTAATAGATTCTTTTTTATATATTTTTTTCTTTTCCCCCATTAAATACCTCATTTGTTGATATTATAGAGACAAGATGTAATAAATTCTAGTCACTAATATATTTTCATGCTTAATAAATTACTCAAACATAAAAAAACTTATTTTTCAAGTTTCAAACTTTAATCATGACGATAAAATACAAAATAAAAATAAACTTATAAATAATATCATACATTAGAATATAAAATTACATTAACATTGACATATATATTAGAAATTATTTAACTTCATACATATATCAAATAATATTCCACTATCTGGATCCCATTGGGGTTAGCTTTGCCGATTAAAAGAAAGGTGTTTTGATATATGGCTCTAAGTTTGAAGCTTAAAAGTGTTTTTCATTTTCTTAAATAAAGTAAAAGTCATAAATCTCGTATTGTAAAAAGTCATATGCAAATAAATCAATCTAAACCATGAAAAAAGGGAGACTGAATAATGTGGTTTCCGTTACTCAGCTTGTCAACAAGAGAATATGACTACCACCAACTGTTGCACAAACAAAGCCAAACAAAGCCAAGAGAAGTCATTGTCCTTTGTCCTAAGAGAAAAAAGCCTCGTACAGAACAAAAGAAACGTTTTTTCAACAAAGTCAGGTAAATAATGTAGTCATTAGTGACTTCAGATCATGATTTCCTGTTCGTGTTTTGTTTCTTTTATACTATCATTAGCCAGCAACATTATCTGAAAAACCAAGATAAAGCCAGTCCTATTTAGCAAATAAATAAATAAACAAATAAAGTCAGTACGTTCTAGTAGGATATGTTGAAATATAAAATTATTATTAACCCATCTCCCGTCAGCTTAAGTTTTTGGGATGGATTAGAGATAGAAAATGAAGAAGAAGAAAGTAGGAGAAGATAACTGAATTTGGTTGTACTATTCCAGCTCAAAGATACAAAGGTCCATATGATTCCTTTTGCACCAAAGGAGTAGGAAGCCCTACACACATGTCAACAAACTACAGGACTATAGCAAGATAAGGAAAATAAAGCTGATTATTATACAAACAAAACTTAACAAAATATATTAATAATAAGCTACGTCTTAGCAATTAGTAAACTAACAAGGTCGAGCGGCTCTACAAAAGGACAGAGCTTACGACTTCATCAGATCTACGAGATTCCCAGCAAGAGATCGAAAATTGAGGCCAATTAGTCACCCTAAAAAACGTGGCATGAAAGTTCAATGTGCTAAAAGGTGGCTTAAAATTCACAGGTGCATCCCCTCAAAGTAAAAAATTTTCACAAGTGCAAAAAAAAAAAAAAAAAAAAAAAAAAAAAAAATGTGGTGTGGGCAATTTCATTATACTTTAGTTATTTAATTATTGTACAAAAAATACTAAGTTATCAACTCTAATTTTAATTTTTGAGTATCAACTTTTATAATATATATGAATTGTCATTATTGTCTAGCTATATATTTAAGAGATTATCACGTGAAGTGATTGAATCTATTAATGAAAAAATGTTGACTTACCATCAACTCTATCCCAGCACTATTCTTACTAAATTAGTGGATGAGAACAAGTACAGAGGACAATAGATATGAATTGGCAAGTCCTGCAGAAACTTGGAATACCCATAGTTTCTATTAAACGGAGCATCGGTTTTATTTCCACTAGCTCTTTAATACTCCTTCTCTGTATCTCTCCTCCTTCTAATCTCGTAGAAGTTTACATCCATATACAGAGAAAAGAGGCTCGATTTAAAGCTTCCTATCACTCTCGTAATACGGTATTTTTAAGGTAATAATTATATGTTATACTCAACATATAGGTTTATGTAATAAATATTTATATATGAGGTTTATGTGAACAAGAGTTTGTTTGGATTGTTAGAAGGTTGTGATTTGGCGATTAATGGTTTGAGAGGATAGTGATTATGGTATTTTTGAAGTGATCAGTTAATTAGTACTGTAACTCTCCCCCACACCCCCTCTCTCTCTACATATATATATATATATATATATATATTTGTGTGTACAGTGAATGAATCCAGGAGGTAGAAATTGGTAGTCATAAGTAGATAAGTTCACCCAGGTGGAGTGATGAGGCGCTTACTCTCTTGACTAGAAATTCTGGATTCAAATCGTCATCAGTGTGATGGTCGAAACTCAGGATATATGGGCAATTTATTTTGAGAGAGATCCATATATATATCATCTGATGTTCTCCATTCTCTTTCGTTTAGCAAAAAATACACGATTTAATATGCAATTGCACTCGTATATATAAGTTTTTGTTTACTAAGCTCTGTCTAATATAGTTCTTGGTACAGGTGAGATTGCAGGAGGTTAACTAAGTACAAGATTCTAATGTCCCATGACAAGTGCAGCTGTCATTTAGGAAGTTGAAGATTGATCTATTCTAAATCCGTAAAACTTATGAGAAATTATTTTTTTAGATTTAGGGGTAAAATATGAATTTCCTAGGAACTCTTTAAGAGTTAAATTACGAAAATCCTTAATGATTCAGTTGTATATCGATTTTTATTATTAACCTTCATATAAGTTCGGGCAAGTTTAAAAGAATACCTTTTATACTAGCTATAAATGAACAAGCCTGTGAATAATCTGCTAGTTTAGGGGGCGTTAGATAAAACTTATTGATCACCATGTGGCAAATTCTTGTTGTCCTGCTTCTAATTTTGGTCTCTCTCATGAGAAACAAGATTAGAAAATTATTTAAAGAAAACAAGAGAATTCCTCCAGGTCCTCCAAAGCTCCCTATCATAGGCAATTTGCACAAAATCGGTGCTCTTCCCCATCGTTCTTTATGGCAACTTTCGAAGCGACATGGGCTCGTTATGCGCCTCCAGCTCGGAGTAGTACCTGCGGTTGTTGTCTCATCGGCCGAGGCGGCAAAGGAGGTCTTAAAGATACATGACTTGGATTGCTGCAGCAGACCTCCTTTAGCTGGCCTTGGAAAGCTTTCCTACAACTGCTTGGATGTGAGTTTCTCACCTTATGGTGAACACTGGAGGGAGATGAGAAAAATCTGTGTTCTCAAGCTCTTCAGCCTACACAAAGTGCAGTCTTTTCGGTTTGTTAGAGAGGTTGAGATTAGATCTCTCATAGATTCTCTCCGTTGCTCGTCTTTGACCGAAACTCCCATTGATCTCAGCAAGAGGATGTTTGCTCTCACTGCAAGCATTATTTTCAGGATTGCCTTTGGAAAGAATTTTAAAGAGACTGGACTAGACAATGATAAGTTCGAGGAGATGATTCATAGGGCACAAAGCGTGTTAGGAAGCTTCGCGGCCTCTGATTTCTTTCCCTATGTGGGTTGGATTGTTGACAAGCTCACCGGTCTTCAAGCAAAATTTGAGCGGAGCTTCCGTGAATTGGATGATATTTTTGAACGTGTGGTTGATGAACATCTCAATAGGACACCAGAAGATCAGGAAGATATTGTCGACTTGATGCTAAGCATAGAGCGAGATCAATCAAAATTCGGTGAAGTTCAAATCAACAGAGATTGTACCAAGGCCATACTCATGGTAAGGCATCACTTGTCTTTTGTTTTGATTTACTTCTTGCTAAAGCAGACTTGCTTTTTTTAGTTGTCTGTTAAGAATGGTATATACCTTTATCTACCGCAACTGGCCTAACACAGACCGAAGACCTTAATGAGGAAGAGGAGCAACCTTCTTACCCCACCAAACGACGAGTGGTCGTGTATTTTTTTTTTTTTTTTTCTTGTCCTCCTACTGGTCTATGTTACAAGGTTTCTTTAAGTGTGAAAATAATAAAGCCTTTCGTTCCATGTTTGTGTCTAAGGATATCTTCCTGGCTGGAGTGGACACTGGTGCCATCACCTTAACTTGGGCAATGGCAGAGCTTGCGAAGAGCCCGAGAGTGATGAGGAAAGCACAGAATGAAGTGAGAAGTTATGTCGAGAAAGGAGAATTAGTAAATGAAAGCGACATTCATCAACTTCACTATCTGAGAATGGTGATTAAAGAGACACTGAGGTTACACCCAGCAGCACCACTTTTACTACCAAGAGAAACTATGTCGCAATTTAAGCTTTTTGGTTACGATGTTTATCCCAAAACTATACTTCAAGTCAACGTTTGGGCAATCGGACGAGATCCTGATTACTGGGATAAACCGGAAGAGTTTTTCCCAGAGAGGTTTATGAATAGCTCCATTGACTACAAGGGGCAACATTTCGAGTTATTGCCATTTGGAGCCGGTCGAAGAGGTTGTCCCGGGATTCACATGGCAATGGCTACGGTGGAGCTCACACTAGCAAACCTCTTATGCTGTTTTGACTGGAAATTAACTGATGGGATGAAGGAGACAGATCTTGACATGGACGAGGCATCTGGACTTACGACACACAAGAAATCCCCTCTTAAACTTGTTCCAATCAGCTACCAATGGCCATAAGAAGATCAAATTTAACCAAGTAAACGCTTCTTCCAATATCTCAAGGAGTAAATAAATCTTTTTTCCCTTGGCTTATTGTATTCTTGTTTGTTTTCAAGATTTGGTTGCATTAATAATAGTCTATGAAAGGGAAGAAAGCATGAGTTCATGAGTATGATGTTTTGGTGTAAAAGTTGGCTCTGGGATTAGATTGTTTGTGAAGCTGTTTAATAAAATGTACTAGATTACTTGTTGTTAAAGCATGCTTTTCTTTTTTTTTTTTTTTTTTTTTGCTAAGATGGGAAATAGTTTTGTTTCCTTCTTCAAAAAAATGTACCAAAAGTTATAAAGGTCGTTTTCGCATACAATCTTTGTGGAGGTCGTTTTTTTTTAGGACATTAATTAAGCTCCACAACTTAACAATTGTTCATTAAATTTTTTAAGTCTTAATATTTCTCTCACTCACTATTATGTTGTTTTTTTTTTTTCCCTCAAACTCTCCCTTTTATATTTTCCTTTTCAAAGTTCTTTATAATAATTAAAAAAAAAAAAAGATTGATAGTGTTCATACATCTCTTATCAATGCACCTGATTGGGTGTCATACAACAACATTGATAGGAACTACCAATGAGATGGTCAAGAATTTTGATCTCGGACTTTCAACATCGAGTACAAAGTAAATATACGTTTGGAATACGAGTTTGAGATAAAATTTTTACATTGAAATTTTATTAATTTTTTAAAAACTAACTATAATTTTTATTAATTTTTCAAAAAAAAAAAAATTAACTTAAAAAAATATTTGAATTTTCCATCCAAACTAACCCTAAGTTTTCAAAGACGGATTTTCTTTGTATGCCGTACTCCTCGAACTTATGACACCATACGTGGTATTTTCCTTGTGGAAGTTGGAATTAGATATAAAGCACAAGAATATAAGCCAAAGAAGGTAATATTCCTTCCAAATAAAGATGGAACAAACGAAAAAAGGTGGTGTAATAAGATAAGGATTAAGGCATCGAGATAGTATATTCCAAATCCAAAAAAATTTGAAAATATATATATATATATATAAAAATTAAAAATGGCAAAAGGAAAATGCTTTAACTCAACCAGGGTTTGTATCCATGAACTTGAATAATTACACGTAGTCAACCCATCAGCTTACAAATACCATCGGAGGGTCCAGATTAATCCTCGGGAACAAATCCGACGGCTCACGTTAGCTCGCGGAGAGCAAAGGTTACAGAGCTATTTCTCCGGTACAGAGACCCCCATGGATCTCTGCGTATGACCAATTTCAATTTCAATCAGTGAATCGAAATTCTAGGGTTAGGGTTTCTCTGCGAGAATGGAGATGGACTATTTGACGGAATTTCCTCTCGCTCATATGGATCGGCGTCCGAGGAAGAAGCCTAGGTTTGCTTGGGACGCCCCTCAAAAGGTAATGTTTTTATTTTTGTTTTTAATTTTGCAAAATTTTCTCGTAATTTTCTTGGTTGATCGTCAAATACATTTGTTTATTTGCTAGGGTAGAAATGATAGAAATTGTATATAATTGGGTTAAAATTCTAAATGTTGATATTGTCATTATTATTATCATTATCTTTTTTTTTTCTTTTTCTTTTTTTTTTTTGGGTAAAATGGGGCCTGGGAAAGTTTGTTCTTGGTTTGAAACATCGCTTCATACTTGAATTCTTAGAAGAAGTATTGAAAGGTTCAAGTTTTAAGCCAAAAGTTTGGAAATTTAGCTTTGATAAGATTTTTATATTTTGATGTTGTTGAAACTTAGGTGAATTTTGGTGTAGATATGATAAAACACCATACCGGTAGGACAAGTTCTGACCATTAGATCTTCATCAGGTTTTGTTGAATTGTCATATTTTTCTGAATCTTATACGATTCTGATGTGATCTAACGGTCCAAAACTGTGTTCTATTGGTATGGTATTTTTTTTTTTCATACCCTCCTATAAAATTCTTGTTGAACATAATTTGATACTCTGAACCTTTGAAGTGTTGGAAATTTGGACAAAGTCCTTAGCTTGTTGTTATAGTTGTGGTTGATGTTATTATTATGAGTGCATTGAATTTTCTGTTTGGATGATTAGAAAATTATGAGGAATATTTGAAGGTGAATAGTAATGGAGGAGGGGTAAGCTTTTTTATATATGTTTGTTTAGTGGAGTATGAATCGATGGCTGTGTGTAGGCTCTGTCAGAATTGTTTTGTGGGCAAGATGTTGGAAATGGGACAAGCTTTGGACCTTCAAGGGTACTCCCAGACCATCCTAGTTTTTTCGTTAAGGGATTGACGCAAAAAGGCTCTCCCCCATGGCGAGAAGACGACAAAGATGGACATTACATATTTGCACTCGGGGAGAATTTAACTTCTCGCTGTAATTACATTTAATCACCATTGAAGTGTTTATTTGCATTACTTTTATGTTGCTATTGAAGTTTCAAAAACCAAATGACCAATGCATTTCCATCTATTCTTACTTTCTTTGTATTTTGTTTCCAGATGTTTCTTAAAACTAAAGATTTTTTGAAAAGCACAGTTATAATTACTATTATAGTTAAGTTCTTCTTCCAGTTGTTAGGTGTTGGTAAATTCGAACAATTTTAAATGCTCTGGGATTTTGAAACATTTATTTGCATATGCAGTGATTTTCCTTTATAATAAAAGTTTATTTTCTTCACTCTCCTCTGCAGCAGGAAGATCCTTAGTGATAATTGAATTTAACGTGTTTCCCAACAAGACAAAATGAATAGAGAATGAGTAAAAAGCAAAAATGAATCTAAAATTCAACAAATTCTACCATTAAAATTAATCTCCTTCCAATTTTTTTCAGCATTCTTTTTTTCTTCCAAGTACATGCCGGCATGTTTTAGCCTTTAAAACGTGTTTCAGTTTGAACTTGTCACTTTTTTAGTGTTCAAGCATTGTATTTGTTTGAATTTTTCATGTCTCTGCCCTCCTTACACTTTTGCTTCTGTATGTATGCAGATAAAATCCACAGAAAAATTGGTGAAGGTTAGTTTCTTTTATTGAGTTTAGAATCTTACCTAAAGGAGATTTATTGGAATGATCTTTCTCATTATATCCCGGATCCCTTCGATAGGAACATTTGGTCAGGTTTTGGAATGCTGGGATAGGGAAACAAAGGAGATGGTGGCTATTAAAGTTGTGAGAAGCATTAAGAAATATCGTGAAGCAGCGATGATAGAAATTGATGTGTTACACTTGCTTGGAAAGTATGACAGAAGTGGTAGTCTGTAAGTTTAGTTTCTTTTCAATGGCTATATCTGTGACTTCTTGGTCAAGAAGTGATTTGTGTCGATTGTTTTAAGTTGGTTTATTCTTTGCAGGTGTGTTCAAATAAGGAACTGGTTTGATTATCGTAACCATATATGTATTGTAAGTATATGACTGCATTTTAAAATCATGATTCCCCAATTCACAAATATTTTGGAGGTTAAGTGGTTATGTTGAATCTAATAATTTTTTAAACAGGTGTTTGAGATGCTTGGACCAAGCTTGTACGATTTCCTCCGGAAAAATAATTATCGCCCATTTCCGGTTGATCTTGTCCGTGAGCTTGGCCGACAACTGTTGGAATCTGTAGCATGTATGCAGTTGTTACTTTTGTTGTTTCTTTTACCTTTTCAAAGTTCTTAATAGGATATTGGCAGGTTTTTTGGTGTTTTGTTTCCTTTTAGATTTTTCCTTCCAAGTATAGTTGGGGTCGGATTTTTATGTTTAAATGTTGCAGTGCTCTAAGTACTTATGTTTTACTCTGGTTTTAAAATGGAGCAGTCATGCATGATATGCGACTAATTCATACCGACTTGAAGCCAGAGAACATACTTTTTGTGTCTCCTGAATATGTAAAAGTACCAGATTACAAGGTATTTTTACTTTTTCAGATGTTTCTTCATTATCAGTTGTTTTTCATTATAGCTGATGTTAGTCATGCAAGACTTTTGTTTGGAATTCAAGCCTTTATTATTATTTTTTTTTTTTTCTTTGCTTTCTTTCATGTCAAAAGTTCCTGATTTTCTTTTTCAGGTTACTTCTCGTTCACCAAGAGAAGGAATCTTCTATAAAAGGTTGCCAAAGTCCAGTGCCATAAAGGTTATTGATTTTGGCAGCACAACTTACGAACATCAAGAGCACAACTATATAGTCTCTACTAGACACTATCGCGCACCTGAGGTTATTCTTGGTTATGACATGTTTTGATCTCTCTCCCCCTAACGCCTTTCAACTTCTCGTGTATTTTATTTTCTTTTGATATGCTTAAAACTTGAGAGGTCAAAACCTACTTATCTTTTCAGGACTTGGATGGAGTTATCCATGTGATTTATGGAGTGTTGGTTGTATCTTGGTAGAACTGTGCTCGGTAGGCTTATGTTTCGGGGGGTCATATTGAATATCTACTAGATGCTGGTTTTGAACATACTATAGAAAATAATTTTAATATCAAGAAGAATTATTTGCAGGGGGAGGCTTTGTTTCAGACACATGAGAACCTAGAACACCTAGCCATGATGGAGAGGGTATTAGGCCCGTTACCTCAGCATATGCTTAAAAGAGCAGAGTGCGTACTTATTGAGGATATCTTATTGGTTTTCTTCTTCTGATATTTTTAAGGGAACCTCACGTTCATCCTTTTAACATATTTTCTTCGTTGCCCTTTTTTTTTTTGGGTTCAGCCACCATGCTGAGAAGTATGTTAAAAAGGGTAGATTGGACTGGCCAGAAGGCGCAGCCTCTCGTGAAAGTATCAAAGCGGTTATGAAGCTACCCCGTCTTCAGGTGTGCGCCATACTAGAATATTTCGACACAAGTACCATAATTATAATCTGTTTCTTTTAGTATGGTTAGATTTTTGCAAGAAAACATTTGCAGATATTTGTTTGTTTCTCATTCCAAAGTTATTAACCTTAATTTTCGGCACGGGCAGAATCTAGTAATGCAACATGTAGATCACTCGGCTGGGGATCTCATTGACCTATTGCAGGGTCTCCTTAGACACGACCCTTTCCACAGGCTAACAGCTTGTGAAGCCCTAAGACACCCTTTCTTTACCAGGGATAATTACAGGAGATTTTAGTCAAGCGGCTGCCTTTTCACATTCCTGTGTCGTGTAATGTTTGGTTTGAGTGATTCACCGATTACGGTTTAGTTTTAAGTAAAAGTATACGACCTTGAGGTCATGAATGTTGTTGTCATCTCTTGGCATAGTATACGGATCAAGATGCCGGCCAGGAGTCTCGATTTCTGTAACTCTATATTCTGTTGTGCTTTTGTAAATAAAATGGATGTTGGGAGAGTCTCTCCTAGTGCAGTTTTGTATCTCGAATTTGTAATACTAGCTTGTTTCTCGTACATTTACGTATCCCGTTGGAAAGATCCTCTCAACTTTCTTTATAAGGTTGCCCTTTCTGTGTAAAGATGTTATTTTTAACTTGATAGAGATTGGCATATAAGATTGGACGGCTCGAAGTTTGCCATTTGAAGTTCTGATTTGTCAAAAAATCTACGGTGATGGTCGCCAATGTACGGGAATGGCCCGCACAATTACTTTTTAAGAGAACAAAAAAAAAGAAATTTTTTTTTTTTAAGAGAAGGTAGAATCTATATTTGATGATTGTGACTTTGTATAAATAAAAGCTTCATCCTTCAAAAAACTCTCTCAAACGCACATTTGCTGCTGTGGAAGAAAGTAAAAACTCCATTTGAGTATGGCAGGATACGCGATTGAGCCAGTAAAGTTCCTTCACTTTCAACACCATGCTGCTCTTTGCCATCATGCTCTTGCGCCTCCTCATTTCTGGCTCGAAAAGCCGAATCCCACAGGCACCAAGCAAAGCCCTTTTGACCTGGTCTGATGCTCGTGCAAAGAGATCAGACTCTGTTCTATGTGGCAAGAAGGGCTTGTCCGAGATAAAGCATGACATCATTGAAACTGAAGCCAATGTTGCCCTGTTAGCCTTCTTGTGCGTATCCATTAAGCATATTACCCTTCTCAAGATGGACCAAGTTCAGTTTTGTTGCGGTGGAGACCTGAACTGCGAGTGGAGAATGAGAAAAGCAAGGCCTAGTAGAAGTACGAGGACCAAGGAGCTATAACACAAGCATGCGACCACCACTTTCATGGATCTTTCGAGCTTAAGTGCCAGTTTAAGGAAATAGTGTGGCTTGAACCGTTGAAGTTGCAGATGATCAGGACCTTGTGGGACTCGGGAATGGCTGGGGATTACTGCTTTGTCTTGATCATGATCATGCTGCGGATGATCAACTAGCAATGCCAAGTCTGAAGCATGCGGCGGCTGGACAGCGTGCTTGTGCTGACCCTCCTAATGAGGCAGCGGCTTACTCCAACGTTTGTTGGGGCTCCTCCACCTCGGCAAGAACCGGTTGGGTTGATCTCATTAAGTGAGGTTGGTCTCAGGGTATTCAACTTGGTACTTTTGGCTTTCTACTACTGATCTTGAGAGTTGGTTTTTTTCCGGCAAGGACATCTGGCAGTCTGGTAGGAGGAGGACCAGTCTCATTGTGGAATGTTAACCGGAGCTTCTGCGGCGGTCGCATCCGATGGCCTTCCACTTGGGAACGTTAGCCATTGAGGGGTTTTCTTCATCATGGTGTTTGTTCATGGTAGCGTATGGAGTAATAAAGTTATTGCAATGAAGAAAGAGCACTTGAACAAAGGATAATTTATGAAAAGGGCAAAGAATCTGGATAGTGCTGATGATGCTGCTCATGCCTTGTATACACATACATACATATTTTTTTTGTATACACATACATACATATACATATATATATATATATATTTGAGTAAAAAATAGGGGAACAGAGTTGATGAATTTATATGGTGACATGTCAATTTTGTCCTCAAATCTTCTCCAGGAGGCCTTTAACTTTTCCTAATTCTGCTCGTCTTGCAAGCCAAGCATCTACCTTATGATATATATATATATATATATATATATATATTCATTTATCCACTTTCACCTTTTGTTCTTTAGGAGGCAAATAATCATACAATTTTTATTTTTGTGTGCGTTAAGATATTAAAAATAAAAATTTAATAATTTATCATGGCATGTGAAGAAAGCATAGATCTTTAAATTTACCATATTTTTTATCTTAAGTCGAACGACAGTTGAGTAATTTCCAAACTTAATTTCAAACCACTGAGTACAAAAAACAAAGGAAAAACCAAAGAAAACAAAACAAATGTATCACCATGTAATTTGTACGTGTGAATTTGAATGGAAAATGTCGTTTTAATGCAGATCAGTGCTTGGTCTTGCATTTCTTTGCAACTAGGACCCCATCAGGAGGTCTCCTCACCATGATAGTGCATTCACCATGCAACCAATACGAGTACTTTAGGAGACCCCCAAAGTTAGACCTTGCCCTGAAAAACCCCTTCACTTCAAATATCACCCCATTGTTAAGCGTCTGCCTCTTGATCCTCTGGATTTCGAGCTCGGAAAGTCGAACCTGACTAGTTACCATGTGAAGACCTGCGAACATTGACCCAGCCTTTGGCGCTGAGAAAGGCTCTATGGCTTGGGTAGCAACAAGCGTCCTTCCGTAGTAAAGCTCAACGTACATGTAACTGAAGTCCACACTCACCTTCTTGTTCGGATTTGTGAAGTTTGCCAGCATGGTGAGATCAGCATTGAGCAGATATCCCATGTCGAGATATGCTGCGTTTAGCGTGGCGGTGGACACATCAAATCGTGGGCTACGTGGACGGAAGACAAGGTAGACAATGAGCACAACTAGGCCTCCTAGAATTATTATGATCCAGAAGATTGCGCAGAATACTGCGGTGCACCATGTAAAGGCTTTGGTCTTACGGGGTCGTGGCATCCGAGGGACGTGATTAGTGTGTTGTTCTCGCCTGGGATGTTGATCTCCAAGGTGCTGTGAAAGTGGCGCCTCTTGTGGCCGGTGAAGTTGGCCTTGATGGTGTGTGGATGGCTCAGATGAACCATGTTGCTTATGAGGGTCTGGATTAGGATGGCCTTGATCACGGCGTGGAAAAGGCACCGTTGAACTCGGTTGCTGCAGGTGCTGTGGATCATCATGATGATGCGGATACGGCACCAATGGACGGTGTGGCTGGTAGTATTGGTCATCGGGAAGGTCTCGATGTGGCGCCAATGGAGCACGTGCCGGCTGGGGATCTGCTCGGGGTGGCTGCGATTGCTTGTCTGGACGCTGCTTGCGAGACCGCCGCTGACCTGGCTGATGGGAAGGGCCTTCTTGATGGGGTAGTCTACTCCATGGACTGGTTTTTCTGGGAGGTTGGTCGGGAAGATGTTGGCTGTGGTCTTGATCCGACCCTGGTGGCCGCCCTGGTCTCCCGAAATGAGGGTTGGTTTCCAGGTGTTCACTCATGGTAGTATTGGGAAGTGATAGGAAATGAAGAAGATGCACAAGGAGAATAATAAGGAAAATGTCGCTGAGAAGACTATACGAGGATCACTTGAAGAGAACTTCAAGGATGATTTATGAAAAAGGCAAAGAATCAAAACATGGGTAAGCAGAGGAGGCAAGTAATCTTGGTGACTACCTTTTTTAAGCACTGTGTTTGATAACAAGCTAGCTCAACCAAGCCAAGCTGCCTAAGGTTACGAAATCCTTGTGCCCAAGATGTCGAATCAGATGCTTGGCTGCTAGCCCGGACCTGATAGATTTCATTTTAAAATTCAAGTCCTTTTTTATTTACAAGATTTGGTGATGGTGAAAATATTTTTATTTAGAAAAGTCGCACTCCATTTTACTTATCCTTAATGCAACTGTGTTCAAACTTGAATAACCTTAAATTACGGGTAAAAACACAGGTTAAGGTTGTATTTGTATCCTTGTAAATGATTCAATGTACAAGAAATTCGCCGGGGTACCGGGTGAAAACTATCCATCCAGAAAGAACAGTTTGACATTCCTCCTATATCATCTGCAGAACAGAATTCCTTTTGAGGTTACCGTGCCATCCAAGATAGATTTTGTATCCACTAGACCACCTTCGAGATAATCTTCATTTTGAAGTTTAAAGGGAAGCCAGCAGGATAATGGTGAATGTGAGGAAACCCATGTCCTTGATTTCCTTCTACTTGCTTTCTTCCACCGTCCCACGAGAATGAAGGACCTGGTGAAAATTTCAGAAACGACTTCATATTAATGCCAATACCAAAGGAAAGAAATCCAGCACATAAGATGTTTGCATCTATCAAATGGACTTTTGAGTGAATGACTTTCTGCAATTTCATCCTAAATGCAAAGGGTAAGAGTAAAGTATCGAAGAAAGAAGTTACCATAAGAAAGAGACTCCGGATATTGCTAACCCCACCCCCATTCTCTATTGCCCCAGCAGCACTCTTCAGCCATCCGAGGTAATAGCAGCACTTGAAGTCAAACAGAGAGATCATTGAAGGGAGAAAACAAGAGGTTAAAGTATAATCTTACAACTCCTTTTTATAAGTAACGGTACAATCTTACATTAAAATTGAAAGAATGTACTCTACTTAGGAAGAATAGGAAGACAAATCATACAAGAATAAGTGTAATTCTGTTTGGAAACAATTTTTGTAAAGCTGCAGAACGTCTTTCCGGGACTGCATGCGTATACAGAAGTGTTATTGGTCAATCTGAAAACAATGGTGAGGAAAGGCCTATGATCAGCGTAAACAAGGTTTTTTTGTTACAATCCAGAGCATACCATTCCTGTTGTTGCTCAGAGCATACGCTCACATCAAACTTTTAGGGCACATTAACTTATCACTTACGGAAAGAGAATGGGAGGAGTGTTTCCCCTTCCTCCCGTTCATGTGACAACTCAGTAAATTAGAAATGCAATTCTAAGTCCTGATATGAGAGTATAAATTCGAATCAAATGTTTGATTCCGTTCCCTTTTCCTCTTCTTCAAACCCCTGCCCTTTCCAATAGTAAAATGGGCATCTGCAGTATATCTCAGCACCACACGGCCGGAACAACCATCTTGCAGGTTTAGGCAACATCCCTTAAATTAATGGCATTAATTAGAGTCTTGGAAACAGCTGGTTCAAGAGTAAATCCTTTTTCCATCATCTGATCCCATACTCTACAAGCCTCTGGAAGTTTCTTTTCCCTAATGAGACCACTGATTACCAATTTGAAAGTCACTTCATCAGGACATAATCCTCTAGCCTGCATTTCCTCGTATAGATGCATGGCTTCACTTACTCTCAAAGCTTTGCAAAGTCCATTTATAATGGCATTATATGAAATAACATCAGGGGTGATTCCTCTTTCAAGCATGTCACTGAAAACACTATGAGCTACCCCAATCTTCCCTGCCTTGCACAGATGATCAACTATGGCAGTGTAAAATATACGGTCAGGCAATAGACCCATTCCCGTCATCTGATCAAGAAGCGTATTGGCTACATCAGAACTACCTTCGCTAAGAAAGGCTCTGATAAGAAGTGTGAATGTTACCACATCAGGTTCAATCCCCTTCTGCCTCATTTCCACAAAAAGTTGGTAAGCCCTTCTAACACAACGTAACTTACAGAATGCTCCAATGATGGTATTATACGAAACAAGATTAGGCAATCCCTTTGCCTCCATCTTGTCAATCATAAGCAAATAAGCCTTATCAGGCTTATTAGCTTTGCAAAGGCCCTTGAGAAGTTTGTTATAGCTATAAGAATCGGGTTTCATTCCAGTCCTCTCCATTGTATTGATCAATCTCTCTGCCTCGTCCAAAATCAACTTGTCACAACAATAATTCAACAACACATTGTATGTCACTAAATCCGGCTCATGCCCATTCCTCTTCATGAAATGCTTGATTGCCTGCGCCTTATCAATCCTACCTGCTCGACAAAACCCGCTAATCAGCGAGTTATATATCAAATTGTTGAACTCAACTCTACCTTTAAACGAACCAATTGTAAGCTCATAAGCCAAATCAACCTTTCCACCATAACACAAACCAATGACAAGGGCCGTACAGGCAACACTATCCGGAACAAACCCTTTGTCAATCATACTACGCCAAGCTTCAACCGCAGCATCGAATTTCCTAGCTTTGCACAAGCCATCAATAAGTATTGTGTAAGTAACAACGTCAGGCTCTCTTCCTCTCTGAACCATTCTACGGAACACGTCCAACGCCAACTCTACCCGATTTTCGCCACACAAAACATTCAAATAAATATTAAACGCCCAAATGTCAGGGACGCAGCCAAGCCTATCCATGTCTTCTAGAAGTTTCTCAATGAGAAGGAAGTTCTTGACCACACACAGAGCAGAAATGAACCTAGAGTAAGTAAACGGGTATAAGGAGAAACCCTGAGGGGTCATCTTGTGGTAATAATGCTCAGCCAAATCGAGGCGTGAATGGCGGGCCAAGATGCCGATGAAACGGTTGTAGTCCACGCTGAAGACGCGGCAACCCGACTGGGACATTTCGTCGAACAGCTGGACGGCGTGATCGATGAGACCGGCTTTGACACAGTAGGCAATGCGAGCGCGGTACAGGAGGCGGTGTGCACCAAGACTGTGAATCATATCAGAGCGAATGCATAGCAAAAGGGTCGGCGGGGGTCGCCGCACCTGATCGGAACTGACTCAATGCAGGAATGTGAAGACCATCCCAAGTAGAGAGAGAGACAGAGACAGAGACAGAGACAGAGAGAAAGTAATAAAGGAAAAAAAAGCCAGAAGCTTTGTAAGAGTGGAGAGTAGAGAGAGAAAGAGAAAAATGGGTTGTACTCGAAAAGGTGATATCGGCGGCGGAGAAGACGGCGAAGAAGGAAGAAAGGGGGTTACGGAGTTGCAGACAGAGAGTCCACTCTTCTCTTCTGTTCTCTCTCTCTTGCTTCTCTGTCGCGGCCGAGACGGGAATGATCGACTGGGCCCGATGCAATGCCAAACCCAGTTTTAATATGGGCTTTCTAACTTGTGATGCTCGTTGTGCTAGTGCGGTCAGTCGTCTAATAAACGAGGCCCGAAACCACTTGTGGTGCTTAATTATGATGACTTTTACGTGTTTTTCGGACTCATGTCACAATTTTTTTGTGATTTGGAATTTTTTTTCTCATGCGTATTATTTTCCGTTCTTTGATCGCTCAATGAAATGTTGGGTGATCGGCAAGCCGCATTAAAGATCATTGATGTTCACTATTGATTATGATAACTTCCAATAGATTATGATAACTCAATGACATGGTTGGTGACCGACAGTCCACAAATAAAACTTACAGTACTCACTATTGATTCTGATAACTTCTGATAGATTATCGATAATAATCTAATAGAACGTCATTTGTTTTATACAATAAAAATGTTAAGTTTCAAAATCTTTATAGAATCGAAAAAAGTTATATATTTTTACGATATTTCAGAGAATTAGTCTTTAGTTATTCATCTGTGTCACTTACTTTTATATAGGCGATTTAAAAAAAATGGCACTTTTAATACTATTTTGTTTTTTATTTACACCACTAAAAGAACTATGGAGTAAAAGAAAGAAGACATTTTCGACCATTAAATTTGAATATAATTTAAAAATATTACAAAATAATTGATTTTGTGGATTGAGTTCATGACGGGTTATCAAATTTCAACCTAAACCCACCTAATGAAAATTCGGGTTGAGTTAATCTTTAAATCGAGTTAGATCGAGTTGGGTTATAATGGGCTAACTAGATGGATTTGAATGGATTAATCGAGTTACAGATTTTTTTGTTCACCCCAAATTTAGGTTGTTTTTGGTGAGAGCTAAAAAGAAAAATTAAAGGACTGTATAATCTATGTGAGGAAAAGGAAAACAAAGAGAAAGTGGATGACTTTTCTTTTTTTTTTTTTACTATGTTTCATATGTATCTCCTCACTTATTTTTTCTACATCATGAGAATTAAATTGGATTTAGTGGAAGATTATATTCGATTATTTCCTTTTTTTTCCCTTCTTCCACATGATAATAAATCCCAAAATTCTTTCACCATCCAGATCATGGCCTCACTGCTATCTTTCCTTCTACTTTTTCTTCATAATAAACACTACCTCAGCGCTCAAAAGTTCCATTTTCATTTCCATTTATCTGCATCCAATGGAAAATGCAAGTGTCAAGTTAGAAAAAGGAAATCCCGTAAAACTTTTACACTTGTTAGTGCTTCCAATTACTACCAAATAAAATTAAACCAGACTCTTTCTATTTTATTGACGGGTCTCAAAAACTTTTTTCTTGACAAATTAAAACAAATACATGATTTTTAATAACAAAAAGCGGGCAGCACTACTAATTGGGCACAAAAATTGAACTGCTTTATTTTATCCAACGGCAATAAAATATAGAGCTCACAACAACTACTACGAGATTGCCCTCATTTTGAAGGGGTCCAAATCTTCCCTCCTCGGAAACAAAAAACCCAGATCCCATTTTTCCCATACACCGATGGCCTCCTCCGCCACCTATGATGTCTCCTCCTTGACCCTCGAACAAGATCTTCTTCCTCTGACTGCGTGATCTCCCAACTATCCAAACGCCGGCGAATTTGGATATGTACTCAAAACAGGGGGTTACTTTTCCAAAATTGAAATGGTGCTCAAATTTTTAAACCCGAGAAAATTCAAGATTCGTACATATAAAATGGAAATCCGATGTGAAATGGTTTGTATTTTATACACTACAGGTAAGGAAAATTGCCCATCCCTTACCATAAAAAGAAGAAGAAAAAGAAAAAGAAAACACATTATTATAGGCGAAAATATCGTGTGACATTATTATAACCAAGTAGTGCATATACATTTATTTCATTCACACATCAAACTCATTGCTATCCCCTTTCATACGCACATAATGGAACTAACAGTGATTTCACCTTATCCACAAGCTTATCAACTTGTGAAATATATATATATATATATATATATATATATAGAGCTTGTGAAAGAGAATTTAATTAATCAGTCATAAATTCCTATTTTGGGTGGCTACTGTTGAGTATGAAACAGATGAGAGGAGCCAGGCAAGACAAAATTTTTATGGTTAAAGATGTACAATAATGTCTTTTTGTCTTATCTTTCTTGTTGTTCAAACTTATGATTGAACATTATGAATTTAACGTGCTTTGTCTTCTAATGGTACAGAAAAAATAACAATAATAATTTCACGCAATTTGACTCCTATAAAATTGACAACACAACTTTGCACCTTACATTAACTAATAATAAATATAATAATAATCTCTTACTTGTATTTTTTTTAAATTTAAAAAGTGAAAAGATTTTTTATTTTTTGGTCTTGTCTCCAACAATTATCACGTGACAGGCACCTATGTGTCATGTGAATGCTTATATGATGACATAGTCAATACCATGTGATGATTTTTTTTTTTTTTTTTTTTTTGTTTTGCACGCCCGAAACACGTGTAATACAATTGTTAATAACAAAAGAAGAAAAAGACTCGGGTGTATAAAAATTAATTAACATTAGAGATCTTAGTTTTTTTTTTAAATACTAATTGATGTAATAATTATTAAAAATTAATTGATAAAAGAAGAATTTATATGTCTTGTCAATTAGTATTAAAATATTAGGAACTCCTAGAACTTTTTTCCCTTTGTTTTTTTTCTTTTTGATGTATGTGTGCGCTTGACTAAAATAGAAGGAAAATATGGAAATGCGAAGAAAATGTTAATTAACATTAGCCTTTCTACGAAGAAAAATAAAAAAATAAAAAATAAAAAGAACAGGGTTCTTTTTTGCTTTTTAAAACCGGCTACTTCTTGTTGAATTAATTAATTATGAGAAGATATGACCATCCTACCTTCAAATACTTTAATTTATGGAGAATTTTAGAATATTGACTATTTAGTTAGCATGAAATACATCCCAAATAAGTTAAAATTAGGAGTAATTAATATAGTTTGTTTCATAGAATGACGCCATCAAGAAGAATAACCTAAACATTGTTTCTTATAAAATTAAACGTTATTTCTTAAGTGATGGGAACAAAAGAAAAAAAAAACCAATACTGATTCTATTTTTTTCAAGACTTCGCCAACCTTTGTTGACCCTTTTATTTTTTTTATTTTATTTTTTATTTTTTATTTATTTTCCTTTTCTTGTGCAACGTCCCTCGTTGAATACAGAAAAGCTCTAAGCTCTTGTGTTAATATAATAATCTTCTCTCTGATTATCCCAAAAAAAAAAAAAAGTTTTACTCTCTCTCTGCCTTGTTTTTATAGAAATTATAGGAGCATCTATTTTAAGGTTTGATAAGATGATTAACTGCGAACATAACATTTGAATTTGACATTATCAATTTTATAGGCTTGGATTTACCATGAGATAATCAATATCTAATTTAAATTGTATGATCAAAGTCAATCACTCGAGCGTAAAGTGACTAGTATAGAATCTCTTTTGTTATTTCTTCGACAAGATTTACGATGTATAAATTTTGATTTAAGGGATTTAGGAGAAGTGGCTGATTTAAGGGCCTTTAAAAAGTAAATGACCATATTTATTAAAAAAAAAAAAAAAGGTTAAATATCCGGTTTTAATTAATGAGAAATCATAAAAGACAAAAATAACCTTCATCTTTATCTATAATATACCCTAGTTTCGAAATTCAACACCCAAATTCTCTAAAATAAAATAAAAGTTCCTTCTCCTACCTCAAAAGCCACCATTGCTTAGTCCTCAAACCACCATAGTCCAGAGTCAGACCACTGCCCTAATCCCTCCTTTGGCCGGAAAAAAATGTAAATTTTTTTTAAAATTTTTTTTTATTTTCTTCTTTTTTAAAGGGTATTTTAATCGTTGTCCGGTCAAAAATGAACGTTAACCTCTTCATGATATAAATTTGATATGTAATAAAAATGTCAAACATATTTAATGAGGTTTAAAACAGATGATTTTTCCAAAATAATAATAATAATAATAATAATAAACTTAAATAGCACAGTGTACTAATACAACTTTTCCTTGTTTAATTAGGAGTGTCAAATTCCAACCGCTGGTCTGGTCCACCCAATTAGGTTGAAGCCCCCCTTTCCCGTTCAATTGGAGCTGCTATATTTTTTAATTAATATTAATACTGGCTTACGAGATTCATATAATAACACCTACGACTAAAGAGTAAAAAATTATACACACACACACATAGATATATATATATATATATATATATATGCTTAATGGATTCAACCCAGAAAAAAAGAATTTTTTGGCTGCTTGGTTTTGACTACAAAATAAGCTTGACAGTGGAGTCCTTCCAGAAGTACCACGAGAAGCACAACAAAACTACCGTTATAAACGTATATATAGACAAATAAGACTACCGTCCCTCAAGTGAGACGGTCCCCTTCGTTGTAATTTTTTTTAAATAACTTGTAAGAATTAGTTGATCTATTTATAATTTTATGTAAAATTATAAGTAACATAATATTATTTTTTTACTAACTCAGATTGTTTTACAACCGTTCAGATGTTTTAAACGGTGTTGATTGAATGTGGGATGAGTAAGGGAAAAATATTATTAGACTAGTTAATTTGATTAGGTTTACTAAAACGTTCAAAGTCTGAATGAACTTGTATGGTTCAACTTGTAACAATATACGACTAGGAATAAGTATTTTTCTTATAGCAATTATGTCTATATTTTTTATTATCTTTTAAGTTTGTTCTTGAATTCTAACAACAAAACCTTTTTTTTTTTCTTTTTTTTTTTTTTCCTTTTTTCTCTTGGTCCTCGGAGAACCTTTTGTGAGGACTTGACTATAACATTATTAGTAAAAATTGAATTTCAAAGGCAAATACTACAAGTATTTACACAATCCACAGTTTACCGGACCAACTTGTAAAGTTTGAAAAGAAGGAAAATTCTGTGATAGTTAGATACGAGGTTTTGTCAATTATGTATAAATACTTTTTTTATTGTGATTTTGATTAAATTTAACTTTTAAAAAATAACATTAAGAGTATCTTATATTGTAGAAAAAACAATAAGTTTTTGTTTTATCTATTTTTATTAAATTTTTTTCCTTTGCTTAGTAAAGAAAAAGGTTCTTTCTTGGGCTTAAAGGAAAATAATAATAATAATAATAAAAGACTTAATCGGGTTGAAAAATATATATCCAAAATTGTCGGAGTGTGCTTTTGTTGTTCTTCATGAGTTAAAGCATGAATCAACATCAAAATTAGTCACACCAGTGATAAGCGACGACTGCAAGTGGGTCATATACACAACTTCCATACCAAAGTGAGAATAGCGTTGCTCCAACAGCTATTTTCATTAAAAAAAAAAATTTTGTCGTAGGATTTAAACAATTATATCAATTTCTAATTATTCTAGACCGTCATATTAGGTTGAAATTACAGCACAACGATAAAAATATGTATACTATATACGGATAAATATTTGACATTTTGAAGATACACGATGCGGATAATTTTTTTTTTTTTTTTTTTTAGGCTTTTCCTATGTGCTTTATATGAAATATGTAGTGCAATATGTAGAGATTAAAACGAAATATTTATGCAGTTTTACCTCTGAATATGCATAGAAATTTTTATTGTTTTTTTAATAGTAAAAAACAAAAAACAATTTTTAGATTGATTGTAAATTTATTGTAACTGCAGGCACAATTTAGCGATTATTTCACATTTAATCACATTAAACTTTATCATGAAGCGAAAAAATTAAATTATATGTCTCTAAATTAAAAAGGATTATTAATTTGTGCCCAAATTTTTTTCTTTCTCAATCAACAATAGATGTTTCAGCGCAAAATAATAATAATTAAATAAAATTCAATAATTGATGTTAACCAACAAAAAGACCAACATGCTCTTAGAGAAAAAATATAAATAAAAGATAAAAACCAGGTTAAAGTTATTGTCGTGGGTTGGATGTGGAGATAGCCAGCAGCGTGTGTGAGCTGCTTGACTAGTATTTGGACCTCAAAGGATATATGGACATTGGTTCCGACTTCACATGACTGCAAAGTTACTAATTATTTCAAGTTGATTTCATATGATTTTTAAAAAAAAATAAAATTTGATACTTTCCGATGATTTTTTTTTTTTACATAAATAAATTTGATAGAATAAAGAGAGAAATTAAATAAGATCCAGCATTATTTTTCGGTTAGGATTACTGGGGTATCTAATCTTGTTTGCTCCCAAAGTTTTTGTCTCTCAGTGTTAGTGTTGGCCTAGAAAAGTGCTTTCATCGTTAGTGTTCTTTCCGATCTCTACACATTTCATCGCTCCATCGGAAATCTCGTCTTCCCCTACCGTACTCCAGCTTGGTAGTTTGCACCTTTTTTTTTTTTTTTTGCAAATACATTTAAGTTTTACATTTAATTCCAAACGGTTCATTTTCAATAAAACACACATTTTTAAAACTCAACTAATTTCTAATCAAAACATTTTCAATACTCCAACTTCAATTTTCATCCCAATTTCAGGGGGTGGGGGGCGAAAAGTGACTAGTGTTCTTGTTCAACTGGGGTGGCGATGGTTGGTTCTATTTTTTTGTAATTTCTTTTTTTGATCTTTTTATTTCTTTTTAGTTTTGTCTTTAAGATCATTTTTATCTTTTAATGATCAAATTTTGTAACTAAATATATGATGTTTAAAATACCATATTGTTAAATATCACCACAAATTAAAAAAAAAAAAAGTCTTATCTGTAAATTTAATATCGTAAAACAAATTTTTTTTATTAATAAATAATGCTCAATACCATCATATAACATTATTCATGTAAAAAAAAAAAAAAAAAAAAAAAAAAAAAGCTTCCTTTTCAAAATTCCACTATAAGAATGAAGTAAATTACAATTTTCAAAAAATAATTAAAATAAAAGATATGTTTTTAAAATAATAAATTTATCAAGCTAATTATTTAGTTACGTCTTGTAAATGTATTATTAACCTAATGAATTTTGAATATTTTAAAACCTTATTATAAATTTTAATTTTTTACAAAAAATTGTTATTAATTTCAATTTTCAGGAAAAAAAAAATCCTTCATTGTAATTTTTTTTTATGAATAGAAAAAGATTGAAGGTGACCCCTTATTTTCAGATTTTCAGTTCCATATAAATAAATTCTTTTTCCTAAATATAATAAGAAGATAAATTTTATATATTAATTTCTCTTAATTAATTATTTAAAATCTATTCTATCATCATTAAACTAATACTTCAACGGTCAAAGTTAAAAGGAAACATAAAAAAGATAATAAAAATTAAATCCAGATGAATTAAGAAAAAAAAAAAAAAAAAAAAAGGAAGAAGAAGGTAGTAAAGAGACACATCCTTGCCGATCCAATCCGGGTGTAATTGATTGAAACCACCCCCTCTCTGAGAATAAATGACATCACAAGAATTGACATGCATGTCTTGATATCTGTATTCCATGATGACGTGGCACTTTGACCAGTTCTCTCTGAGTCTACAAAGTACAAAAAAAGAAATACCAGCCCAACGACTATCAAGTCCCAACCAATTGGATGACTGACTCAGTCCAACTCGCTCCCCCCAAACTCAGTCTCACTCTCTCTCTCATCCCTTCTAGGTTTTCAAACTTCGCTAACACACCCTCCAAGCGACTCTTCTTCTTTCTTGTTCTTCGTCTTCGTGTAAGTTTCTCTTCAAAAATCTCGACTGTATTTATTAAATTAGACCTCGTTTTGTTTTTGTTCTCTTTTTTTCTTCTTCTTACTTGCACTTTCCTTCCCTTTCTTCTTTTGCCCCCACCATAGCTTAGCTGTGGAGTTTTACTGGGTCATTTTCGTATTTGAATTTTCTTCCTCAGAAAAAAAAAAAACAACTCTCATCTGTAGAAAAGTACAAGTTTTAGAGAGAGAAAGTAAGATGGTCAATGGTTTTAGGTGGGAAAAAAATGGTTTATAGACTATAGAGAAAGTAGAAACAACAAGACAAACAAAAACTTCAATATCAGCTATTTATTCCAAAATCTCAACTTGATGGTTCCTATGTCCTTTCCTGGATATTTCGCTTAATGGGTATCTTTTAGTTTTTGCCAAAACATTAGTTTTTCTTTTTATTATTTGAGATGCTTGGTGAAGAAGAAAAGAACCGGCCCGCCGTCGCCGGTGCTGCCCGGAGAAGGTATTTGCGGTCTGTTTCTTGGACTGACCGGTCACCAACTAAGCCTAGTAGTGCTAATTCCAATAACCCAAAGCCACAAACCAACTCCAAAGCTCGGTCTTTTCTGCCACCACTTTCAATAACTAGGCGTAATGCTGAGGAGTGGCCGAGGGCGGGTTCTGATGATCTTGGCGTTTGGCCTAATCCTCAAACCCCGAGAGGGTCGGTTAATGCGGCCGAGAAGTCGAACAATTCGGAACAAACTGGGAGAGAGTTTCAGTTCAAGAGGGAGAAGCTTGCCTTTTTTGATAAGGAGTGCTCAAGAATTGCTGATCATATATACTTGGGAAGCGATGCCGTGGCTAAGAACAGGGAGGTTTTGAGGCAGAATGGGATCACACATGTTCTTAATTGTGTCGGTTTTGTTTGTCCCGAGTATTTCAAGGTTGACCTTGTGTACAAGACTCTTTGGTTGCAGGATAGCCCGTCCGAGGATATCACGAGTATTCTCTATGATGTGTTTGATTACTTTGAGGATGTTCGGCAGCAAGGCGGGCGGGTTCTCGTCCATTGCTGCCAGGGAGTTTCGAGATCGACTTCCCTGGTCATTGCCTACCTCATGTGGAGGGAAGGCCAGAGCTTTGAAGACGCTTTTCAATATGTGAAGGCGGCAAGAGGTGTGACTAATCCGAATATGGGATTCGCTTGTCAGCTTCTGCAGTGCCAGAAGCGTGTTCATGCTGTTCCTGCCAGCCCAAACTCCATGTTGAGGATGTATCGGATGGCCCCGCATTCTCCATATGACCCTCTACACCTTGTCCCGAAAACAGTAAGCCGTCCAGGTGTCCAAGCGCTTGATTCACGCGGGGCGTTTGTTGTCCATGTTCCCTCTGCTCTGTATGTTTGGAACGGGATGAATTGCAACTCTGTGATGTCAGACAATGCGCGGGCAGCGGCCTTTCAGGTCATTAGGTATGAGAGGGCTAAGGGTCCAATACTGAACATTAAAGAAGGTGAAGAGCCTGCTGAATTTTGGGAAGCTCTTGCAGGTGGGCAATCCGCAGCAGAGGATTGCAGCAAGGTGGATGTCAAAAAGGAAGAAGCTGGATCTCCTGGAATCAATAAGGTCGCAACGAATATTTGTACTGGGGTCGGCGAGAGGAAGGTAGATGAATATGATTTGGACTTTGAAATTTTCCGCAAGGCACTCGCAGGTGGTGTTGTCCCTCCTTTTTCAGTATCAAATACTGGATCAGAAACCTGCCTTCCCGCAAGGGAGAATGGATGGAGCAGATTAAGATGGAAGTTCTCTACAGGCATCATGAAAGAATTCGTCGCGTCCTCCAAACTGAATCCCGAGGCTACTTCATCCAGTGATGTATCGGACATGGTTATTGATAGCCAAAAAGAGGAAGAACAGCCTGTTTCCGACGTTGATCCTTCATCACCCTTGTCACCTCCAGCCCACGTATGTGGTTCCCCGGATTCCTTTGAATGCTTTCCAAACGGCAGCCCGGATAGGATACCGGATACTTTTAACCAAGTAGAACACTCGGATCATAGTCCTAATCCTTTGTCACCACCTTCTTGTGGCTCACCAGATTCTTTCTCTTGTTTTCTAGACAACAATTCTAAGTTCAGTTCCAAATCCCCTACCATTTCGCCTTCTACCTCCGATTACGCCAGTTCATTTTCCTTCTCACCATCATCTTCTAATTGGTCTGACTTGTCATACCTGTCATCTCGGCAGCCTTCACCTTCTGGTTTGGATTCGTCAGATCCGTTTGCAAATAAGAATCTTTCTTTGTTATACAATTCCTTCATGCTTAACAAAGAAACCGCCCCAACACCACCGGAAGAATTCTATGCTAATCGTACTTTTAGAACGCAAACTGCAGGTTCGCCGTGTAAGGGGATTACCCCCTCTATTGCCGAGCGTAGAGGGAGTAATCCTCCACCTCGGATGTTATTATCCTCGGTTGATGAACTGCCTCAAGTTCCGAGAAATTTGGAACGCTCATGGTCCTTTTCTATTCCTAACGTAGATGATGAAGAGATGAAGGATTCGGATTGTAGTCCATCGGAGAATGAAGGCAATAGAGAAGAGGTAATGCTTGATGCGGATATCTTTGATCCTCGAAATGAACTAAGAAGTGAGATTCAAGAAAAAGAAGAGGGTGGTAAAATTGATCTTTTTTCAGGTGAAATAATCTCAGAGGCTGCAGAAGTTATGAAGCCAGTTTTATACAAGTGGCCTTCTTTGAGCAAAGTTGAGGGGATCTGCGTTAACAAACTTGACTCTGGATCAGCTTATATTTTGTTAGCTCAAGATGCGAGTTTGGACAGGACAAGTCCTCGCACGTTAACTCTCTGGTTGGGACGCAATACACTGCACAAGAAAGGGCGAAATCACGGTGACTTGCTCGAGAGCGGTGATCTTCTTTGCCAGACAATTGCACACGACGTACTTGGTCAAATGGATCTGCCATTAAACACTCATGTCCAGGTAATTATTCACTTTACAAAGCTTGGCTTTTTTTCCCTGTTTCATGTCAGGCTTAAAGCACATAATGTATGATACTCCGACTGCGTAGCGACGTAAGCAAAAAACTTTGTTAAGATATCAGAAGTCAATTATGGTTTGTATGTTGGAATATAAGTAATTGTTCCGGTAGGTGGATTCTTTAACAAAGCACCGATGATAGTTCATTTGAATCTTGAACAACATTTTCCTGGGAAATTAATGAACGAGGCCGAGGAAGAATATGATCTCATTTCTTAACCCTGATATAGTCTTTTCAATTCTCTTCTGCTGTTAAAGCATTCTGTGGTCAATTTGTGAATGTTACTGGAATTTGTATTGAATCGATGTTATGGTATGGATTCCCTTGGTAATACGATGCACGGTGTTTTCAGGTAGTACGAGAAGGCAAGGAACCGGAGCAATTTCTAAACAATCTCAGATGCGTAGCATTGAAAGCGACCGAGGACATAGGACATGGTTGAGACTGGTCTTTCCAAAAGATCAATCTGCGAGAGAGAAACTGTATGCCGACGGTGGTTACGCACGCCTGATGGAATGTCATGCGGAGCTTGAAAGTTAGGTGGGCATCCCGGGCAGCCTCGTATCTGCTCGTGTGATGTGTGTGGGGAGAAATATGAGTTAAGTCTTACAGAAAAAACATGTATAGAGAACAGTTCCATTGTAAACCTAATGGTCAATAGTAAGTAGAAGAAGTAAATAGGATTAGTTTCCACTGATCTGTTTTTGGACAGAAGTAGTATCTCCAAGAATAAGTGACGCAAGCCATCTTTTTTTTGTTTTTTTTTTTCCTGCAAGTGTATCTACTTTTTGTCTACATTCTGCAGCACGCCTAAAGGTTGTTGCTGTTTTGAATAGAAGTAGTATCAATTAAAATAAGTGAACAAGCCAACTTTGTTTTGCCTTTTTGCTCTCTCTCTCTCTTCTTGCTTGTAAAAAGAGTACACATTGACATGTCGTTTGACAAGATCTTGCCAAGTCTCGTGTGTGTTCTTTATCTTTGTATATACACCTTTTGGAATATTGAAAAGACGAGTTTCAAAGTTTTAAGACATTGTTTAATGCCGAGTTTGCAAATTACTTTAAGTTGATTCCATTTGGTTTCTGTGTTATCCACAAGCAATAAATGGGGTTTGAAGTCTACCAGTTAACAAGTCCGAACTATAAAACTCAAAACAAACCCAATTTATTCGAATCCACGGATTTTCCTTGCCAAAAAAAGAAACATTTAAATCGAATCTAGTTATTTTAGAAATTGAATTGGTCCGGTTCAATTAGAATCGGTTCTTGAATCACAAATGAATAATCACAAGACATAGAAACGGGTTAGACTGAGACCAAGTTGCTTTCTCAGTGGGGTCCTTATATTATAAACAAGCTTTATATGTGGTCAAAATCATATCAAAATATTATATTTATATATATATATACACACACACACACGCATGCAAAACATAAACATATTATATTTATATATATATATATATATACACACACACACGCATGCAAAACATTAACATCCGACGATCGCTAAAAAGCAGTTCTACCGACGGTGTATTTTTCAAGTCCTACCGTAAAAATCTCCTTTATAACTAACGTGTTAGCCCAACTTGTTCATACCGAAAGCCAATTCATCAAACCGCCAAAAAAGGAAAAACCTCTAAAACGACTTGTATAAAAAGCCACCACAACGTTCACCCTTTGCCATAAAGTTTTGCTTTGATTCTGATTACAACCAATAGGGGTAAAACTAGTCTTTCCACACTCTTTTTTTTGACATGTTCTAACAATCTTTCCGATCCATATCTACCATTCAAAACCAAAAGTTGGTATTTGAACAGAGTTGATCAATGAAAAAAAGCTTGCAACCATTGAACTCGATTCGTCAATAAACCAAAAAAGATGCCAACCCGACTATACAAACAAAACCTTGGCCATTTCTTCGCTTACTAACCAAACCTCCAAATCAGAAGTTCACAAAACTTGATAAATATGACAAATACCATTTGTCTTACCACATCATCATATCTCATTTTGGGCTCTCAAGCGGGCCATTGTCGGGCCCAGTGCACTACCCCTCAAGGCCCTATAGGGCCATGAGCGACCGGATGAACCACCTTTCTTGGTCCAATTATCCTCCTGGGATAGCTGTGCCTTCTTTGCACTCAATGCCTCGCAGATTTCATCCCACACATTTGTCTTCCCATTTTCTACAAACATAAACAGAACGTCAAGCTCTTCCGTGAAGTTCAAATCATATTCAACAATGTTAAATTCCCAATTTGTAACCTGATTCCCCTTGTAAATATAAACGATACCTCGTGGGGGGGCCACACGCTCCTTGCCCTTAGGTTCCTTGTTGGACTTTTGCCTAGAACATGACGCGCCACGTTGATCTCCTAAAGGAACTTGGCTAATCCCAGCAGCGACCGATTGTGCTGCAGTCACGTTACCTTGCTTGATGATTCGAACATCAACAAGAGATGAATAATCTATCTGCAAAGGAGAATCAGGTGTCAAGAATCAAAAAGAGTTCACAAGCTTTGCATTTAGCTGAAAACATCAGATAATAACTCCGGGAGATTCTACAAATGCCTCAGAAAACGATTTGGTGTCATAGAAGTTGAGTCACAAGCCACAATGGGAGCCCTAAACATTACGATTTTTTTACTATAAATGATGTCATTTCTTTTAGTAAGGTCATAGATGATGTCATTAAGATACGGCGAGAATAGCAACAGAGGAATTACACATTTGGAGAAAAAGAGAAGGGATGAGTACCTCTAGAGAGCCATCTTCCCCATAAATGGATGTCTCTGGTTTTGCCGCAGATGCCTCGTCCCCTTGCTGCTCAAAAACAATTGGATACTCTGGAACTTGTAATAGTGTAATCCTCTCCGATTTCGGATCATACTTTGATATTTTTCCAACCTAAAGAAAAAGTAGCCTTATTATATAGTACGTTGATGTTCATGATAAGTTCATATATTACTGGTATTTTGTTTCATCACAAAATTAGTAAAGATAACATATTAGGCTAGGCAGAAGTCATACCCGGAAGGAGGAAATTTCGGGAGTCCAGGATGGTGACAACTCAATCAAACGATATGCCACTGTATCACCTTCCTGTAGTACATTGAAAGCTCCATCATCCTCAAAATTAAGATATACATACACACATACATAAATATATATATATATGTATCTTTGTTAAATAAAGAAATCACAATCACAGCCAACTGGCACTATCATTTCGGCTTGAAAGCATTTTAATACATAAGCTTGCTCTACGTATATGTATCCACGCCACAAGCTCTCCAAAAGAACAAGTCATGGTACGAAAGGATGTTTAAGAGGTAGTAAAGAGCTGAATTTACCAAGAGAAGGAGACGGAGGAGAAGAGAAGATTTAATGGTCTAAACAGCCTAAAATCTCACCAGCTACTTATTTTACATTTTAGTAAAGGAATGTCTAGACCTATGCAAGAAAAAATTAGAGCATGAGACAACAAACCTGGGGCAAAGAAGTACAGGGCTTAAGCTTATCGAAGTCCACAGGACCATTCACAGTTGTCCCTTCATCAATTGCCATCATCTCAGAAGACTCTTGGTTACCCTTTTTCTGATCACACCTTTTATGGAATACAGTTTTTTCTTTACCCCACTTTTGGCCCTTCCTCTTGCTTGTTATTCCATTCCACTGGAAATTTTCCAGAAACAATAATTAAGAAAATAAATAAGCAGAAACAGCATTGGAACCAAGAAAGATTGACAAAAGCACTATATGAAGAGAAAAGAGAACCCGAGTGCGTAAGCAATATCATAAGCAACCAAAAGTTGATAATCATCAAAAAACTTATTTACGCTTGTATCATATGTTTGTTCAACAAGAAAATGTAGGAAAAGACGGCAGCAAAATAGATTGCAGGCTACAGCATGATATTAAAATAAAGAAAAGAGAATGTCGAAAATACCACTGAAATTTCAGGCTGCCGAATTGGTTGATCTGCATCCACTGTAACAAGCCCGTTAATCATATAATCGCAGTAACTTAGGAATAGCTTAATAGCACAATTCTAGTGAATGAACCCACATCATTCCTTGCTAAAATTATCCATCCAACTTTCTAACCAAAAAATATACCTTTTCCAGAGGGCTCAAAGCGGATGTGTCCTGGCCTAACTACTACAGGAACCACATCGCCCTCTTCATGGTCACTGTTATCTGGTTCTTGAGGTTCTCTAGCAACTTTGCAAATATCCTTTGCAGATGATTGCTTGTTATCTGTTTTGTGTAACTGTATCTGATGTTGCTGCAAAATTGAACATGATAAAAATGGAGAGAGATTTACCTCCTAAAGCATAAAAGGTAGTTTTTAAATATCTGTGATGCCAAACTCAAATACACCAGCAAAATCATTGCTTAATGTTTTACATTTATGTAATTTAGGCATATAAAAAAACAGCTTGGAATTTTACACATGATAACTCCATCACAAACGCAAGATCTTTCACGGGTCTACCCGATGTGCACCATTTTTTTTTTCTTTGCATGTACGAAAAGTAACTTCATGTGTTTACTGCATCATGTGTGTGCACACAAGAAGAATAATAATACCAAAATATTAACACTTCATCTGTTGTCATCACAAAACCAAGTTACCTCATTTTCTTTCCTTTTTGCTTCTCTCAACCATTTCATTTTTGCCTTCTTACGTCGAGTACTTCTACCAGGGGTCTGATTGAAAGAATTAGAAAGACATTACACAAATTAGTACTCAAGGTTTCCAAATTATATAACAAGTTAAAAATTCAAATGTTATAATAAGAAAAGCATAGAAAATTGTAAATTTCAAATATCATACAAGGGGAGAGCATCTACCTACCTTACTTTTCATGGTTCTAGGTTGGCTACATGGGTATGAGTTCAAATTTCTGACTTACATGAACCTCAAGGTGATTGGCTTTTAATCAATAAACAGGTTTTTTTACGAAAGTAATACACTTTCCTTAATTTCTTTGCACTGTTTGTACCAATATTAATGTCCATTTGAGAATGTTCGTGTAAGATGCTATCAAAGTCACAACCATGTAGCATAAAAACATATTTAAAATGCAATGTTCATCAAAAGTTCAAAGTAGTAGTTAAAGACCTTTTTAGTTCCAGCAGGTGTTTGAGATGAAACAACACTATTTTTACCATTCTCTTTTGGTTCACTGGACCTACAAATAGCAAAAGAGTTATATAGGGAAAGGCATTGATATATCATATGTCATGTCATAACTGAAAAATCCATAAAACTACCTCTTTTCACTTGGCGTAGTTACGTTAATGTTATTTGTTCTTTGATCACTTTCGGGCGTACTCAAATGATTAAGTTCACCATTTGTATTGGGCGGTTTGCCATTTTCTACCAGACTATTCTCTAGAAGGAGAGTGTGTTTTTGAGAACTTTCATTTTGGTTGGTTTGGATCTCCTTCTGAACATCTTTTGGAGTGCCCGAAGATTCTTCTATGGCTGCGGATTTCTTTCTCTTCTTCCTGTCACTGGAAAACAAAAGCGTATTAATGCACGAAACAGATTAATTCTTTGGTAACACAAAAGGAAAGAAACAATCATTTAATTGCCGGTTATAACAATTTCCCCATTCTAGTACATAACTTTTCAGTACTAATTCTTGCATCTAATTCTAGAATGACCTAAATTGCAAGAACAATCATAAAATTTAATACGATAGATTGCCATACGTACTTTGACCTTTTCAGTTTCCTCGATGCCTTCCTTTTCTTGGAAACTATTTTCTTCTCCGCGGCATTGTCCAAATGTAGTTCATCTTCCAACTTTTTGTCATCTTCTTCACTTTCGCTTTCGTAACCTCCAACCTCCCTTGCAAACTCCTCATTAGCCAGAAGCTTCATGCCTGCAACCACATGTTGCTCCTCCGCCGCTTCTTCTACCTCAAGAGACTTCCTCCCATCTCGAACTCCAATAACATCAGTGGAAGGACCCTTTTTCTTTTTCACACTATTGAAACAAACAATAGAAACAAAACTGATATAATTTCTGTGCTAAAATAATGTGAATCAACAACTGAGGAAAAAAAAAAAAAAAGTACCCTTTGAGAAATTCAGTGAAAAACTGACCGGATAATATCTTTTTCCTTCAATATAGATGTTGATTCAAACGGTGGCAACACAAAGCCATCCATCTGCAAGTAAAATAAAAAATAACAATAATAAGAATTACAAAAACTAAAAAAGAATTTAAAACTCGAGCTTGGAATGCTAATGGATTGTCAGAATTCATACTAAACTTGCACAGAAACTAAAAACTAGTCAGTGCCACAAGAACATTTGCCAAAAACCCACTACAAAAAAGAAAACTCCAATACTACTCCGTTTGGATGGCGAGAAAATCAGAAGAAAAATAGACAAAATCAGCTGCATGGACACAAAACCCATTTCAGAACTTCCCATTTCCCACCGTCATTTAGATTACATTAATGTTGGGTTAATCAGAGGTTTAAGAAGCAGCTTACGGAGAGAACAAGGCCATCTGGGCAAGCGTCGTCGAGGGCGAAAACGTCGAGGAGATGATCGGCAAGTTCGGAGATGGTCCGGTGGTGCGGATTCAGCAAAACCCAGCTGCGTTTCAGCCCTTCCGTTCTCTGAGACTTTGTCAGCATTTTACAGTCATCGAAAACCAATCGAAGCCTTGGACCAGTGCCGTCCTCCATGGCCGTACAAGCATAACACCCAGAAATGCAGAGAAGAGAAAGAGGAGCAGATTAGTAATGGCCGTTTCTCTTCTTCTTCTTCTTCTTCTTCTTCAGCTCTTAAACCCCCTCACTCACTCCCAGTCCTCGGTAGACGGTGAGGTTTTCCCTTTTGCCGGAGCCAGGCATTGCACGTGGAGGTTTTGTCGGGCCCACTCAAACCGGCCCTAGCCCACGATGTCTCCAAAGTGGGTCTTACGCTAAGCCCAATTCCTAACCAAACCCGTAATATGTGTGAGACTCTGCTTCGATTGGAGATAAAATATTTAAGTATCGACGTAATTTCAATTTGAAGAAACGGGAAGATCTACGATGTAAAATATCATGAGTGACCCAAATTTCAAATCAAATGAAAGAAAAGAAAACTACTCCACATTTTGTTGATTGTGTTGGTGTGGTGTGATATAGTTTGAAAAGTTATACTATTTAATGATTAAATTGTTCACCTTTGAAGGTTAAAGACGTTGTTTTAACTATTGATTCTCAAGTGTCTTGTAGACTTGTTTGGATTAATTCATGGTTTTTAATGGCATAGCTTATGACATTGCTAAGTGAGATATTGTTAATTGATTGTGTTATTGTGATAAATGAGTAGAAATCATGATGATGTATTATCTATTTGTGGTTTCTTGTAGTAGAGACTTGGGTTTCTTTTTTTTTTTTGGACCTAATTGTTCGTTTTGTCTTTCTTGTTTTATTCCTTTGTCATAAAGTTGTTTAAGTTTGTTCATATTCTACAAAAAATAAAATGAAAATCATTTCATTCCATTTTTTCCTATCATATACGTGTGTATGTGTAGATAAGAAGGTTATAATTTTTCAATATCAAATTATATCCCTCATTATAGTTGGCCGTTGTGTTGCGAGTGAGATCTCGTTCTATGCACTTTTAGAATGAAGTAAAAATGGTGCATTTTATTAGTTATTCTTGTTCTTTTTCGTTTATTCTGTCGTTGAAATATTAAGACAAAAGAACATGTAAATCAACATTGCTTATATGTTAAAATCTGATGGATATAAATTAACATTTTAGAATTTCAATCGAAACCTATATGTTTTTATAAAAAGTGATAGTTAAGTTACCAACTGAATCATTGTCGACCTATTTCTTTAGTCCTCTCTAAACTCATTTCTTTTTTTCTTCTTAATAAATTCAAACTAATTATAAGAATTTTTTTTAATAAGAGTTTCATTTCTCCTCAAACATTTAAGAAAGATTTCACTTCAAATTAAAAGAAAAAATAAATTAATTAAAGAATAAAATAAATAAATAAACTAAAATATTTTACATAATATTTTTTCAAAATATATCAATTGCTCAAATCCTAAGTAATTGTCCCCTTTGGATGAATGCACGGAAAAGTCATTTCAAATAATGAGTATTATTTAAAATGCAAGACAAAAGAAACCCTAATTTATCAAAATATCCAAAATTTCGAAGGAAAATTTATACCCAATATTTTCAAAATGTAAAAATTTATATAGGACTTTCTAATCATACGTCCATATAAGCTTCATGTTTTAACATCTCAAATTAAACTTAACATATAATAATCTCACTGTCCTCAAAACTTGTTCATTTTCCATGTGGGACAACTTACATCTATAAACAAATGTTTCCAACTTCCTCATTTTGTTGCAACTTTAGATGAACATCTTAAAATAAGCTTTTTAACACATTTTTTCTATAGTGTTTTTCTCATAAAAATATGCATTTATTGCTTAAATTGTGTATTTAAATCAATGAACCCAATGAGTCATAAGGTTTGTTAATAGAAAAAGGACTTCTTTGATTGAAAAGCCAGGTCTATCTCCAACTAATCAAATTATGCTGCATTACATTAGTATGGTTCAATTCATCTTAAATAAGAGTCGACAATCCTTTCATATGTTCTAACAAGAAGATAAAAATCTTGAGTTCAAGCTCTCTGTTTTTTTGGCTTCCGTTTGGCTCTCGATTTTGAACCTAAAATTTTCATACAAGTTTTTGTCTTTTTATGAAAAATAAACGAAAATTATAACTATTTTTTGAAAAATCAACCTCTTCAACCTAAAAATTCTATTCCAAACTAGTACACTAAACGTGAATTAAATTTTTTTTTTTTGTTTTGTTTTTGTTTTTTGTTTTTTGTTTTTTGTTTTTTGTTTTTTTTTTTGAGTTCTTTATTCCGGCTTCAGTCATCATCGACTTGAGCCTTGGAGAAAATGCACCAGTTGCTTGCATTCTTTTTCCAAATACCTGTATTTCATCTCCAGCTTTTTCTTATCCATCTTCTTCATTTATTCGAAATCAGATTATAAACATCGTTGTCAACCACCACGACCCTCCTCCGAATTAGCATTGTGATCTCCCAACATTGGTGATAGGATCATAATCAGTGGAAGAGGTGATGATCTCGTCAAAGCCGTCGGCAAGCCACAAATCTGCCAGAAAATCTGTTGTTGTCTTTCATAACATTTTCTCGACTCCATCCATCCAAGAGCAAAAGTAATCAGGCGGCGCCAGCATTTGCTGAAGAGGACAACAAATAAGTTGCTACTGAATTGGTGGTAACAATAAGAAAGGAATTTCACTCCAATAAGTTTGCGCCACCATGGAAGTTGTCGTTGCCGTCGAAGAGATCACTCTAGTCATCTGTAATTCGGTCTTCACAAAAAATTTCACATCTCTTCCTTTCATTAACAAGAAAGATAATTATTAAAAAAATAAAATAAAATAAAAAGAGAATTTGTTTTGACACCTTTCATTCATATATCTTTTTCGGGACAGGGAATCCGAGTCAAAACGTTATTTGCGAGTTTACTAAAGCTTGATGAGAAATCAAGTGATAAGTTTAATGAAGTTACAAGGCTTTGGAAAATGTAAGCGCACCTTTCAGCATACACAACATAGCATTAGATCATAAATAACAAAGCAAATTCGGCAAATATTGGGAACCTAACAGTTTATTCAAAGCTAAAAGCAGATTATCAGACATAACTACAAGTTCAACCGCTTCTCTTGTCCCGGAAAAAGAAGGGTACAAAAAGAACTACAAGACTTAAAATTTAGTTGGGGGTTGATTTTGCTTCTAGAGAATAATATATAAATTTTAAACATCACTGAGGTGTCTTCATGAGAAAGGCCCCAAAAGATAACGCCTATAGACCAAAACTTGTGTTGTGTACCGAGTAAAATTTTTTGAAGACAAATACTCCGGCGCCGGTCTCATAGACCCCTGCAATGATCCAAGGAATAATGTCAGTGCACATTAAGCAGATGTAAAGAAAGATGTATATGCAATGCAAAATGAGAAAGCCAATTAGAAGAGATGACATTGTAACTTCTTCAAAAGTTGAAACCCGGATGAAACTTAAACTATATGTCTTCCTTGAACTCCCGGACGAACAATTTGATAAAAAAAAAACACATGATATTATACTATAACTTCCAACTACATTTGAGTAAAATCAATTCCAAATATTTTTTCTTTCAACCCTTCTGAAGAACATATAAACAACTAAAATGAGAAAACTTGCTCGATTGATTATCCAGATAATGGAATCAAGAAAACCAGGAAAACCCCAGAAAGCTTCCGACAGCACAATTGTCCCAAGAATGATCACAAAAGTTCATTACAATGCAAGCAACTGGGCAAGCTCCAGTAACACTAATCCAAGGTCTAATGTAAATGTCTATGACTTTCTTCAAAGCAGAAGCCTGCCCTTACTTATATCTATAATCCATTAATCTGAAAGAGTGGAACTCATTTACAGACAACGAATTCACCATTGCACTTGGAAGCACTTGGTGGACCCACAAGACTACATTAGACTCAATTTTCTCATAATAGAATATGCAAGATGCATCCAGATTCAGAAAACAGCTTTTAGAATAGAAGAAAAAATATACAGAAACCAAAATTAGGGTGTGTTTCATTTAACGCACACAAGCAACCAGGCAAGCCCCGGCTGCACTAACTCAAGGTCTAATGTAATGGACATCACCATTTTTCACATAATCACACAACTTTACAAGTGATTGGTGCCATAGAAGCTAAACTCTTCGGGTATATAAACCATAAAGGCCAAAGCCCTTCACCAAGCACAAAACCAGATGACTTCCTTTATCAACGAAGTCGGAAGCACTTATCTATTACCTAAAAGAATTAACTCTTTTACAGAAAGAAAAGAGTGTAAAGGGTCTTCATTCGCTAAATAATATAAAACCCATCATCAAGCACCCGGTAAACACCCAGAATTCAAAAACCAGATAAACTTTCTTCAACACAGAAGCCCTTATCTGACTTCATCAGATTACTCTATAATCTAATAGACTTGCACTCATTAACAGACAACAAAATTCTGAGGAGGGTCTGATTGCTTCAAAGTACCTGACTTTCTTGAGGAGGATGGTCCTCAGCTTGCGGGCAAGGTCCTGGGAACGGATTTTGACCTCGAGAGCCTTGCGGGCCAAGACGCGCTTCTCGGAGTTCTTGAGGTGGTGGATCTGCTCTTTTTTTATCATCCGCTCGATCCCGCTCGCCCGCATCTTTTGCTCCATAAACCTCAGCGCCTGTTCCAGGTTTCCGTTCATCACCTTCACCCGTATCCCTCTCCATTGCTGGACCTGCCCAGACCTCACAATTTTCACACCCTCACCGGACCGTTTTTTAACCAGATTCAAGGCCTGCCTTGCCACTGAGTTCATTCCTACGAACAAGTAATGGCCGATTGTTTCACACCATAAATTCACCCACCCAAAAAAAAAAAAATAATAATAATAATCTTGACATACTCTTTATCGAATCATTAACTTTTTCGAATTTAAAGAAAAAATATAATCTTTTTCTGAGATTGATAGTCAACAACGAACAATCTGAAGTACTAATATTTAATCAATCTAATTTAGTTCAATCAGAAAATGTGAGTGTGACGGTGACTGTACTGGAGAATTTGCAAGGCGAGTGGAAGAGCCTCGTCGCCGGCGGGGATGAATTTGGGCTGCTGATGGCAGGGGTTTCACCGGAAGTTTGGGGCTTAGGGTTTTTGTTTTTGTTTTTTTCACAGAACCTGAGTAATAGGATACGGGGGGGTTTCTTTCTCGGCTGGTCTGTCTGTCTGCCTTGGACTCTTGAGTGGCTTTCAAAAACGACAGAACGTTTTTGGGCTATCATGAATTTATGTTAGCAAATGAGTTTGTCTAAATAAACGGATAAATTCTTTAAATTTGATCAAGAGAAATTCACTGCCGTTAAAGAGAGAGACAGAGAGATAGAGAAGTTTTCACACTCTGGTCCGTCACAGACCCAAAATGTTCAGGATAAAAATAAAATAAAAAAAAGGATAAAATTGTATTATTGTTCCAACTTCATTGTCGTTTTCATGCATCTTTTGTCATGTCGGAGAATTCGTGTCATTTCAACTATTGTCGCTCTACATAATGTTGTCGTTTTCCATATATACGGCGCAGTAATATTATTGTTTACTTAATCGTCGTTTTCTACTATTTTGACGTTTAATTTTGCAATATAACTGTCAGTTCACAATTTCTTCTCCTTCACTTTGCCTATAACGATTGATGCTTATTTGTAGATTTCACCAAACTTCTTGCGCTGCTTGACAAATTAGTCTTTGAACTAAAATATTAATTATTAAATCCTTGAAACATAAAAATCTGTTGTGTTTAACCCCTCAAAAACCATTAAAAATTTAATGTCATTTTTATTGAAGTTAAATATAACTTATTAGATTATCAAAAAAATAATAATACAATTTATTTTAAAATTTAAGGTGTCCTAGCAAAAATTTTAGTCCGGGATTGATATACAAAGTGATAAGTTTATTGGACAATGATTAAAAAAAAAACAATTAATTGTCTACCTCTTTGCCTTTTTTCTTTTTTTTTTCCTTCTCTCTCTGGACTTTGCAATTTTAGTTGTTCAGTAAAGTTAATAAGTTATGTTGTTTGGCGTTTACATTGCTAGGTGCCTTTTATTTTTCTTGTCGTTTAGTAGGTTGCCGTATTAATTTTTTGTTATTGTTTTCTATTTGGTGCCATTTACTTCTAATGTTGTCGTTTTTTTTAATTTGCCTACACTTTCTTGTCGTTCCTACTTTCTATCTTTTAGGTTTTTAATTAAACTGTATTATTAATCTGGTTCACCTTCCGGTGCCCTTTTATTTTTCTTCTTGTTTAATAGCTTGATGCTTGTCGTTCTTTTTGTTGTTTTGCTTTTGTTGTAGTTTACAGTTTCTTAATGATGTTTTTTTTTTTTTTTTGATAGATGTTTCTTAATGACGCTGGTTGCCTTTTTTTTTTTTTTTTTGTTGCTATTTTTGAGCTGAAATTTATATTTGAATTCCTCTTGTATTCAATAACTTTTGTCACTGTTTTTGTCACTGTTTTGCGGAATGACACTATATTTTTTAATTGTCCGGCTATACATTTCGTAAGAATTTAGGATGTTCAAAAGGATTTGCAATTCTTGTAATAATAATATTAAGTTTACAGTTCTCAGAATTAAACTCTTTTGTATATTCATCTGTAATATTTTCTTATATAGAGTACTTATCCTTTACACTTATGTCGTTTCACTTACTTTCATTATCGTTTTTACTAATCTTGATACCAATTTTTGAATACCATTCATTTTAAATAACTTATAACTTACACATCCATTAAAACTTTTAAAAAATTATATTTATCAATAAAAAATAATAACTCATTATCATGTAAATTGGTATTAAAAAAAATTGAGTGTGTGTTACAATCAAATCCAAATTATTACTTTTAAAAAATCAATACCACACTTATTTTCTCTCTCTCCCATATATATGTTTTGGTATATGTTGATTCATAAATTCAATTTGAATATAAAAGAGCGAAAAATATTAAAATCCAATGTATGATGTAAATTGACGTTGAGATGACAATTAGTATCTCTAGTATTATCATTTAAATTAAAATTTAACATTTTTTATTTACCACACATCACAATCGACGAAGTGTCCTCCGATCTAATCCATGCGATACAAATAACCGGACCACAAAATCAACATCTGTCATTTTAGACACAGTGAAATGACCAAAAAACACTCACAATTACCAAGCTAATTACTCATCCACTCTTAAAGTTAAAACGAAAACAACCCACCTAAAATCGAGTCAAAATCTAATGTCCCAAATTTCCTGTCTTATTAATTACCTATCAATAATTTTATGCTAAATCATCTGAATTTATAAATTTAATCATATAAAAAGTGTTAAATGTTAAAAATTCTTGAATAAATTTATGAGTTGTCACAACACTATCGAGGGGAACAACAATTAAGACATGAAAATGAGACAACAGACGTGAACTCCCTAAAATTGAAGGAATGAATGAATGATTTAAAATAATAAAAAGAAGGATGAAAGTAAGAATAATTCTTTTTTTTTTTTTCCGGCATTTTTGTTTTTGGTGTCATTTTTTAGTTGCATTGTCCCAGTGTTGTTATTAGTTAAATATAACTGCCATTTTTAATTATTCATGTCGTTTATCCTTCATTGTCGTTTTAAAGTATTGACATCAAGTCCCATATTATATTGTCGTTCAAAAAACTGTTGCTTTCCTGTATGGAACACGCCCGGGCATTTACTCAGTTTAATTTAGAGTAATGCTAATTACATCAAATTAATACAAAAAATCACCAATCTATGTAATATTTAAAATATCAAGTTTTTAAAAACTATTATATCAATTAAAATTAAAAAGATAATGTAAATTGAAAAAATGAAATTCACTATTATAAATTGGTAACTTAAAACTAATGTCCCTAATTTAAAGATTATCCATTTGCCACACATCACATTCTAAGAGGTATCGTCCGATCACATACAATTAATCTCAGCCGTGCAATACGTATACCTGGACCACAAAGTCAACATCTTACTTTAAGTCGCCGTCTTTCGAAATGACAAAAACACCCCAAAATTATCAAGTTAATTACACATCCACCCCTTCAAAGTTAAAAAATTAGCAGCACTCAAATCGGTATTACACATACACTTAACTGGAAAATTAAAAAAAAAAAAAAAAAAAAAAAAATCTGACCTGTGGCTACGAACTTCCTCTTCTTCTTCAGCAGCACAAAACGCAATCAAACAAATAATAATTAAAAAAAAAAAAAACACACACACATTAAAAAAAAAAAAAAAGGGGGGAATCTGGCTTACAGTCCGAAGCGAGCCATGGCGGAGCTGAGGCACTCGAGCTCGATCGGAGCTCGGGCGTCGTCGTCTCCGATGAAGCGCGACGAGGACTCGTCGCCTCTGATTCCCGCCGACGGCCTGTCCTCCTCCGACGACGACAACGATCGCGGTCGCCACTCCCACAAGGATCGCGACCGCTCCTTCTGCTCCCATTTCCACTCTCTCTGCCCCTTCCTCGCCGACGATTCTAGGGTTTCCTCTCATCCCTCCAGGATTTCGCTCTTCTTCCTCCTTTTCCTCCTCCTCCTCGCCTCGATCTCGATTTTCTCCCTTTTCAAACACATCGTACAGTCCTCTTCTCTCTTTCCCGATTCGCAACAATTTGCCAAAAAGATTACTTTCTTTTTCTTTCTGTTTTTTTTTTTTTTTTTTTTTTTTTTTCAATTTGAGATGGATAATGGAATAGTAGCCCCTTAATTGAGTTTTGGTAATGATCTTGTTTGAATTTTTCAATTTCGATAATTGTTTGATTTGATGTGGTAACCCGGTTTTTTCAACTTAATACAGAATACTCCATACTTGTGTAGTAAAGATGGCATTGTTCTTCACTGCCCACAAGTAAGTAATTTAAAGGGTCTCTATTTTGGTTGCTGCTCATAAAGTTTTTGATTTTGTCTTTTTAATTCGTAAATTTGGTGAATTTAAGGTAAAGGAACCTCCTTCACTATGGGAGAATCCTTACTCGGCGACCACGTCTTGGAAGTCCTGCGCCGAGCGGCGGGATGGTGGAATATCAGGTAATGGAAGGATCTGTTTGAACATTGTTTATGTTCATCTTGTCGATTTTGATTATTGGATGGAGATCACGGCTACTAAACTTCGTCCGTGGGGAATGTCTGTTTTTCAATTTTAATCTTGTTATGTTATTGGAAATGCACAGATCTTCCTCCTGAGAATGAAACAAATGGATACATATTCGTCCATGCTGAGGGAGGTCTAAATCAACAGCGAATTGTGGTAAGTCATGCTACATGGAGCTAATGTAACTTCTTTTTCATAAAGTTTTAGTTTTCTATGCTCCGATAGCTGGAGCTTTGTTGATGTATGTTAAGTGGAAACTGACTCTATTCTGGTTGGAATGTTACGCGAGTAAGACATTTTCTGCTCTTCATAGATGTGCGTGAGATTAAGTGAATGCTGAATGTGTAATTCTAAATTGATATTTATCTGTTTTTGCAAAGGGTTAACCGTTTAGTGTCTCTATTGGCGAAATTTCAGTTTCTCATTTCCATATGTTCTAAATGAAAATTTAGTAGCGTAAAAAGAAATAAATGTTTGAGATATTCTTTCGATGCAGATATGCAATGCAGTTGCTGTTGCCAAGATAATGAATGCTACTCTTATTTTGCCGGTATTGAAGCAGGATCAGATTTGGAAAGACAAAACGTGAGGTTTCTTTGGCTATGTTGTTATAAGCTTATTTTTATATTCACATTTATACAAATAGGAATAGGTTAAACAGAAATAGACAATGGCATTAACTATTTATGCTATCTGACATTTGAAAATTGAGACACTAAATAACGGGAATGCACTGTTTTGTTTCGTGACATCAATATCTGTAGAATTTAGACCTCAACACTTTCGTATCCTTTTCCTTCTGTTGATTTCAAGTGGCCAATGCCACTTGGTCAAAACTGTGAATTGATACTGATATATTAATGTGAAACGTACATGCATTAGAATATCTAATGATTATTGGAGATTGTACCTCTGGGCGAGGATTAAAGGTGCTTAAGCTAACTGCTAAAATAACTATTGGTTGAAGATAATTCTCACTTTTTTCTTGGTTATATTTATTTTATGTTTATATTGTTAAAAATTTTCTTGTTTGAGTTTATATAGCTTATATTCGGTTCATATATAATTTCTTCATGGTAAGTTACCACTTTATACTTGTTTCTCGTGAACTTGAAATACCTGCAGGAATTTTGAAGACATCTTTGATGTAGATCATTTCATTGATTACCTAAAGGATGATGTACGGATTGTTCGTGATATTCCTAATTGGTTTACGGACAAAGTGGAGCTTTTTTCAAGTATAAGGTTGGGTTGTTTATCATCATTTACTATTCATTACATGTTCTTTTGGCACACTATTGCTAAGAAAATATCAAATTTGACAAGAACGAGATCAATGAAGTGTGAACTATAATAGAAGGCTAGAACCTGCTAAAACATTTGACACTTATGCCGAAATTCTGATTTATCAAGTCAAAGTATAAGTGTTATGCTCTTGACCTTTGGTCCAAATCTCGCCCTTTTGTTTTATGGAAGATTTTGAAGAGTGGAAGAAATTGATTTTTTTTTTTTTTGTCTGCCTAATTCCTTTTCGTGACTGGTACTGATGGATGAAAATGTGTATGTCCTTACAGACGGACAGTAAAAAATATTCCAAAATATGCTCCTGCACAATTTTATATTGACAATGTTCTACCTCGACTCAAAGAGAAGAAGATAATGTCCCTAAAGCCTTTTGTTGATCGACTTGGGTAAGTCATTCCTTACTAGATGTTATTGTTTACTTAAAATAATCAAATTGCATAAGGAGGATCATTGCAGATCATTTTCGTTCTCATTGAGAAATACCTTTTTTTGGATAAAGGAAGAGATTATTTGATTTCACATTTTACTTTTTGAAGAAGTTCGTCTTTGAATGACAGAGGGTTTTATGTTTCAGGTATGATAATGTTCCTCTGGAGATTAACAGGCTGAGATGCAGGGTGAATTATCATGCTTTGAAATTTCTTCCTGAGATAGAGAAGATGGCTGATTTATTAGCAGCAAGGATGAGAAATCGCACTGGAAATTCAAATCCTTACATGTAATGTTTTCATTTGAATGTTGCTCTTGCTTGTTTAGGCTTTACATAAATTCGAGATAATAAGACTAACAAACGTTCTTGTTAACAGGGCTCTTCATCTTAGGTTTGAAAAAGGGATGGTTGGCCTGTCTTTCTGTGATTTTGTGGGGACAAGGGAGGAGAAAGCTAGCATGGCAGAATACAGAAAAAAGGAATGGCCACGACGGTACAAGGTAATCTAATGCGTATGAACTGATCTACCAATCTTCCCATGCTGAGTAGTATCTGAAAAAGAGCTTACCTCACTCCCTCTGTGGTTTCTGCAGAATGGTTCCCATCTATGGCAACTGGCCCTGCAGAAGCGAAAGGAAGGACGATGTCCACTTGAGCCGGGGGAAGTGGCAGTCATTCTCCGGGCAATGGGTTACCCCAAGGAAACTCAAATTTATGTCGCTTCTGGGCAGGTCTACGGTGGACAGAACCGGATGGCACCCCTCAGGAACATGTTCCCGAATCTGGTATACTATTGTTCTTTTTTACTTAATGACACTTCTATAAAAATAGTCAAATTACCAATGGAGAAATCGTAAGGACGCGTTCAAGCATTCAGCTATTCTGTCTTTTGGATTTCGGTTGTTTTCAGAAATAGGACACTTTCATGTCAGAACTCTTTTTTTCCAATTGATTTTAAATTGGTGTGTTCAATTTCACAATTCATAACAGGTAACGAAGCAGGAGTTGGCAACAAAGGAAGAGTTGGATAAATTCAGGAAGCATGTAACTAGCTTGGCCGCGCTTGACTTCTTGGTGTGCTTGAAGTCTGATGTCTTCGTGATGACTCATGGAGGCAACTTTGCCAAGCTGATCATCGGGGCTCGCAGGTACATGGGACACCGTCAAAAATCCATAAAACCGGACAAGGGTCTAATGTCGAAGTCTTTTGGGGACCCATATATGGGTTGGGCGACCTTTGTAGAGGACGTTATTGTGACCCACCAGACGCGGACTGGATTGCCAGAAGAAACCTTCCCTAACTATGACTTATGGGAGAACCCTCTAACTCCGTGCATGTGCAAAACTTGACCAGAATGAGGATATTTTACACTCAAAGTTTCTCCCAGATTGCTTTAAGGGCTTCAACTCCAAGAACTCGGGTATGATATATGTGGAATTGAAGTTCTTTCTGCGGGAAGGTAGCAAGAAATCCACAAGGAGTGGCAAATGCAAATACTAAGGTGGGAAAGTGGGGTATGCACGCGAAGTACAGACGGCAGGAGATAGATTTAACAATTTCATGGCGGGCATTTCATTTTTATAACCATTTGTTGTATCTTCTTTTAGAAACGGTTGACGGTCGAGGTCTTGATTTTTCTAAATATATTTTTTGCAGTTCTGTCTCAAGAACATGAACATAAATTTTCATGTATCATTTAAACTGTGTAAATTTACAAGTGAAAAGTGAAAGATTTCTGATATGGAGCTATTACGGGTGGAAAACGACGAAACTATTCAAAGTAGAGTAATATTAGGGATATCAACTCTAATATCAATTAATATCAATTTTTTGAGTATGAACTTAGTGTTACATTTTCATTATAGATGTAATTAATTGAAATGATAATGTTTTAAATATATACATATATATATCAATAAAAGAACGATAATTTTATATATCATATAGGTTGATATTTAAAATTAAAATTAAAGTAACTATTTTGAGCATTTGTCTTTAAATAAGTATAAGATAGATTCAAGTAGGGATCAACCAAAAAAAGGTCTCTTTGAAGAGAGAAATTTTCTTTGAAAGGAAAGAAACAAGGTAAAAAGGACGTGATAAGTCATAAGAGTCGGATGGGATGGGTGGTCTTTGTGTTGCCTGCCGTCGTTTCGGCTTTACCTTAGGCTTTGGAAACCATGTTTTTTAGGAAAGTGAAAGAGATGAGTGTATAATATATTCATATATATGGACTTAACTTTGGCAACCAACCAAAAAACAAATAGGGAATATTTCTATAATTACCGCATAGACTTTTTTTAACCTTTGGAAACCATTTTTTAAGGAAATTGTAGCGAACAAACAAGTTTAATTGCTGGCTGAGTACAAAAAAGATGCTTATCCTTTTATGTAGTTACATATGGAACCCACTCTAGGAAATTTGGAGGGAACAAGTCTTAGAATTGTTGGATGAGCACAAAGCATACCACGTGGGCTTTTACCTTTCCAAACCATCTAAGAAAATTTGGTGTATAATTTGAAGTTTTTTACGGTAAGATATTTTTATTAACAGTACATATTTTAAAATGCTCAAAATTACTTTAAGTATATATATAATTGATAGAATTTTATATAGATTTGGATGTTATAAAGAAAATCTTAGAATTCTCTTAATGAAATCGGATAAGTTATTTCAAGACATACATTATTATTTAACAAAGATATGATTAAGACAGAGCAACCATTTTTTAAGGATTCCAAAGACGACAAGAAAATATATTTTTTGTTTAATAAAAAAAAAACAAAACAAAACAAAAGATATTATTTGTCGTACAATAAACAAAATCGTGGAAAAGAAGAAAAATAGTGAAGAAATACAAAACGACGGGTTTCACGATCGCCGGTTTTTAAGGTCTAACGAGGTAAGCTAACTTCCTCTTTAAAACCGACACCAAAAAAACAAAAACAAAAACAAAACAAAAAACAAAAACAAAAAAAAAAGTGTGAGCAATTTGAGCTTCTCACAGTAACTACAACCATGAAGGTCTTCTTCTTCATAAGCTTTATATGCTTCTTCCTTGGCTTTCTCTTCCTCGTTCACAGGTATTTTTACTTCTCTCTAACTTCATTCTAGTATTTATCAATGACCCCATTGATGATTTTTCAGGATTTCTCTGGCCATTAGGATTTAATTAAAGAGTTTGATGTCTATTATCAAAAAAATTCAAGAGCCCACAAAAGAAAATTGCCAGATTCATGGAAAAAAAAAATGATGTGAATGAAGAAATTGGTTTCAGGGTATCATCAGAACATGCCCAATTCCCTCCAAGAGGTTGGAACTCGTATGACTCTTTTAGCTGGACCATTTCAGAAGAAGAGTTTCTGCAAAGTGCTGAAATCATATCGAAAAAGCTTCTTCCACATGGATATGAGGTGCAAATGCTGTGTATTTGGCAATTAATTTGGTTATTTTGGTCTGGTAATTATTGAACATGAAAATCTTTTTATGCGTTGTCTTCTGCATTGCAGTATGTGGTTGTGGATTACCTTTGGTATAGAAGAAAGGTTCCGGGTGCTTATACCGACTCTCTTGGATCCGACGTGATTGATGAATGGGGCAGAATGGTGCCTGATCCGGGTAGATGGCCGTCTTCCAAAGGAGGAAAAGGGTTAACTGAAGTGGCAAAGAAAGTACACAGCATGGGATTGAAGCTTGGGATTCATGTGATGAGAGGAATAAGTACACAGGCAGTTAATGCAAATACGCCGATCTTGGATACAACCAAGGTAAAATCAATCCCATTCCCACCACGACAATTGTAGTTTATCTGTTATGAGAATCATTGCACTGTCAATTTTTTGGCTTCTGTTTTGATGTCTTCTTAGGGAGGTGCTTTTGAAGAGTCTGGAAGAAAGTGGACCGCAAGTGATATTGGGATCAAGGAAAGGGCATGTGCATGGATGTCACATGGTTTTATGAGTGTGGATACTAAATTGGGGGCTGGAAGGGCTTTCCTTAGATCACTCTATCAACAGTATGCAGAGTGGGGTGTCGATTTTGGTAATTTGACCTTCTGATGAATGAATATGATCCCGTTCAGTATTTGATACGTACTTTGAGGAGTCTTGTTAATGATTCTGGTAAACCAGAAGCAGACAAGATCTTTAAGCACTTTGTTTAGTGTCTACTGACCTAAAAAATAGCACCTTGACTTGTATATCGTACGATGTTGTGATCTCATTTTTGGTCAAGTGTAGCATAAAAAGTGAACTTTTGCCTGATATATATTTTTTTTAACCAGTGAAACATGACTGTGTGTTTGGTGACGACTTGGATGTGAATGAAATTAGCTTTGTTTCAGAGGTAAGCTACCATGCATTCTCTCTCTCTCTCTCTCTAATAATGTCATCGTAATCTATATAACAGGTTCATTTTACTTATGCAGGTTCTCAAGGAACTTAACCGTCCAATACTGTATTCTCTATCTCCTGGAACCAGTGTAACACCTGCTATGGCCAAGGAAGTCAGTGGACTAGTCAATATGTATAGGATAACCGGGGATGATTGGGATAGATGGGGAGATGTTGCGTTCCATTTCAATGTTACAAGGTCAAAAGTTATTCATTTTTGTTTTAGCCTTTTCAGATCATCTTTTCTATGTCAGAGGAAAAGGAGAAAATTTAGTGGCTCTATGACAATTCTATCCAATTGTTCCTCAGGGATTTTTCAAGAGCTTATATGGTCGGGGCAAAGGGATTGCTGGGGAGATCATGGCCTGACTTGGATATGCTACCACTGGGATTGCTTACCGATCCAGGTGAAGACTTGGCATGTTATTTTTCCAATAATAGTTGACGATTTACTGAACTAAATTATACATTTAATGAACTGAACTAAAAAAATTAAGAAAACAGCAAATTTGAGAGTCAAATCTGCATCAGTGAAATCTTTAAGCAGTTCTTCGATGAATCTTAACAAACGTTTGAGAGTCAAATCTGCATCAGTACCACATTTGACACTAAATCATCGTTTCGATTTGTTATACATTAGGTTCAAATGAAGGTCCACACAGGAATTGTAGGCTTACTCTTGATGAGCAAAGAACTCAGGTGTGGGGATAAATAAGTGCAAATTCGATATCTTAACATTTTGAAATAATTGAGTACTCTGTTCTGATCAAATGTATTTTGTATTCACAGATGACCTTATGGTCTATGGCCAAGTCTCCTCTCATGTATGGAGGAGATGTGAGAAAGCTTGATGAAACCACTTACAGTCTCATAACTAATCCTAATCTGCTGGAGATAAATCATTTTAGCTCAAATAATAGGGAGGCAAGTTAATATTTTCTGATTTCTTCTTATTAAGGTAGACTCTATCATGTCACGGTAGAAATATAAGTTACTTCTTTGTTGAATTTATAGTTCCCTTATATTACTAGTACAAAGAGCTTCAAAAAGGGCGATGAAGTCGTCTCCTGGCAATCGAGAAGATGTTTGACGGATAGAAGAACTTCAGAATCGCATGTTCTGGGTCTCGCTGGCTGTTCGGATGTGAAAGCTGTTGGTTGGTCCGGTGAAGCTCTTCGACAAGATGGTCTTGAACAAATCTGCTGGAAAGAAAATTCAGAAAACAAACACCAGGCACCTTTTTGCCTATACAAGAGAGAATCTCGGCTGTCATCGTAATTATGCTCTTACTCTCTCTCCTTTTATTGTCTCAAGTTATTTGCTAGCGTTCCCATTATTTACTTTGTAAATATTATTGTTATGTCGATGTTGGTTCATATAGAGATGCAGACCTTATCCACAAAGAGCAATATCAAGGAAAACTCCACTTATTAGCAACCGACCAGACCGAATTTTGCTTGCATGCTTCTCCAAAAAGAAAGGTTACCTCGAAAGAGTTGAGAAGAGATTCATTTTCACCATGCACATGGGACGCAAATCAGGTGTTTTTTTTTCCCTAATTTAATATTTTCACTTGTTGTTTGGGATCATAAAAAACAATGAATCTAGCCTTGGGTACAATTTCAACTAATATGAATCCAAGCATCATACAAATTGCCTTTGTTTCTAACTCTACATCTTTTCTGTCCTCAAGTCTTTTCTTGCATGATATTTTAATCTAACTCAGTTTTTCCTTTTCTCCATCTTTTATAAATTACATTGATAGCTGACGTATTTTTTGTTATCAGATGTGGGAGCTGAATCTTAATGGGACCCTGGTAAATAGTTATTCCGGCCTATGTGCAACTGTGAATTCCGCTCAAGGTGATCAATTTTAAACCGAATGCTTTTGTACACGTTGGTTTGATGACAACCTTTTTGCAGTAATCTTTTATTCCATATGTCAATTAACTTGCAAGCTGGTCATTCATGCAGTTCAAGTCAATACCAATGGAGTTCGCTCTTGGATCGCAACTGGAAGAAGAGGTTTGATCCCTTATCCCACACCCCTCCCAACCTACCGAAAAGAGTTAAAAAAAAAAAAAAAAATTATAGCAGTTTACCATTAGGATTATTTGGAGACTTAAAAAACATAAGAAATAGTTTCTCTCATTTGGAAACATTTCTCACAAATTCGTATTCCATTACTCCCTAATCTCCAATAAGCTGTGGAAGCTTTTTATTTTCAAATTCGGGGAATAGATGACTGAATAAATTATTATTTCCTGCCAGGGAGAAAATTAGCAACATGGCACCATAATTGCCAAACTTTAGCCTTCAGTTTTGCTTTCTTTCCAATTAGAAGTCTCAATATTACAATGATCCATTTTCTCCTCAGGAGAAGTATATGTTGCTTTTTTCAACCTGAGCCCGGCGAAGACGGTTATATCGGCAAAGATTTCCGACCTGTCGAGGGCACTTGGTGGTGCCAACTTGAGGGAAGCCTCTTGCAAGTACAGAGAAGTGTGGAGTGGGAAGGACTTTGGCATAGCAAAGCAGTCAATTTCAATGGAAGTTGAAACGCATGGGACTGCTTTGTTTGTATTGAACTGTACTGGTCGTCTGTAGAATCAAGAATGGGAAAGTCTCATCAAGGCAGAAACAGTTATGTAATGATCGTTATTATTGCAATAATGGTGACATGATGATTGATTAGAAAATACAAAAGAATGTCGTTTCTATAACTAAAACGACATGTCGTTTTCCAATTGAAGAAATGTCTTTTTCTCAAAGAACACCAACGACATGTCGCGTTTGATCTTAAAAAACGACATGTAATGTCCACTTAGATGAACGTCAAATGCCGTAATACTGGGGGAGGAACGTTTTATTTCACTTCAACGGAATGCCGTTTGCATGTAAACGACCAGTCGTTTTCTTGTCAAAAAATTGACCTCTTTCTCTTACGAAAATCATAAGTTGGAAATTTTTTTTGAAAACTGTGTGTGATAATTTATAGTTCTAGCCTGTAAACAAGGACATCTCGAGGCAAAAAATGTAACTCATGTTTATTCAGCGATAACGACAATCATTTCTAACCAAACTACATGCCGTTTATTTTCAGCGGAAATTATTCATGATTATAGTTTCAAATTTCAAAAAAAAAAAAAAAAAAAAAAAGAAGCAAACAGAATTAGTGGCTGGAAGTAGTGGATTGATTAAGTCTATGAACTTTATTAAAGAATTAAGGATTCGTAAGTAGTAAGACCCATTGTTCCATATCTATCATGAGATTTTTGTTTTATTATAAAATTTGTTATTAAAAGTTAGAGATCAAAAGAGGGAATATTCTTTGGTCTTAGGAATCATGATTTTCTCCAAAGTGTTTTGAGCCCACAAGCTAGAAGATTATAAATCTACTTTTTTGTTCCCATATCTTGGAAATAAGATAATATATAGAAAAAATTACAAACATGTGTCTAAGAACAATGATAATAGAACCAACTTTCAAGGTGTTTTTAACTATAGTGGTATGCCCACTTTCCCATTTATGAAAGACACATTTAACAAGAACAAGATCATTAGGCTAAGCTTTATTGAAGCTAAACGACAGAAAGATCCGTTATTTTTAAGTATCTTTACATTGACAATGTTATACATATATATAAACTTCTCTATCCAAAGTAGTTGATCGTCGTATCAAAAGGTAATCGACAGTTGGTCAGTGGAAAACTCCATCATCAGATACATCACACATATTCCAAACCATGATTTGTATGTCTAACGTTAACTATACTATAATATTGGCATAAGCCTTAGCCGCCGGTCCAACAACTTATTATTATAATCTCCCCATACATGTATCATGTCTACACACACACACACAAACATGGACACAAGATATCAAGTTATAGAGGCAATCTACCGCTACCTTAAATAAACGTACAGAGAAAGACAAACATTATAAATGGAGGATTAAATGAAAGATGGCGAGAATAAAACTCAAGATCTTCTGATTTTATCCTCCTATCTAGTTCGTCATTTTCTGTTAAATGAATGGGATAAAAGACCTACTTACTCCTAGTTCCAATCTAATTCAACTATCAAATTTGGGATAAAAAGCCGATCTTTTTTTTTCCTTCCGTCCCACCATTTCTATTAAAGAAATGAGAGGAGATGCGCGACCTTGCTTAGAAAAAATACTTTTGTGAACAAACTGTAAGACATGTATTATACTCCTACAAATACGCAATAAGCTTTTGATTCTGTTTGGTGAGCCAATATTACTGTAAATTAAATGTCATGATCTGATCACGTCCTTGCTTGGCTAATGTCACAATAATATACAAGTAAATGAAACAAATACGTGACCTTTTGGCATTTCTAATTTCATTTTGAATACTTTCTCTTCAGTCTTTTTCTTTCTCAAGTTACTACTTGCCAAGCATCACATAAAACAACTTGGATGTGACAAGGCAGGTTGTTTTGTCTAATAATCTTATCTCTTTGGGATTGACCGGAACTTAACAAAGTCTTTTTCCAATTATTTCAAAAATTGCTCCAGTGTGACGCACGAGAACTTCAATGTCATTGCCAATTAATCTCCTTGTGTGGCTTTAGTCCAACAAGAAACACAATTATTTCCTGCTTAAATAATTAAAAAACAAAACATTGAAACACTATAAACTACAAACTAATTTAGTGACCATCAATTTCATCTACTCAGATTTTGAGTTAATCACGAGTTCCTATCTAAATTTATCATTTTTTCTACTATTTATTGCGAGTTTTATAACTTCTAAATATCATATCTAAAAGTCTTAATGGAAACAAATATCAGCATTGATAAATATTTTCAATCATAATTAAAGAATCTATACTGATTAAGCACAAGTTTTTTTTTTTTTTGAAAGAGCTGAAAAATATTCTTCTTATGGAGCTCAGTTCCAATGCGGTGATCTTAATTATATGTGAAAAAATGAAAATACAAAATTTCCTATCAAAAAAATGAAAATACCAAATTTACTCTTCGAAAAGAGTTACAAATTAATGAGGTAGCTATGTAATTAACAAAACTATAAGGGTGAAAACTTGAAAATCACCAAATTTTGCCGTTTCGGGGAAAAATAGTTTGTTTTTGACTTTTATAATTCCGTACATATAGAACTTTCATTGGCGCCCTTGTCTCACGCCTATTCTCGGACATTTCACTCTCTCTCTCTTCCGTTTCTCTCTCTATTACGTTTGCTCATCATAAATACCAGGAAGAATCTCCAGTTTACTTGTTCAAACTCGACCAACTTCTTCTTCTTCTTGTTTTTCTTTTTCTTTTTTTTTCCATTTTGCTTTCTTTCCAGCCAAACAAGCGCCATGAACTCTTCAATCATTCCAACGACGCATCCTCCTGGCTGTACACCTCGTCCTTGCTCGAGACTATGTACGAAACGTTTCGATTCTAGCTCCGAATTCACCACTCTGAAATTCAAGAGAGAAAACGACAGGAAGCCCTTGAAATGCGTGCGAAGCCGTGATTCCGGAGCGAAGTTCTCGCCGGAGTCGACCGGTCGGAACCCTAGCTTCTCGACGTCGTCGGAGGCTGTGGCGGAGAGGCTGCAGCGGCTGGCGTCGGAGTTCAAGTCGCTGGAGGAGCCGGTGGAGCGGGTGAAGCGGCTGCTGGACTACGCGGCGCGGCTTCCGCCGTACAAGGAGTCGGCTCGGTCGGCGGAGAACCGGGTGGCGGGGTGCGCGACGCAGGTGTGGGTGGAGGCGGAGATGGAGAGGGAGGAGGCGAGCGGGAGGAGGAGAATGAGGTTCCGAGCCGACAGCGACTCGGAGATCTCCAAGGGGTTCTGCTCCTGCCTGATCTCGGTGCTCGACGGCGGCGACGTAGAGGAGGTCTTGGGGCTGACGACGGAGGATTTCGAGCACGTCAATGTCGGCCTCCACGGGAAGGGCCACTCCCGAGCCAACACGTGGCACAACGTGCTCCTCAGTATGCAGAGGAGGACCAGAGGTTTGGTCGACGAGGAGGAGGAGGAGAAGATGAAACTCCAAAAAAATCAGGCTTTGCCTCCTGGAAAAGCTCGTGTTGGTCATTCCTTGCTTAGTTGCTTTCCGTCCTTACTTCTTCTTCTCTGTCTTTGTGATCTTTCATTTCTTTACTTATTGTTTCGATAGAAAACGAAATATATAAGTTATAACCTTACGAGAGTTTCTACCGCAGAAACTGTCCTTTTTCATCTCGTACATGAAAAAGAGGTATTGGTTATGAAATGTTAGATTTTAGTCATCCCTGTATGGATTGGCTACTTCTAAAAAGCTAATAATTTCGCAGAGCTTGTTGCTTTAGAACTTTGTTTTCTTCGTAAGCCTTTTTTTTTTTTTTTGGCATTAAGGATGGTTGAAACACAAATGGAGATGGAAAAATTAATCCTATTTCTCTCTTGTTCCCATCTTTATCAGTAAGTATTATGAAAAAAAAAAAAAAAAAATTCCTTCTGCGATCTGATGTTTATCGGCAATGAGCTAAGAAAGCTTGAGCTAAAATTCTCAAACAAACACGTCAAGGTTTTATTCAGAAGTGTTGTTGATGCCGTGATCTGTTCCGACCACAAAATACTACTTTCGACTACTCCCGGCAACGTGAAGGCAAGTGCCTATCTGCCCGGACCGGATTCTAGTGACCCGACTACGATCGACCAGATGTGGTTCTCGGAGAACACGGGCACCCGACCAAGTATTACCGTCTCACCGGGGCGAACCACATACTCGGGCTAGATTGTGCTCCGAGCATCCTATCTCGGGGAATGAACCCATGACTGACAAAAGTCTCCCGGGCCCACACTCCACCTACCACCTCACGTCTGACACAAGTCCTGTTACTGTACCCGTCAGCTACAGACGCCGCCCACCTACTGCTGCAACATGTCACATCGCCATCCACCACCACCTACTCCGACAGGAGTTGCCCCTGCAGGCACCGACGGTGGCCACCTTACTGTCCCCTGTGCCGGGTCAGATACACGTGGCACCAATCCATTAGGCCAATAGTCCCTGCAAGCCTAAGGCCTAATCACCCACTGGGTGCCCTAGGTAGCCGACCCGATTGGGTTGCCCCGAGCACCTAGATCTGTGGGAGGTGCCTATAAATAAGGAATGAATCCACAAATTCAGGTATGGTCATTTTTACCTTGCCAAAGCTCTGTCTCTCCCTTCGTTCATCAATTTCCCGACTGACTTAAGCATCGGAGTGCCCGCGACAGACACCACACCGGTGTCCTCATCATTCCAAGGTGCTTCCTTTTTGCAGGTGATCGACAGCTGAGCGACTGGCCAGTCCTGACCGAACTACCCGACCACATTGAGTGTTGCTGTCGGAGGCGTTTTCAGCATCAACATGTATGACGAGTTGTGTACTTGTATACGTGAGAACTAGAAGTGTAACCTAATAGTATTGTCAATTTACCGATAACACGATAATACAAAGGCCAATAAAACATATTTAAAATTTAGAGTTACTTATCACTTTCAACTGTTACAGAATTTCACTACCACGAAAAATAATATTACAACTAAGGGTCTGTTTGGTGCACAAGTTCAAGATGAGATTTTTAAGTTTAAATAGTAAATTATGTTGACTTTTCAGAAAAGATAAAAAACTTTTTGGGAAAAAGACAAAAACTTTTTGAGAAAAAAACAAAAAAAAGTTTGAAAATATTAGTTTGGACTTATCAACCAAACACCCCTTAAGAAAACTCCGCATCTAGATGCGGGGAGTGCCATTGCCTCATTTGTTTGAGGGCCTCTTATTCTTCGTTTTCTCCACAAGGAAGAATCCAAACAAGAACACTATAGAGGAAGCAGAGAAACAAATGGAAGCAATCTCAAGCGATACGTGACGTCCACTAATTCCTTGGATCTCAAACAAGTTAGTTTTCTTTTTAGCATCCGTGGTCTGTCCGAACGCCAATTCTTCCCCGACAGAGTTGCAAGCATAGGCTCTCACAAAGAAAGTAGCCGTGGGCACATCTTTCCCGATCGTCCAATCGAAACTCCGATTTGTTTGAGAAGCATCATAGGGACTGTTTGTTATGGTGAATTGGCAGGTCTTGTCCCTCTTCAGGTTGTCCTTCGTTTTCCTCCATCCACGGTCTACCTGGCTGATGGGAGCGTAACACAAACTCACTTTCACATTCTTGTACAGCTTGTCGGCTTCCGTTGCGTCGAGACTACTCTCATTCAAACCCCACTTCACTGTGATTCTGTCCTCTCCTGCCCTAAGAACTGCAAAAACAAAAAGATTCCAAATGCAGTTTTAATTTCAGCCCAGATTAGAATAGCCTTTTGATTAGAAACTTGAAACTTACTTTCTATTGGTGTGTTATGTTTGATAACTACTGTTGTGCCCTACATTATCGATACTTTGAAGTGTTGTTGTTTTAACTTAAATACATACAAACCAATAAGAGACCTGTCACCATGCTAGGTATGATGTGATCCATGACATGGGATTAAATTAATAATCAAATAAAAGCCGTTTGGTTTGTCCCATGAATCACAATTCAAATCCCCTTTTAACGGTAAATTCTTATAAAAATTTAAATTTTTTACTCAAATTTATTAACCAAAAAGATATGGTATTTTTTAATGAAGGTTGGTCAAAGTAATTATCAATTTTATTGGTTCAATTTAGTTTCTGGCCAAGAAAGGAAAAAAGAATAGCAAACAAAAAAAAAAAAAAAAAAAAGAGAGAGAGAGAGGAGATTTTTTTTTTTGTTGATTCATACCTTGTCCTTGTTGAGGGGAGGCAGTGACCACCAGAGTTCGTGGGAGGGAAGAGAAGAGAACATCTCCATAACAAGTATGAGCAAACCAGAAGAAAAGAAAACTGATGAGAAAACGAAATTCCATGGCCTTGTTCTTCTGAGCAAAATATATGAAGAGAGGAAAACACGGCTAAATTTATGGAGGGGGGGATGAAAGGGGTACTAAAGTCATAACTCAAAAGTGGACTTGAGCAGCCATTGAAGACTCTCAGACAGGGAAAAGTCAGCATGTTCAGTACTAGTTTGTCTTTTATTTTATTTTATTTTATTAGTATGGTCAAAGGGAGAATTTTTGTGGAGCTTAGACAGCATGTTACAAGTGTTTCAGTACTAGTAGTTGACTCTGAGGTTACCAGTGCCAAGCGGGTTGTCTACTGATTATAAGCCACTTACGATGGTGAAACAATACCGTGGATGGAATTGTCCAAGAAGTCTTTTTTTGGATTTTTTTTTTCTCTCCAATTTTTCTTAGGAATAATTTGAACCCACCGTCCTAATATTAGATTACTGTCGCTTTATCACCAGGATGTATCTGAAATTTATGCCATTTGAATCTTTTTAGTTTAAATTGAGAAAATAAAATGTTTTATTGTAACAAATCGGTTCAAATTGTCAAATTGAAAAGATTAAAATCTCAAATTTGAGAGTTTAAATAGAAATTTTTAATTCGAATATCATCTTCTCTTTTTTTTGTTTGCTCGATTTAGATAGAAAAATTGGATCCCGACCTAAGAATCAAAACTCTGGCTAATCTCATAGAGGCCTTTAAATGAATAGCTGACCAATATTAAAAAAAGATATGTAAGTTAAAAATCTAAAGTGGTTTCGTTAGAACTCCAGTTTGCCAGTCCAATGAGTAGGAGGAGTTTGTCAGTGGACGAGAATGTTGTCGTGGCAAAGAGTGAAAAGCAACTATTCTCTAAAAGCTATTTTCTTTAAGCAAGAGAAAACCAAAAGCATCAAAAAAAAAAAAAAAAAATGTTTCCCTCTTTCTCGCCCTTTCTTCACTAACAAGTTTAAGGTTTATAAAGGAACTGTCCAAATGAAATTCAGAACCTGCCAAGTAACCACAAGCTGCTTATAATCACCCCCCTAATAACATGTCAATAATATATTATTTTTATTTTGATCACCTACTCATTTTCGAAATGGAAATTTTTTTTTGTTTGAAATGAGAAAATAATTTCATTTTGAGAATGAAATGGCCTTTGCATATGCAAAAACAAAAAGAATCTAAAATTTGTTTGGAAGCTATAAAATAAAAGAAACAGTGTCGAAAGTAGTGCATTGAGAGAATAATTCGAAAAGATTCCAAAAGGTACTCTATAAAATTTATTTGAGAATTCGATGTCCATCTTTTTTAAAAATTTGAAAGATGTCCCAAAAAAAAATGGAAAGAATAGTTTTGTTATTTTTCCATCCATTTTGAAAATGGACAAACCAAACAAACAACAAGTAAATATACATAAAATTAGATCAAAATAAAAAAATATATAAATTAATAATCTTATTATAACTCTATTAATAAGATATTGCAAAAGTATCCTATGCCTGCATTGTAAACCAATTAAGCAGTCTGCTCCTCTTTCATGCTGCTCAAAGGCAATCCCCTTTTTTAGCTTTTCATGCCACCAATTACAAGAGTCAATCCCTCTTTCATGCCATTTGGACATCTCTGCTAAGTATGCATGTGCAGGATTCAATTAATTCAACTTTGGGAACTTGCTTTTCTTTGTCGAATTCAAATACTGCTCTGATAATTATGAGAATCTCAGACTCTAACATCAGGCTTCATGTACTCCCATCATAATTATATATAAATTAAAAATATAACATGATATTTATATAATGTTATACAAATTTATAAAAAAAATGTAACACCAAAAAACTTAACTATTCAAAATTATTATTATATATATTTTTGTTATCGTATGTACTATGTTAAATAACTATGATGTTAAATTTTTCTCTGGGAGGACCACATGCACAGTTTATTTGACGGAGAAATTTGTCTAATCCAACTCCCAACACACCCCGCTTAAAAATTAAAAAAAATAAAATAAAAAATAAAAAAAAAAAAAGAGGAAAAACCTTTGATTGAGCCATCATTCGTAAGGAAAAAAGAAAAAAAAGAAAAAACACTAATCAAAGCTACTTTATTACTTTCAAAAGATGTTTGACCTGTCGCCAACAATCAGCATGGATGATGGAATATATCGTGCAAGATTTTCGTCTTTGATTTGGGCTCCTACCCATGGTGTAGTACCTTTTCTATTCTGATGTATATTTGCTTTTTAAACAAATTTCTTTTATTATCACTGAATATTTATTTTATTATGTAGTTGTATATATAATTAACGATAATTTTATACATAATTCTATTAAAAAATATGATATACGAATCATCGACCTCCAAAGTTTCAAAAAGTAGAAACTTTTGTCATGCTGTTACCCCCATCAAAGGCCCATAAACAACGCAGTTTGTTTGTTTGTTTGTTTTTTCCTTTCCTTTCTTTTTGAGGAAGAGAATGGCGTTTGTATCTCTTTCTCAAAATAAATAAATAAATAAATAAAGCGTTTGTAAGGTTGACATGGGATGAGGAGAATATATTATGTTGAAATTTAATAAATTATGGGCAATTCTATAATAGGGTAAGGGTGCTTTTCCCTATCAATAGGGTAAGAAATATTGACCATTGGATAATCTGTCAATGACTCAAGATGATGGTGCCCATATAAATTAATATAAACACAACCGTATTTTGATCACAACTTTTTTAAGTTTGACAATTAAAAGGAACCACACCAACATCTTATAAAATAGCAATTTACACCCCCAAAAATCTCAGCCATCAATCTTGTTAAGAAATTGATCGTAATCCTTCATTTTTTTTTTATTATAAATCTTTAATCCTTCATTTATATTTGTACATATTATGTAATGATTTTTTTTTTTTGAGCAAATCCGTTACATTTTTTTTAAAGCATAATCTGTTAAATTTTTTTGAGAGCGTAATAATTAATTAAACTGACATAATTGATATTAAAAAAAAATCAATAAAATTGTTCCTTCTGTGCAATTCTTGAGAGCCCAACTCGCTTATCCACACTGCTGACAAGCAGATCAAAACAGAGCCCAATGTTGATAGCGCATCTGGTATTGAAGGTGGGTTTCTTTGAAGGTTTCATGGTGGGTTGGAAATGGAGAAATTACAAGAGAATAATTTTGGGAAAAAAATAAAAAAAGGAAAGTAAAACATAGAAATTAGATAAATAAGATAAAACGGAGGATATTTGCATCATTATTTAACCTTTGGGGTGGAAATTCAGTTTCTTTTAATCAAATACGGGTCAGAATTTGAATTTTGAAAAATATTGAGTTAGTTTTTATAACTATTTCTAAGATACTTGGGCCGTAATCTAGTGTAAATGGAACACATACACCTTCATTGAGATTCAATAAAACCATTGGATCATACCCTATCGATGGGGTGAAGTTACCTTACCCTACCATTGAAGTCCCCATAAATTATAAAAAGAAGACAAATAATCAAAGAGCATCCCGACCATCCAATGTGTTGAAGTCAAAAGGTTAAGAAGGTGGGCCAGCCTTTGGATTCCGGCCCAATTTATCCCACGCACAAAAACACGCTGTTTAGATTTCAAGAATGTCACCGGAAAACTTATGAATGATACAAATTTAAATATTATTATATTAATATGACATAAAAAATTAAATTAAATTAAAATTTTTGTCATGTTGATCAAGATAAAATAATTTATGTCATGTTAATCAACAGAAGAAAAAATGTGATTATTTGAGTAATTTTCACACGAAAATCTCACTTTTTAGATTTCAATGAGAATTTTTAAGATGATTTTTTTTTTTTAACTTGTGAGTGGGGATATTCGAACTACACTCTATATAGTTTAGTCAAATATGAAATTAACTCTACATTTTGTCTATAAAAATTTTTAAATACAAATAAACTTTCGTTCATGTGGAAAAATCTAACAACATATGAATAATTATGGGGGTGTTTGGTATGTAAGTTTGAGTTAAGATTTGTAAGTTTAAATAGTAAATTTTTTTGAATTTTTTTGAATTTTCAGAAAAGACAAACAACTTTTTGTGAAAAAAGATAACAAAACATGATGAAAAAAGTACAGTTTAGCTTAAACTAAACCTTTTATATAGATTTAAAAATATATAAGAGTTGTGACATACTACTTAATTTTCTGAAAGTTCCAACTTCCAAATAGTACACCTAAACATGTTGATCCAAGATGTGAGGTAAACGAATCCCAACATTTCTTATTTCAATATTTTTCGTAGTATTTTGAGGTAAACGAGTCCCAACATTGTTTTTGTATCGTCTGTTGGAATGTAAAGAATTTTCCCTTCATTTTTGATAAGAAATGTTCCCATCTTAAAGGACCTAAAATGACGCTCTTACGTGATTTAAGGCATATTAGCTATGATTGATAAGAAAGATGGAAAATAGAATGAAAGAATAAGTAAAATATCAAGGTGAAAATGAAAAGAAAAAAGAAAATGGTCTAACAATTACACCTTAGGCAATAAGAAGATGATGGTTAATTCAGATTAAAATAGTTATTTTATATACAATCTATTTTATCAAAAATTTCGCTCTTTTTTTCTTTTCAAAGTTGGAATGCACCCCATTTCAAACAAAAAAAAAAAAAAAAAGTCGGAATGCACCTTTAGGTCATGAACCGTAAACATTATATCACTTTGGTCCCAAAATTTTTTGTTTAGGTAAGTTGCTCTCCTTAACTATGGTTTATTGGCAGTTTAGTCTCTGATACTAAACTTAACAATTTATTTATTAAATTTAACACAATGATCATAATTCAAGAACTAATAATGCTAATTACGCGAATAAAAAAAATAAACTTCTTAGTTTTAGAATTTTCTTTCTTCTCAAATTTCTACCGAACAAAATAAAATTCATTTTTCTTCTACGAACAATATAAATTTTACAACTCCCTCCCTTGAGCACCTAAAATAAGGGGTCATTTGGAACGACGTTTTCATACAGAATTTTGTAACTCAATTTCAAAACTCTCAAACTTATATCTCATTTTCTCTCTTTTCCATTTTTGAAAAACTCAAATTTAAAAATTCATAACATTCTTATTTCAAATTGAAATGAGATGATTTTTTTTTAAAATTCGTATAATTATCAAGAGAAACGCGACAATATTTATATTATATATTTTTCTCTAAATATGTTTTAAATATTTATATTATTTTCTGTAACATAATTTATTTTTAATTAAGGTTTCAATCAAATATAGTTTTTAATTTCAACTTATAAAATTTTAACTCCCATCATTATTTTTAAACGGACTTTAGCCTGGTGTTCAGGCATAATTTACCTGTAAATTACACATTTCATGCTTTCAATGGTGACGTTATCTCAATAAAAAAAAAAAAAAGAAAAAAAAAAGAGCTCTTACAAAGATACAGCCGTGTCTCCCACTCGTCCCCACCGCGCGTGGAACTCAACCCCACCTCTCTATGTTCCAAAAAAATAATAAATAAAAAAATATTTTGTGTTACTCTTTTTAAACTCCTCTCTTACATAAACACGCACGTACACACGCTCTCTCTCTCTCTCTACTTTCTCTCTCTAAACAGTGAGCCTTTTTTTTTTGTCCCCTATTTCTTCGCATGTTCTCGGAGCTCCGGCTCCAGTGACGGAGCCCCAGCTCGATTTTAAGAAGGGCTTTTTCCTTTTTGTTTGTTTAAATTCCCAAGTGTTTTCATTTTTATTTTAAATTTCGGGTTTTTGATTTTCGCTGCGGTTTTCAGATCCTTGGTAGTGAGAGAACAGAAAAAAAAAAAAAAAGAAAGAAAGAAAGAAAAGGAGAAGAAAATGTCGAAGCCTTGGGGCGGCATCGGAGCTTGGGCCGCCGAGGCCGAGCGGGAGGAGGAGGAGGAGCTGGCGGCGAAGGCAGCCGCGGCCACGGCGGCGGCGGCGGAACAGTCGCAGAGCTTCCCAAGCCTCAAGGAATCCGTGAACGCCAAGGCCGGGAAGAAGAAGAAGAGCATGACACTCTCCGAGTTCCACGCTGACACCGGCGCTGGGGCCGGCGGAGAGCGGGACGCCGGCGGTTACAAGGGTCTGACTCCCGACGAGATGCTCCGCCTCCCGAGGGGCCCGAAGGAGCGGTCTGCGGAGGAAATGCAGTACGGTCGCCTCGGCGGTGGGTTCTCGTCTTACGGAAGGCCGGGTCCGCCTTCGGGAAGGGGGCGCGACCGCGACGACGGTGATGGCTCCTGGGTAGGCGGAGGACGGAGATCTTACGGCGGATTCGAGGAGGACCGCAGGGGTCCGTCTTCTAGGGTTTCGGATTTCGATCAGCCGTCGAGGGCCGACGAGGCTGATGATTGGAAGAGGGAGAAGAAATCTCTTCCCGCGTTCGATTCGGGAGGTCGGCAGAATAGGTACGGGTCTCTCGGCGGCGGCGGCGGCGGCGCGGGAGGAGGCGCCTCGAGGGCTGACGAGGTTGACAGTTGGACATTTGGGAAAAAGCCTCTTTCTTCTCGATCCTCCACATTTGGTTCCGGGGGTTTTCGCGATTCGGAGCCCGATCGTTGGAACAAAAGCGGCGGATTCCGCGACAGTGAGAGGGAGAGGCCCAGATTGGTTTTGGATCCGCCGAAGGGCGACACCGGGTCGAACGAGCCGCAGGTGGTGAAAACGAACAAGCCAAATCCGTTCGGGGCAGCGCGGCCCAGGGAGGAGGTTTTGGCCGAGAAGGGTTTGGATTGGAAGAAGCTGGACTCTGAAATTGAGGCCAAGAAAACGAGTAGGCCGACGAGCGCACATTCGAGCAGGCCTTCGAGTGCGCAATCGAGCCGGTCCGAGGGTCCTGGCCTGCAGGGAATTGAAAATGCGGTTAAGCCAAGGCCGAAAGTGAATCCATTTGGGGATGCCAAACCAAGGGAGGTTTTGCTGGAGGAGAAAGGCATGGATTGGCGGAAGATTGACCTCGAATTGGAGCATCGCCGGGTGGACAGGTCGGTATTCATTGTTCATACTCTTTCTTTATCAGTTCATGGTCTGTTTTGTTCTGCATTATGATTTATCTGTGTATATAGATTTTTGCCAATTACTCTGTTGAAGCTATGATGATGTTGCTCTTGTTATGTTGCTAAGAGAAATCGAGTCACCGGCGATTTGCAAGTGTGTGAATGCTTAGCATGTTAGTCCATCTGCCTCCATCATTTCCAATTTACTGTCATTAATGTCCAATGCGTGTCTAATTAATTGTTATGGCGATAAAGACTTTAATGTGCTGTACTTTTTCATTTTTGAAGGTGCAGTTCAATTGATCTTTAGCAATAGTACGAGTAGTAAGAGTAGGCAAATGATCCGCGCATATTTACATTTACCAATGTTATTGACAAAGTTAAAGCTTTGTGGTTTAGAATAGTAATCTGTTAATGGCTCAAAATGGGAGAACTTTAATTAGTGCCTTTATGTTGAAGATACTGTATATCTTTAGAGAATTGTGTTTATAACCTGATGTTTTTATTACAGTTCCTAAAAGTTTGACCTTTCTGAAAAAGTCATGAACTTGTGTCCTAACTCCTGAAATGCCATAAAGTTTTTCTCTATGCGGAAGAAGTAATGTCAGTACACAAGTAATCAAGAACTTTGCTGTAAAGAAGGGAATCTCTAAAACAGTTGATGATGAAGGCAAACTTTTTTCACTTGGACAGACTGCTGTTAGGTCGTACCGACTTGGGCTTTGGTTTAATATTGTCAATGTTAGAACATGACATTCCAGTTAGACCCCACTGAAATGGATTGGCTAAACGAAACAAGTTAGGGTATTTGATCAATCTTTTAAGCTTATTTTCTTTTCGCTTATTGCTCTTTAGTCAGTTCATTCTCTCTGCGTCCCGTTCTGTATTTGTTTGACTGCTCTCTCATACCAAAAGTCTGCTGTTCATTTATGAAATCATATTGGTTGGGTTGCCTTGATAAACTTGAGTCTATTTTAACAAGGTTTTGCTGTGGCAATCTTGCTTCTGAAGCCTTGCCTGATAACCTAATTGTTCAATATGCAGCCAGGATTAAAGCATTATATATATATATATATATATTTTTTTTAATATTTATCTTTATTAGGTGGCTTGCTTACTTGTGACCTGTAGATATTTTTTTTGCATACATTTCTTGTATTCTTGATCTCTTAAGGAGGGAATTATGCAGACCTGAGACGGAGGAGGAAAAGATTTTGAAGGAAGAAGTAGAGAATCTGAAGAAGGAGCTGGAGAAAGAGTCTCCTTTAGCCACAGAGCCTTTGCCGGAATCTGCCGGAGACCAGCCCAGTCTACGTGATACATTACTTCAGAAGGAAAGGGAACTGGAAAAACTGATTCGCGATTTGGATGACAAAGTTCGATTTGGGCAGAAAGCCGTCGAAAGGCCAGGGTCTGGAGCAGGCAGGGTTGGCAACTATCTTGAGAGAACGCCTTCCCAGTCCGGAACGTTTGAAGAGTCTAAAAGCATGGAGTTCATGGAAAGGCCTCGGTCACGGGGTACAGGAGATCCATGGACAAGGCCTGCCGACGATAGAAGAGCATTTCACGTTGGCAGGGAAAGAGGATTTTTGGGTAACAGAGACTTGGACAGGTGGGCATCTTTCTTGTGTTCTTGCTTTTCCCTTAACAGTTTTTCTCTAGGAAATCGGAATCTCGTTCAGCCAGGAAATTTAATTAAAGTTGGAATTTCCAAAATCTTTGTTTCGTAACGGAAATTTTATTTCCTAGTGTTTGAAAGTATGGAAATTTTTCATGTGACAGGTCGAGGTCAAGGGATAGATGGTGAAGGAATGTTTCTGTGGATCCATTGAGTAATCTTCTACTTTGACGACTAAACCAGAATAATATTTTGCCTCCTCACCCCTTTTTTTTTTTTTTTTTTGGGTTCACATCATTTTGCTTTGGGAATTCGAGCAAGAATTGTTTAGTACTGGCGCTGAGGACTCTTTGTGTTAAATCTATTGTTATATCTCTTGCAACTATGTAAAATTGAAATTTTCTTTCCTCTTCTCTCTCTTTTGTTTTTTTTGTTTTTTTAATTTTCCCCTCTGTTTAAATCAAGGAGCCTGTATTGGAATTTTAGGACTCGGTTCCTGATGGACAGCATGGGACTCCCTAGTTTTTTTTTTTTTTTTTTTTTTTTTTTGTAACAGTTTCTGAGTGTTACACACATACTTTTAATTCTATTTGTCTATCAATCTTTTTTGGATTATTTATTACGGTCCATTTCTCTCTTTCTCTTATTCTTTTTACTTCTCAATTTATTCATGTATTTAATAATAAATTATTTCTTCTTGGTGCCTTTTGTCTCTTCCTTTTGGACAAGAGAAAAGTAGTAGTTTGTGGGACGGTAGAGTGCAATTATATGGGTAATTGCTTGCATGACTTCGTCTCCCAAATGCCAAAAACAAAGAAAAAAGAGAAGAAAAATATACTAGTGCAAGGCAAGAACCATACAAATTAGCTTAGGAGCGTCTCCTCTCAAAAATATATTAAAAATTAGGGTATAGTCTCTACACTTTTAAGTGTATAATTTTGATCTTTGAATTTTTTTTCGTAATTGGAATGTCTCTAAACTTTAAAAATGCTGCTATAGTAGTCATTTTTATGAATTTCTAGACAGAATCTATTGGTAATTTGGTCAAAAGTGATGCTAACTTCGGATTTCATTCAAAAATTAACAGAAATGATGACTGTAGCAATGTTTTTAATAGTTTTTGGTCTTTCCAGCTAAAAAAAAAGAAAAGCGAATGTTCCTAAACTATTAAAATATTATTATAATAATCATTTTTTTTAATTTTTAAACGGAATATAATAATAATTTGATCGAAAAATGATATTAATTAACAGATTTTATCCAAAAATTAACATAAATGACTATCGTAGCGATATTTTAATAGTTTATAGATATTTCAGTCATGAAAAAAAGTTCATGTCTCAAAGTTACATAAAGTCAAAAGTTTAGAGATCAATATAGTAATTTATCCTAAAAACTAGGGGGGAAAAAAAAAAAAAAAACCTCGAGTTCCACAGCATTCCGTGAGAACCTAAACATGTATAGTTTAAATCCCTTAATCTGTAAGCACAAAAATTAAATAAAAAAAAAGTAAAATTAATTTGTCAAAATTATAACTTTTGTAATAAAGAAAGTTGCATTAGCCAATAAATTATTGGATTCAATCTCTTATTTTATTGAGTTCATAATAAAATACTGTAGAATAGGTAAACAAGAATTTCTTCTCAGATCAAGTTATCTGAAACTCAACTTATTCTGCAACTAAGAAACTCCTCAGGTAAGAACTTGAAAAAAAAAAAAAAAAAAAAAAAAAAAAAATTCCCCTTCCTTCTTTGAAGTTATTTCTCAAGCAAAAAACCAGAGTAAAATCAGTAATAGATTTTAACTAATCAGAAAAATAGAGTTCACAAACGATTTCAGTAGAGGTAGAAGGGAAAGAAACTTCCCCTAGAAATGGCAGGGTCATGGGGAGTAAAGAAGAGTCTAGTAGTAGCGGCAATTGTAGTCGCCACGGTTGCCTCGTTTCTGTATCCATCAAGGGGTTGTCGATTTCCAGCTATTTATAACTTTGGAGACTCCAACTCCGATACAGGCGCTGCCTCGGCGGCATTTGGCCGCCTTCCTCCTCCTTATGGTGAAACCTTCTTTGGTAAAACTTCCGGTCGGTATTCTGATGGACGACTCATCATTGATTTTATAGGCAAGTGAGTTCGTAACGTTCATGGAGATAATTGAGTCAGAGAGGCTTCTTTATCAATCCCAAAAACTGTTATCCTGTGTAGTTATGTGTTTCTAATTGTCTCTTCTGTTGCCCTAATTTTCTTGCCAGCTGAGAGTTTGGGATTGCCATTGGTGAATGCGTACCTCGATTCTATTGGTTCGAATTTCAGCCACGGAGCTAACTTTGCGGCGAGGGGCTCAACAATGCAGCCCGTGAATGCCAAGATATACGGCGCTGGTTTCAGCCCTTTTTCTCTTAATGTGCAGCTTCTGCAGTTTGAACAACTTCAAGACCGCACCGAGGAACTTTACACCCAAGGTTCGGACCGGTCAGCTGATTTTCCTTTTTCTTCTTTGATTTGCAATGACCCAATTGTCTGTACTTTCTGGGTTTTCAGCTGAGATATCAGAGATCACAAGCAAGCTCCCAAAACCCGAGGACATCTCGCAGGCCCTTTACATATTGGATAGTGGCCAGAATGATCTTTACTATGGACTCGTGACAATGACGAGGAAGCAAGTGAATGAATCCATTCCCTATATAATTAGTCAGTTTGCACTTTCCATAGAGGTAGTTTTGTGTCCCTTTTGCATTTAACTTTTCACAACAAACTAGCCCCACGTACCAAACTCGCACGTTGTCGTTATGGTTGTAAGAATGAAAAAATGTTCCATCTACCATCACCTTTTGTCTTTCCTAGAAGAATTCTGGTGGTATTTAATCAAAAACTTTAGGTATACCAGAAATGGTGGACCGTAGAGAAGTACCGTTTCATCAAACAAGCAATTACTGTCTGTTTACTGAAAGTTATTTATTTGCATTTTCTTTACTGCTGATGCGATTAGTACAGTACTCTCGAACGACAACTGCGAAAACTACATCTTTAAGTGTATCATTCAAGAGATTCCATTAGTTATCTCTTCTTTGTGTATTATTTTTAAATTTTCCTCCTCTGGTGAAACTGATTCAGAAGCTCTACCAAAAAGGAGTGAGAATATTTTGGATACATAACACTGGTCCCATTGGCTGCTTGCCTTTGGTTGTAACCTATCCACCGAAGCCCGAAGATGCTGATCAAAATGGCTGCATCAAGTCCTACAATGAAGTGGCTCAAGAATTCAACAAGCAGCTCAAGAAGGAAATTTCCAAACTGAGAGATCAGCTCTCTAGTGCCGCTCTTTTTCACGTTGATATCTACTCAGCCAAATATTCCCTAATCAGTGAAGCAAGCAAATATGGTAAATATTTTATTATGTCAGACTTTCTACCTTCTTTTGGTTTGCCTTACCATAACAAAGTATTTTGGCCATTGTAGGTTTCATTAATCCTCTCGGATACTGTTGCCGCCACTTGGGGGATTCTGGACTTAAATGTTGGGAGACAAAAATAGTAAATGGAACTGAAGTTTTCGGGACTTCTTGCACTGACCCTTCAAAGTACATTAGCTGGGATAGCGCACATTACACGGAAGCTGCAAATAAATGGATAGCCAACCGTATCCTCGATGGCTCGTTAACAGATCCTCCTGTTCCCCTTGCTAAAGCATGCCACAGCCTTGGCTCCACTCGCGGATGAAGAGTACTTTTATGCTTTGCTTGGGAGGACGTAAATGTGGAATGAGGGATAGGTTGGGAGGGGTACCGGATAGATTTTAAGTTATATTTCTTTCCTTCTTAGTTTCTTTCCATCTTACCAAACACAAACCTTAAATCATGTATGCAATCTTATGTCAACGTCAACATACTGTTACGTGAACTTTCTTTCTGTGGTCGTTGTATGGAATATTTTAATCGATTTTGTGCGGCGTCAGACTGTCTCGGACGAGAGATGCAAGAAAGAGCATGTTACGCCTGATAATTCTTCAAATTGATCGTTTGTGGCGGGCATGACTAGCGACTAGCTAAGTACTAAGTACTTTGGAGTACATGCATCCAAACCAGTTGGCTTCTCTCTGTTTTTGGTACATTTTAAAAGCAAATTTTTAGTATGTTGGTCATTTTTCTTTTTGTTTAAATATTTAGTGAAGCATGTCGTAGCCTTGGTTTTAAAGACTTTAAAAGCCTGTTCGCAAGCTATCCACTTCTTGAACATGCTGTTGTTTACGCTTTCTTACTTTGTTGAATGGAATTGTGTTAATCTAACTGAGAATTTACAGATTATACTTGATTTGATTAGTAGAAGTTTAAAATCAGAGAAAAATAGGAAAGTTGTTTGTTTTCTGTTGTCATTATAAACCACATTTATATTTTCATTATACTAGCTATGAACTTTTTGTTTCTCTAAACTACTGTTTTACTTCCAATGTAGATGCAGAGCCTCCCATTTTGTTAACGATGGTAAATGTGTAAAGGGCCAACAATTAAACGACAATAATTTCCAAAAACGATATTTAAAAGAAACGACAAAATCATTTTGAGACAATAACCTAAAGCGACAGTCAACACCTGACTCGCCTGAAACGAGAGGAATCATTAAAACGACCAAAAATAAAAAAACGACGATAATCAGAAAACGGCAATCGCCGTGAACGACAATAATCAAAAGCTATAGTCTGAAACGACATTAATCACAAAACGACAACAGTGAGGCACCCAAAAAAAAAAAAAAAAACTGATTGAAGAGTGAGAATTTAACCAAAACCTGAAAAACGACGACAAACCACGCGAAAACTAACAAAAATTCTAAAATAACAACTAATTAGTTGACTAATCATTGTCATTTGTTTTGCTTTTCACATAATTTTAGCCATATTCTAAATCTAACATAAGCACATAATTGTACAAAGCAACAAATGCGATTCAGTATCCGTCGACGTTGATTCATAAAACAACAAATCCAAATGAGCCTAATCGAGTTCTTCAGAGTTAACCAATCCCACAAGTGTGGAAATTATTGTTAGATAGGCTCTGAAATTCCAGTGCCAATATATCGAACGCCACCTGTTCGACAAAAGTCCTGAGAGACGAATTAAGCTAAAAGCTGAATCCCGATGGAGTGGCGTAGACCCATTTGCGCCAGTGTCAGATCCGGCGCTTCTTTGCCACTGAGAAAGCCCGTGCAGGCGCTCACCGTAATTGCCTTCCTTGCCATTGCGTTCTCCATTCTTTCAGCCATGGGACGCCGGTTTAGTCTAAGCAAGACTGTTGGTGACCCGAGCAACTGTAATTTCCCGGCCATATTCAACTTCGGCGATTCAAATTCCGACACTGGTGGCAAATCAGCCGCTTTCCATAGGCTTCTTTCTCCGAATGGCGACTCCTTCTTCCACAAACCTTCCGGGAGGTACTGCGATGGGAAAGTCATACTTGATTTCATGGGTGAGATAGCTTTATGCACACCATAATCCCCATAAGCCAGTGTTACATTTTTTGCATTATTTTTCTTATCATGACATTTATGTTACAAAAGTGTAATATTAGTATGTGGTAATAAATCGCTCGTTGTTATACTCTTATAAAGTCATTACAACATTAAATAAATGTTTTGACATGTTATGTGTTGTACATGTTCTTTGTGAAGGCCTCAAGTCTTTGTGAAAAAAAGTAAATATTGAGATTTCTCTGATATTATTGTAATTATTGGGTCTAATAAAGATAATTTTTGGGATGTCTGAGATTTCATGTTTTTTACTTTGGTGTTTCAATAATTCTAGCAATGCTGAAATATCTTTGCTCACAAATCGTTTTGTAGCTGAGAAGTTGAGTTTGCCATACCTGAGTGCGTATTTGGATTCCATTGGAACAAATTTTCGACATGGGGCGAATTTTGCAACAGGAGGATCCACAATTCAGCCAGTGGACACAAAGATATTTGGGGCCGGTTTCAGTCCCATCTCGTTGCAGATACAGATTTTGCAGTTCAAGCAGTTCAAAGCACGCACCGAGGAGCTATTCAAAGAAGGTCAGGTATGGTTTTTGGAGATGCAGAACAATGGGGTGAAATTTGAAACAGCAACTTGAAGTTTAGCCATTTCTTTTGTTGCTTTGCTTCAGCTACAAACAAGTTCAAACGTCAAGGCCAGTCTCCCGAGACCAGAGGACTTTTCCAAGGCCTTGTACAGTTTTGATATTGGACAGAATGATCTTCATGCAGGGTTGAAGACCATGACAGAAGATCAACTCAAGGCATCGTTTCCTAATATTATCAGTATGTTAGCTCAGGCAGTAAAGGTAACAGAGAGATGAAAAAGATTTTTTTTTCTTTTTTTTTTTTTGTAATCTCTTTTTCCATTTTAGTGATATAAGCAGTTAAGCACTGAAATTCTCTAGTCTTATTTTTTCCCGTGATCTACGTTTTTAGGAGCTATACCAACTAGGAGCAAGGGCCTTTTGGATCCACAATACCGGTCCAATTGGCTGTTTGCCTTATTCTGTTATATATTTTCCTCCAAAACCGGAAAACATGGACCAAAACGGTTGTGTCAAGTCCCACAATGAGGTCGCGACAGAATTCAACAGACTTCTCAGACAGAGGGTTTCCCAACTTAGTGAGGAACTACCTGATGCAGTACTTACTTATGTTGATATCTACTCAGCCAAATATTCATTGATCTCCGAAGCAAAGAAGCATGGTAAGTTCATCATATAATTAAACCAGTTCTTAATCAAGAATGTATTAAGAAATGTTCACGAGGAAAGAGAGGAGAATTTTGCATCAAACACCCATGAAACTTGTATGCATGCACTACTTTAATGGGTTCACGGTTAAGTTAGATTTATTTCTTATTTTTCATGTTTAATTGGGGGCTTTCAGGTTTTATTGATCCACTTGGATACTGTTGTGGGCATTCTGGAGATTACTATGTCCAATGTGGTAAGAAGGCAATGGTAAACGGGACTGAGGTCGTAGGGAATGCTTGCAGTGATCCTTCAGTGTACATTAGTTGGGATAACGTGCATTATTCTCATGCTGCAAATAGATGGGTAGCCCACCAAATTCTTGATGGCTCTCTCTCAGACCCTCCGATCTCCCTTGCTCAAGCTTGTCACAAGCTTGTTAATTCATGATAACAAGTCCAAAATGCGGAATTTGAGATCAAGATGATTCAAGAATCCAAGATTTATATAAGATTTTTGGTTCCGTGTTTGCTTGTTTTTCCTCTTTTTTATTTTTTTATTTTGAGCTTCCATTATTGTTTTAAGGCCGTTCAAAGAATTCAAGACGGCAATGTCATGACTCATGAGAGAAGTTGATCAATAGAAACAAAATTAACATACTATCATCACTTTTGATGTTGAATTTTCGTTTCCTAAGCTTGTTGTCTTGCAAAGAAATTCGCCGTGATAGATCGAATGTATGACATTTATAACAATGACTGTTATGATAGTTACAACTTCAAATTTAATTCAGTTTTCTCAAGGACACCATAACACCATCAAAAATCAGAAAAGAAAAGGATACAAAAAGAAATTACAATATTTCCTGCTTTGCTATGTGGTGTTCTTAAACAAAACAGCAGATATGGATTGCAGGTTTCTTTGACTCATTAAAGTACTCGTCGGAGAACAGAAAAACAAGTGAAGAAGAAGTAGTGAATGACTCTGAAGTTTATGCGCGTCTTGCTATGATCCTTCATTGTAGATGGAAGATTACCTATGATTTTCTGCAACTATTCATTGACAAAAGGTACTAACTTAACCATGTTGAATCCCCATTACTCGTATCAAGTGGGACCCATTGGTAAGACCCACTAATCACCATATTGATCTTATCTGTGTAAAGTTGTCCATATTGTTTTTATTTTTTTTATTTTTTTTGGTAAATAGGGTGTCAATGTTGTTATAGTATTGAGAAACCTATCCTAATTTCATATTATTACATCCACTGTCTCACAAAAAAAAAAAAAAAATAATGATAATAAAAAGCTAGAAATTTATTCATTGTTTTTTGGTTGTGAACACATGTTCCCTATTTGATCAACGTAGTAATTTTGGTACAATAATACAATATTTGAAAAACACTAAAGCCTTGTATAAGAGCTATGTATTGTATTATTTTAAATAATACAGCGTTTGGTGTTACTCAATGGCGTTTTCCGGTGACATAGTCTTCGGGTCATAGAGCTCATTTCATTCTCCATTTCAGATGTCAAACAAAAGGCTTCTCTGTTTTGCCCTAAATTGCCTCTGCTCCTTCTTATCTGCCAAGGTTAGTCCCTTTTTTTTTTTTTTGAGAGATCAAACTTGAGCTTCGATTTGTTGATAGAATTAGTGTTATAGCAGAATTTTTTTGCTTTTTTTTATTTTTTCAGATCTTGTACGATGGTTGATTTTCGTTTGCCCTAAATTGCCTCTGTTGCTCCCGATCTACCATATTCTCTCTAGGTTTGTCTCTATCATTTTAATTAGTTTTTAAATTTGAGAATTTGAGATCCATGTTCGAAGTGGTGTTAATGGGGAATCTAATTTGTATTTCAGATTTCATCCGAAGGCAAAATTTCTAATTTGTTTTGGAAAACAAGAAAATTTCGAGTAAAATTTGCCTCTCATTTGCAAGTCACAGATAAGCTCTCTTCCACTTTTTCATTTTTGTTTTTTTAACATAGCAGTTGTGTTATATCCCTTTTCTTTTCTTTTTTTTTTCCTTTTCTTTTTCACTTTCTTGGTTTAACAAAGATGAATATGATATTTGTGTATCAACATGCATATTTTTTTGTTTGTCCTTTGTGTATTAGCTAAAACAATGGTTATCTTTTGGTGGGTGTTTGGTTATTTATATTTTTCTCTACTATGTCCGTTAGCTATGCTCTGATTTTGCTTGGTTTTTGTAATTTATCCATGTTCTTGTGAAGAAACTACATAATTGTAAACCAAAATAATTAGAACCATATGGAGGAATTGTTTATGTTCCACTAATGAGTCAATAAGAAGATTTACAGTTCGAGGTGTTATATTTCTAATTTCTTATATTTTGGTTGTTTTCTGTATATATAAACTGGTTGTTTCTTGCCCTTCTAGAAAAATTTAAGGAAACGTAGCAAAGTATAAGATTAGTCCAACTCTTTTTTGGTGTTGTAATGAAGCTTGCTTGCTTTTTTGTGAGGAAAAAAACCATGAAATCCTGTATTTCAGACTTTTAACAATTGATTAATTTGAGACAGTGGTAAATTTGTATTGTTTTCAGGTTTGGATCTTTTATGAGGTCTAGGTGTTTGATGTGTTTGCTTTACAGTTTTTCTTACTAGTGACCCTACTTTTTTTTTTATCTTATTAATGGTAGATATGGATATGGAACAGAAGAAGATTATTGTATTCCTTATCACGAGGTTGTGGCACTTGCAATTGATGACTATGCGAATGATAATGTTAATCATGATGTTTGATATGGTTGATAGGCATTACAAAAAATATGTGCTTAAAAATCGCACATTTGTTAATCATCAGACACGATTACAATATTTGAATAGTCTAATAAGAGATAGTGATGTTACATGTGTGAGCCAATTGAGAATGAACGGAAGGACTTTTGGAATATTATATGAACTACTTTGTACTATTGGAGGAGTGAAGAATGATGGTTTAGTAACTGTGGAGGAGCAAGCGGCAATGTTTGACACATTTGCTACTAGAGTCATATATATCGAATATTGTTAGTGGTGTGAATTGCATTATCGTCTCTCTCTATGGAATTCTACTTGCTCTGTTTTTTTATTTTTTTATTTTTATTTTTATTTTTATTTTTTAACCTTTATCACAAAAGTTTTTATGTGTTAATGTCTAGCAAAATAGTTTCCATCTAATCAACTTAAGGTAGTGGCTAAAATTGAAGTCTATTTTTTAATTTTATTCAGACATGGATATCGGAGGTAGCAGCCAAATGAGCTTCCAAAGTAGTGGAAAAAAACATTCGAGACGAATATGGAGTAAATTCGAAGAAGATGCCTTGTTAACCATACTCGAGGATATTGTGGTAAAATGTGGTAATCGTTGTGGTAATAGGTGTTTCAAATTAGGAACATTGAAAGAGATAGAAGTTGCACTAACAAAAGTTATTCCTACTTGTGTGGGTTGAAAGCTACTCCACACATTGAGAACAAGATAAGAATGCTGATAAAAAATTATGGAATAGTATAAGACATGTTGAACAGAAGTGGATTCGGATGGAACGACATTAAAAATTGTGTGGAAGTTGATAGTGATGAGGCATGGTTGACTTATGTTCAGGTATGATCTTTGTGTTAACTTTTATATTTAGATAGTTTGTATCTTTCATTTTTCACTTAGAATAACCTGTTTTTATTGATTACTATGCAGATTAATAAGGAAGTTGAAGGTTGGAGGAACAAGTGTTTTCCAATTTATGATAGACTGGCTAATATCTTTGGAAAAGATAGGGCAATTGGTAGAGGAGTGGAAACCCCTGCAGATATGGTTGAGAATATGAATCAAGAAGCTGATGCAGATGATTTCACAGAAGATGATTATTCAAGATCTGTGAATCAAACTTCATCAAGAACATCTAAACGGAGGAAAAGATCACGATCAGAAAGTATGCATGATGGAATGTTTGAAATTACATCTTCAATTAAGTTGATGTTTGAGCAGTCAATGGAGTAAATGATGCTAATTAGTGAATGGCTTGTTCTAGGTAATGGAGATGGAAAAGATATAGCTCGTGTTAAAGACACGGGCCATACTGATGAGGACCAACTTGATGTATTGACGTACATATTGGAGAAGCCACAACATGTTTCCACATTTATGTCTATAGACAACTCACTGTGTTGGACATTTGTGAGGGGAATCCTTAGGGAGATCAGTCAGCTGTGATTAACGTATGAAGCAAACATCTTTTTTAGAACTCGATTGGTTGTATGAACTTGTGACTACGTGTTGGATAATAGGAATAATATATTAGATGGTTCAGACCAAGATTGGAATCTATACTCTTGAGTAATAGCTAGTTTGTGTTTAAGATTTGAGATACGATGATATATATATATATATATATATATATTTTTAAATGTTGATGGAATGATATATTCTGTTGATGTGATGATTCTAGTGTATTGTATAAGAAATATTCCATTGTCAATAATATCATTATGATTTTAAATGCATCCCTAGTGGATGAAATTTGATCAGATTGGTTACTTGGAAAGCATAGAACCATTTCGATTTGAGCATAACGAAAAATAATTTGACCCCGACTCCCCTCTTGAAACCCAACCCGACCCCATGTCTCAAAATCCGACCCGACCCATGTCTCGAAATCCGATTCCGATCATCGTTTTGAAACTCGACCCTAATCCTGATCCCGACCCGTCCCGAAACCCGATTTTGACTCCCGTTCAGAAACCCGATCCCGACCCCGACATTCGTCCCAAAACCAGACACCGATCCACGTCCTGAAACCCAACCCCGACCCACGTCAAAATTTTACATTTAGAAAATTTATTTCTTAACACAATACACTACGATAACAAGCAAACAATGTATAATGTCGTATAATATTTAAATATGGTGTAAAACTAAATATCGTATTGTATAAAAATAATATAATATAATACAATATAATACATATTATATAAGATAATATAATACGACGTGCCAAACATTCTCTAATTTCATATAATCTCATGAAAGAAGTTTTAAAAACAGTTGTTCCTATTAAAACAGGGTTTAGATTACAAAGTGGAAGTTTTTAAGATCTCTATTTATTTTTAGTTATTTTCCTGGAAGTTGATGGACATGTAAACATGGAATGTGAGATCATACTTCGATGGCTAAAGTATATATTTCTATTTGATATTATGTCGTAAATTTAATAATATTATTTATTATTATATCTAAAATTTTATGTTATAATTTATTAATACTATTTTTTAAACTGTCATTTTGCTCTTCCTATTTTTTTTTTTTTTCCTCGTATTTTCCACTCATACAATTAATCAGGCTTAATCCTTTTTTTTCCCCCTCTTTTCCGCCAGTTGTCGTTTGTGTTGACTTTTGCGTGGAGGCCAACTCCGAGTACAAACACCAATGGCTCCTTTCAAACCTGGAATTTTTTTTTTTTTTTTTTTTTTGGGGCTAAAATTTCACACCTGGTTTTTCTCGACTCAAAGCTTGCTTGAATTGACATTCTAGCCCAAAAAATAAATACTTTATTTTTTCTTTCAACTGACAACTTCCGATTTTCCACTATTTTTAATCGTCCCAGCAGCCATTCCGCCATGCTCTTTCAGTAGGTGGCGTTCATACGGCGGTGCCGTCGAAATGAGACCTCGTTTGTCATTTTATATACATATAGTATGTATATATTGGTCTCATGCGTTGATATACTTGTTGGTCTTCATTTGCCCGTTTCTAGAAAGTGGGCTCAGTTTTCACATTAATATTACCTGAAAATTTATATATTAGACTCTAAGAAGTCGGAACGTTGACCTGTTTCAGAAGTCCAAAGCCTGTTCCTTTCTTCAACTAAACTTCTTGGAAGCATTCCTTCCTCCAGCAATATCCACTGATCTAGCCATCAAAGTAAGACTGTACCTCTCTTGACTCCCCACTTTTTTTTTTTTTTTTTTCTAAATTTGTATTAAATTCTGAAGAATTGGTCATGGAGATATTGCTATTTTTCTTCTAGAAAGTTTAGTATCTCATAGTAACGAAGGTCTAAGAGAAATAGTTTGAGGTTAATATTAATATTTAGGCTTTATATAATTAGGAATTTTTATTCCCATTTAGTACTTTTCCTAATTTATTTTGGTTGTTTTCCTATTTTTGAAATTTTGGTTGCCTATTAAAGTTAAGTATGTAATGGTTATGCAGATCAGGGTTTAACGGATATCAGCGATTCTAGTCTTTCTTTGCATTTTCTCTAATTTTCATTCTTCTCTATCTTGGTTCTATTTCTGTATCTCCATTATTTCTCTTCCTATTGGTCCTACGTCATGAGGCATTTTGGCATAAATGGGTTGAAGGGTCCTTGGGGGTCTAAGAAGGGCATGGTGGCCGTTGGAGTCGTTTTAGTTGGCGCGTTTTCGATTTTCATGGCCATGGACCAACAAAAGATCATGTCCACTCTTGATCAATCAAGTGATTGTCATTTCCCCGCAATTTATAACTTCGGTGATTCGAATTCCGATACCGGTGGTAGATCAGCTGCATTTACAAGGGTCCCTTCACCTTACGGAATGACCTTTTTTGGTAAACCGTCAGGCCGGTTCTCCGATGGCTGTCTTATCATTGATTTCATGGGTAAGTCTTGTTTCTTTTTCACTCATATCTCTCTTGGATTAGACCAAGTTAATGTTTGATACAAGTCAATCATGTTACACCGAGTGACTTCTTTTTTTTTTTTTTTTTTTTTTCCTTTTGCAGCCGAGAAGTTGGGATTACCGGGTTTGAATGCTTATTTGGATTCTATCGGAACGAGTTTTCGTCATGGAGCAAATTTTGCAATTGGGGGATCCACAATTCAGGCGGTGGATGGCAAAATGTTTGAAGCAAGATTCAGCCCCATATCGCTCGACACACAGATTCAGCAGTTTCTACAGCTTAAAGCACGCACAACGGAACTTCTCAGTCAAGGTTAGATATAAATTTCTCCTGAAAAGGTATTTCTTTTCAATGTAGTTTTGGAGTGAGAGGAAATTTAGTCCTTGTTCTTATTTCTTATGCATTTTCAGATAAAAGATCGGAAATCAAAAGTAGTCTCCCCAGAGCAGAGGATTTCTCCAAGGCCTTGTACACATTGGACATCGGACAGAATGATCTCCAGGCCGCTTTGAGGTCAATGACAGTGGACCAAATTAAAGCATCCATTCCCAACATTGTAATTAAGTTGACTTCGGCTATAGAGGTAATAATTCTCATAGACATGTCATCCTTAATTGTAACAGTTGGATATGAACTACGATACGACCAGTCAACTTTGATCGCATCGTGTAATGCATTTTATTGGACGATTGTCAAAATATACCTGTATAGTTGAAAATTTTCTGTTATTTCAACTGTTAGATCGTTATGCCATCATCCAATACCTGAAAAATTGCATGCACGGTACGACTAGAAAAAGACTGATGTTATAATAGTTCTTGTGACATACACAAGTTTAAATAATTACAAGCTAATGCCATTTTTTTAAGCCAATTACACAAATATAGAATTCGAATACAAACAAAACTGTTGAAATACAAGGAAATGAAAAGTGTTCTTTCTATTAGGTTATGATTCTACCAAATGGTCTATTGTGTAAGGATTCTAGGGGTATTTATCACTGATGCCCTTAAATTTATTATCCTTTGGCAACTTTTCCCCCAAACTTTTAATTTTGGAAAATTTACCCGTTGAACTTGCTAAATTGTTGTAATGTACCCCTTTTAGTTAATTTCATACTAAATTAAAATTTTGAAATTAGAAGATTTGCATTAGGGTTTCTATTATATTTGAAAATTTTTAATTGAAAATGAGTTTTTCCGGTCTTTACATAAGGCGTACATGTGTTTTTTCAAAATCAATTTAACAGAAAATTAATTGATAGGGGGTACATTGTTATAATTTAGTAAGTTCAGGGGGCAAATTGCCAAAATTAGAAGTTTGGGGGTAAGTTGTTAAAAAGTGACAAGTTTAGGGACAACAGTGTTAAATACCCAGGATTCTAGTGAAGCGTATTATGAGTCTATTATGTAAAGATTCTAGTTGCATTTGTTTTCTTGATTTTCAGCAACTGTACCAAAATGGGGCAAGGACTTTCTGGATTCATAACACGGGTCCCCTAGGCTGCTTGCCTACCTCTGTCATATATAACCCGTCGCAACCAGACGACACAGACACAATTGGTTGCGTGAAGTCTTACAATGAGGTGGCTCAGGAATTCAACAGGCAGCTAAAGGAGAAAGTGTCCGATCTAAGGTCCCGACTTTCAGATGTACTCCTTACCTACTTCGACGTTTATTCCGCGAAATACAAACTGATTAGCGAAGCGGAGAAACATGGTAACAAGTTTCATTTGCTCTTTCTTAAGATTTCAATTGTTTGATTGATGTGGGACAAAAACAAATGTTTGTGATGTATACTTATCATGTCTTGGTGTTTGTTGATTTTGTAGGATTTACTAATCCTCTTGGGCACTGCTGTGGACACTATGGAAAATATGTTGTCTTCTGTGGAATGACTACAGTTGTGAATGGGACTGAGGTTTATGGGGAATCATGTAGTGACCCTTTGGAGTACATTAACTGGGACGGCATGCACTACACTCATGCTGCAAACCAGTGGGTGGCCAACAGGATATCCGATGGCTCGTTTTCGGACCCGCCAATTTCCTTCACTCAACCATGCCATGAGCATGTATCCACATGACTCTTGACTACACCATGACTAAACTCTGGTGTATATATTATGATTCATTATGTTGTTGAGTACTTTCTTTCAAGATAAAAAAAAAAAAAAAAAAAAAAGAGTAAGTGGAATAAGAAGAGTTACAAATGTTGTTAATAAAGGCTATAATTTTGTTTTTTTAAAAAATTAATTCAAGAGAATCAAGGACGACTCCACTGGGGATCGAACCCAGAATCTCTGGTTCCGTAGACCAGCGCCTTATCCATTGGGCCATGGAGTCAAGTCGCTGATGTTGCGGGACTTGTTCTTATATATTTAATTTTGAAATCTAGAATAACTAATATCAATAAAATATGTAGTGGCTTCTGAAGGTGACCAATCCGGCTTTGTTAAGACCGTTACATATCATTGTCAAAAGGAAATAACGTATAGAATTTACCATTATAAAGTTAAAAAAGGCTAAAAAAAAAGGTGAAAATATGGCATTCTTTAGTGTATGTTTCAATTCCATGGAAAGATGAATTGTAAGTTGAATATCTGTCTCTCTATAATCATCATCTCTTCTAATCATTTGTGAATCACGCTGAAAATGATGAAAAGCCCAAATTGCCAAACTACAAACGCAGAGAGAAACATCAGCAAATTTGAAATCTTATGGTGTCATCTTTTTTTTTTTTTTTTTTAATCTTTCTTCTCCAGAAAGTTTAATCAGACAAAAACCTTATCTAGAAAACAACAAAACTTATGAATACCTCTTGGTTCATCTCCTCCTTAAAAAAGCATAAAAAGTAACCGTTACATATCCTTGTGATACCGGGCCTCGTGACTTTGAGTAAAGGATGTAGTAATATAATTCACTAAAGATCAGTAGGTGGACCAAAACATCATAATTAAGTTGGTATTTAGTATCCTTATAATTATTAACAACATTAAAATAATATATTACAAATTAAATCCAACAAATTACAAGATGTGGGACCTTGAAGACAATTTCAATTATACCCCCATAATCTAGAACCAAAAAATAAAAGAAAAGAAAAGGCACACCAACTTTTTTTTTTTTTTTCCCTTCTCTAATTGACAGCTAAAGGTTCACAATTAAGAGTTTTTCTCTACTCCTCACACACTGCACTATATATATATATATATATATATATAGGACTGTTGTACTTAAGTTCTTCTGCTTCACTCTCTCTCTCTCTCTAAAACACACATTTTCCCATGGAATCTTTTTGCTTGAGATTATATGCTGTCACTGTTTTTGTAGCACTATCTCTAAGCTTGTCTCCAAGCTTGGTGTTGGCTAAAAAAACAAGGTCATGTAATTTTCCTGCTATATTTAACTTTGGCGATTCGAACTCCGACACCGGTGGCTTGTCCGCCGTGTTCGGACAAGCCCGTCCGCCGCACGGCGAGTCCTTCTTCCACAGGCCTGTTGGTCGTTACTGCGATGGCCGTCTTGTCGTTGATTTCATAGGTACAAAACTACAAGTCCCCTCCTTATAACCTTTGCTTTTTGTGATTTTTCTTTGACTAGACAAACATTAAACGGTCAGTTTAGTTCTGTTTCTTGATCATGATGGTTAACTTGTATGCTTGGTTGAATTTTGTGTTTCCATGGCTGGAAAATTTTTCCATTTGGTCTAACCTCAAAAGCATGTCCTTTTATTTTTCTATTTATTCATTTGATGAAGAAAAATTTTCTTTTCTTTGAACTATCAAGAAGGAAAAAAAAAAAAGAAAAAAAAAAAGAAAAGCTGATTGCTTGTTTTAAATGAGTACTGTTTAACTAAACACCTCCGACGGTTTGCTGAATTATTGTATCAAAAAATCTTAGTAGGAAAAAAAAACAAAAAAAAATAATTTAAAAAAAAGAGGAGAGAGATATGAAAGATATGAATTTCTATAATCATATCCGTATCAGCACCTACCAACAGTTTGGTCCCACTTTAGTGCACTGCAACTTGCTAGATATAGATAGCAACATTATTGTCACGTTGGCTTCAATAATTCAAAACCCAACCCTTTAGTTATGGAGGAACTGTGAACTTGTTTTTCAAATGAAAATCTATATATATATATATATATATATATATTTTGGTTACCATGATGAAAAATAACAAGAAAATAGACCTGTGATTTGAATTTCCTTAAAATGAGTGCTTTGATCAAATTTAGGAGTGTTATGTTTCACATTAATGTCTCTTTCTACTAAAACTGTTTGACAGCTCAGAGCCTTGGATTGCCATATCTGAGCGCCTACCTTGACTCGGTCGGAAGCAACTTTGCACATGGCGCCAACTTTGCCACGGCAGGATCAACAATCAGGCCCCAAAACACGACTCTTCGGCAGAGCGGTTTCAGTCCCATCTCCTTGGACGTTCAGTGGAATGAGTTCTATGATTTTCACCTTAGAACTCAAACTACTCGCCAAAAAGGTGCAGACATTTTGTTTCTATATTTAGTTCTAATTCGAAACTAAGTAGCTGATACAAATTTTGAACTCGTCAATACTTTGCAGGCGGTATTTTCAAAAGGCTTTTGCCAGAGGCAGAAGATTTCTCCCGCGCTTTGTACACTTTCGACATTGGCCAGAACGATCTAACAGCGGGGTACTTCTTGAACATGACAACAAATGAAGTTAAAGCATATGTGCCTGATGTACTAAATCAGTTCAAAGACGTAATCAAGGTTAGCTAGTGATGATCATGAGCCAAAAATATCTATAAAACAACCCTTTTTCGCTCGTTATAGACTAATGTTAGCCTTCTCTAACTAATCCTGATTTGCTTTTGGCAGTACATATATGGTCAAGGAGGTAGATTCTTTTGGATACACAACACTGGTCCCTTTGGTTGTCTACCATACGTCTTGGACCGCTTGCCACTCAAGGCCTCGCAGATAGATAAAGCCGGTTGTGGTATACCTTTCAATGAAGTTGCTCAATTTTTCAACCGTGGCTTAAAGGAAGTGGTGGTCCAATTACGAAAGGAATTGCCATTGGCCGCAATCACCTATGTCGATGTTTACTCAGCGAAGTACGCTATCATTAGCCAGCCGAGAAAGCATGGTACATTACCTCTTCTCTTTCTGAAAGACTAACGAGACAGCTCACAAGCCTCATTAGTGGAAAAGTCCAGGGTTAAAACTTGGGACATATAAACTTTCGATTCTAACAATTTAGCACATTTTTTAAAGGATATATAGACGAGCTAATTCATCGGTAAAATGCAAAAACAATGCAGGGTTTGAGCAACCATTAAGAGCATGTTGCGGTCACGGTGGGAAGTACAACTACAACAAGCACATCGGGTGCGGAGGGAAGATCAAAGTGCGTGGAAAAGAGATCTATATTGGGAAGCCGTGTAAAGATCCATCGGTTTGGGTCAATTGGGATGGAGTACACTACAGTCAGGCTGCTAACAAAGCCATTTTCGATCAGATTGTGGGGGGTTCGTTATCTGACCCGCCGCTTCCGCTGAAGATGGCTTGCCATAGAAAGAAAGCACATTCATGATCTGACCTTCATGTAGTACTTACATTGGCCGATTTATTGCTTCTACTAATTTAATGTCATAAACACTTGCTTCTTTCAATATTGTAACCGTTGGGAACAACGTGATGATATGAAATTCATATTGTCCTTATTATAAATTTTTATTTTAAGGTTTCAAAATTTGAAAAAGAGGTTTTTTTTTTTTTTTTTTTGTTGTTGTTAGTTTTTGCCCCCAAAGATCATGCTTAAAACAAGGGTTAAAGATAATTATATATGCAGAAACAGTATTAGCAGAGGACTTACTGCCAAACCATTTGAATTCTGGCTTAAAAGGTCACAAGAAAACAAAAGTGACATTGTTTCATGTTCAAAGTCTGTCCCTGTGAGCTCATCACAACCCAATTTGAGGTTTTTAAAAAACTTGGGACTTTGAATGTGATAATATATACAAAGCTTGTTTGTCAGAGCTTTTCTAGAGACCGTTTTTGACATACTAAGTCTAAAAGCAACTTCTAAAAGTATTTAGATAATTTTCAGAAGAGCTTATAATCTTCAAAAAAACTTTATGTCAAAGTCAAAAAATGTGACTTTTACTCAAAAAAAAGCTTTTACCGCGATGAATTATATATATATTTTAAAATAACACAGGACCTCAATGGGATTTCATAAACACTAAGGTACCAAATTGAAAAAAAAAAAAAAGTTAAAACACGGGAATAGCATGATATTTACCCAGTCTTTTAAATGATCAAAACAAGATTGAGATTCTAGCCCAAAAACAAACAAACAAATAATAATAATAATAAATAATAAATAAATAAATATCAGGATTGAAATTTGAGTTGCAGAATCTGCCATAATTTGGACTCATTATCAAATATAAAAATAATTTCTTTTAATAACTCGAAATATTATGCCTTTGGCTGGATTCACCATATTTTAATATCGTTATTTAACAAACGTCAAGAAAGAGATACTTCATGGCTGGAGGTATGTATGGCTTATTTTAATTAGAGACAACAAATCATGTTAACCATCACGTAAGATATTGCAATCTACACACAAACCAACTCTTTTTTTTTTTCCCCCTTTATTTTTACTAACTAAATTTTTTTTTCTTGCAGATAAAATATCACAATGAAGACTCTTGTCTCCTATAAAGTGAAGTGAACTTCTACTTAATTAGTTCTGTTTCATTTTTCTTTGTCCAACTCTCTCCTCCTCAAACACACTTCTTCTCATGGGATCACATTGCTTCACAAATGTCATCACTGTTCTTATAGCGCTCTCCGTGAGCTCGGTCCCATCATCGGTGTCGGCGACAACAAGTACTCCTCCATGTGAGTTTCCGGCCATTTTTAACTTGGGAGATTCGAACTCCGACACCGGTGGCTTGGCTGCAATATATGGATATGACCCTCCTCCTAATGGCATGTCATATTTCCACAAACCTGCTCGCCGCTACTGCGATGGCCGTCTTGTCGTTGATTTCATAGGTAACATTTCCCCTCTCACCACAAAGTTCTGAGATAAGTTCAGTTCTGTTCTTGACCATGTTCCCTGTATTTTTTTTTTTCGTTTAAGATGTAGTGTTCTGTTCTTTTCTTTTCTTTTTTCCTGGAAAATTTGCCATGTAAACGAACGTAGAAGTTTAGATTAACCAGTAAAGTTGCTCTTAGAACTTTGAGACTTGTAATCTAGGAGAAGCTTTTCTTTTTCTTTTCTTTTTTTTTTTTCCCCTTTTAATCTGGGTTATTTGTTTGATTATACCTTGAAAGTAAAATAATTTCAGGTAATAGTTGAGTGCTCTTTGGAACTACTTGCCAAAAATGAAAGATACTTTTTTTTTTTTTTTTTTGAACATGACATTTTACCATGTAATTCAAATAGGAGATCTAGGATTGAGCCAAAAAAAAGAGAGAGAGAGAGAGAGAAGATCTAGAAAGGATTCTTTCTAACATCAATGTTCATCATCATGCCATCCACCAACAACCCATTTGGTCCCACCTTAGTGTAGTGCAATGTGCTAGTTTCTAGATAGTGACAAGAAAGGAACACGGGCTATCCTCCTACCGTGGAAACTTTGTAATGGAAATTAAAAAAAATAAAATCAAATCCAAGGTGCTGCAATTTACTGTGAATAGATAAGTTCGGTTGAATTACAGTACAACCAGTCGATTTTGTACTCTATTTTTTCAGACATTAGATGATGATAAAAAAAATTTAAAAAAAAAAAAAACAAATTTGGATTATTGAAATTTTTCGTTGTTGGGTCCTTCTTGACAAAAGAGCTCAAATCTCAACCGTCCAAATTAATCTGCTCATCGTTTAACGCCAAATGAATATAATTTCAGGATTCGACTAGAAAATGGTTGATCACTCAGTAGTTTTGGCGAAAGTTTCCTTGGCATTCCATTTAAAATTTTCTCTTCTGCTACATTGATTTTGCAGCTGAGAGTTTTGGATTGCCATATCTGAGTGCATACCTTGACTCGGTGGGAAGCAACTTCACACATGGCGCCAACTTTGCCACGGCAGGATCAACCATCAGACCCCAAAACACAACTTTTCAACAGACCGGTTATAGTCCGGTTTCCTTGGACGTTCAATGGAACGAGTTCCATGATTTTTACATAAGATCTCAAACTACTCGCCAAAGAGGTGAAAATCTTGCGTATGTTTTGTTCGTTTTATTAAGTACTAAACATTCACGAGATTGGAAAATCTCAGTGGCTCATGAGAAGTTTTTAACTTGATGTTGAAGGTGGAGTTTTCGAAAAGCTTTTGCCCAAGGAAGAAGTTTTCTCTAGCGCTTTGTACACATTTGACATTGGTCAGAACGATTTAACGGCGGGTTACTTCTTGAACATGACCACGAGCCAAGTTAAAGCATATGTACCGGAGTTACTAGATCAGTTCAAAACCATTGTTAAGGTTAGCTAGATATAAGAAAAAAAAAATTGGTGAACTACTTTTTGTTTGCTGTTATGTCCTCGATTCTAGCCGATTAATCATGAGATTTTGCAGAATGTATATGATCAAGGAGGTAGATACTTTTGGATACACAACACTGGTCCTGTTGGCTGTCTACCATACATCTTGGAGCGCCTTCCGGTCACAGCAGCGCAGATGGATAAAGCAGGATGCGCTTCGCCGTTCAATGAAGTTGCACAGGTTTTCAACCGTGGACTAAAAGAAGCTGTGGTCCAATTGAGGAAGGATTTAACATTGGCTGCAATCACTTATGTTGATGTTTACTCAGCAAAGTACTCCCTCATTAGCCAGCCTAAGAAGCATGGTATATTTCCCATCTTCCACCACAACAAATTTCTTTCACACTATTTAATTTCATCGTGTTAATAAATAAGTGACGGTAACCACCGATGAGTGGTGCAGCAGTCAAGATGCCTTATCTTTTCATCCTCTCGGGATGTGTTAAGGATTTAATACTTCATAACCCCACTTTGAGGTTTTTACCACGCAGAATACAAAGAAGATGGTGGATGAGATGACACCAATAATCTTTTAGAAAAGGGCGGTAAATTAAAACTTTGGTGAATATATACATGTGCTAACTTTTTCTATGTGTGCAAAAACAATGGCAGGGTTTGAGCAACCATTAAGAGCGTGTTGCGGTCACGGCGGGAAGTACAACTACAATGTGCACATGGGGTGTGGGTCGAAGATGAAAGTCAATGGGAAAGAGATTTTAGTAGGAAAGGCTTGTGATGATCCCTCTGTTTGGATAAACTGGGATGGATACCATTTCACTGAGGCAGCTAACAAGCTGATTTTCGATCAGATTGTCGGGGGTTCCTTTTCGGACCCACCAATTCCACTCCGAATGGCCTGCCATAGAAACCAAGCACATTCGTGATTTTGTCACTTGTACTCCTTAATTCATCAGCCTTGTTACTTCTTTTCATTTAACTATATAAATGTGTATTTCTTCCTTCGATTGGGTAGTTGAAGGAGCCTACGGAAACAATTAAAATATGGAATTCATCTCATTCAAACTTGTAAATCATTGCTTCTAGAAGAATAGTACTTGAGGTTTCAAATAATTTCAAAAAGAGCATCTTCTTAATCATTGCTTTCTAAATTTCAATAAATGTTACAAAGACCATGCTTAAAAATAAGTGTGAATATAAATTATTCAGTTTAAAGTTTCAAAGGCACTGCAGACAAACAGAGCAAACTAAACAAGAGAAAAGCCAAACATTAAAAATAAAATAAAGCTAGTGGGAAGTGGGAACTTTTTGAAACCAGACTAGTTATATAAGACAAGTCATTCCCACAAATTTCTCACTCTGTCTCTCTCTCTCATACTCAACATGGAACCTCTCTACTTAGGATTAAGTGTTCTCATTAGCCTGCTAATGTCTGCGACATTAGTTCGGAGTGAGACCGGCGTTTCTAAAAGCTCGTGTCATTTTCCGGCGATCTTCAACTTTGGAGACTCAAATTCAGACACTGGAGGTCTATCAGCTGCCTTTGGACAAGCCCCTTATCCTAATGGAGAGACATATTTCCACACCCCATCTGGTCGCTTTTCCGATGGTCGTCTCATCGTTGATTTCATAGGTATCTTTCCAATCTCTCTTTCATTAATTTTTTTCCCCTTCACTCACTGCCAAGTTCTGCTTACAAATTTAGAAGAAAACAAAAGGAGAAAACTATTGTCTTTTGGACTCTCTGTGTGTGAATTCTTGAAAAACTTGTAAGTCTGAATGTGACAACTTCTATGGCATAGATCTCAAGACCATAATACGTCCAATTTAGGCACAAATAGCTTTATTTGATAAAATCAGAATTGCGGTGCGAAATTCGCTATAATACAAAGTAACGGATAGAAGTATATCTAGTCTTGGCTGGATTTAAAAATAACGGATAGAAAGATACTTGGTACAAAAAAATCTCCAAATTGCATGCCGTACACACGTGACTTGAAGAATTTCAAAAGAGGCAGTACTAAACATCCCGATCAAATTGAATCGGGATGTATTTGATCCGGGATGTGAGATACGTAGGGGCGTGATCAATTGATATGCTATTTAAAATAACAAAAATTGGAAAATGAAACTAGAGAGGAGAAAATGTACTAAATCAACATATCCCTTGTTAAATTAAACTGGTTTAAACGCTAGACTAAAATTGTTTTATTTCTAATTGGTCTTGTCAAGCTGAGAGCTTAGGATTGCCACATCTCAGCGCTTATCTGGACTCGCTTGGCTCAAACTTCAGCCACGGGGCTAATTTCGCAACAGCAGGATCAACCATTAGGCCTCAAAACATAACCATATCACAGAGTGGATACAGTCCAATTTCGTTAGATGTGCAGTACGTTCAATTCTCAGATTTCCGAAAAAGATCGCAAAATATTCGCAAACAAGGTGACCGATTTTGCTGCTTATTCATTCTTTTCTTGATCAAATTATCTTGCTATTCAAAAAATTTGGTATGTAGGAGGATTATTTGGGACATCATTGCCAAAGGAGGAGGACTTTTCTCAAGCACTTTACACTTTTGACATTGGCCAAAATGATCTCACTGCTGGTTACAAACTCAACCTCACTACAGAACAAGTTAAGGCTTATGTTCCTGATGTGCTTAGCCAGTTTTCTAATGTTCTAAAGGTGAGTCAACCTCAAGCATGCATACATTATAAACATATATACCTATTCATATATGTATATATGTATGTATTTTGTATATGTGTAGATGTGAATTCATATATAGATTAGAAAACAAAATTTTTTACTCTTTTTTTTTTTGTGTGGCTGGATCAAAATTTACACCACTATAAAGGGTATTTATGGCCAAGGAGGAAGATCATTTTGGGTACACAATACAGGCCCAGTGGGCTGTCTTCCTTATGTTTTGGACCGCTACCTCATAACCGCAGCCCAAATTGATAAACATGGATGTGCAACCCCATTCAATGATGTGGCCCAGTATTTCAACCAAAGGTTAAAGTCTTCTCTGGCCCAACTCAGGAAGGAACTTCAATTGGCTGCAATCACCTATGTGGATGTCTACTCAGTAAAGTACACCCTCATCAGTCAAGCCAAGAAATATGGTAAAATTCTTTTCGAGTTTTTACGGTTAGAATTGTCCTTTATTTATTATTTTTTTTAAATGGTAGAAACTGTAGGTGTTGGATTAACTTTTAAATGACATAATTTGTAATTGTTCATCTTAAAACTTATAATGTCTTAACACAAAATTGCTCACTTTAATAGATAAAACTATTAAAAAGTTAATCTAACAGTTAAAATTATAATTTTTATTAGTATTGAAAAGTTATAATTCTTACTGTAAAGATTCCTTTTTCGCATCCTTTGTATGAATTATGTGAATTCACTCACTAAATTCTCATTTTACCACGATAATTTCAATGATATCTTGGTGTCTATGGAATTTGAAGGATTTGAAAACCCACTTGTAACGTGTTGTGGACATGGTGGGAAATATAATTACAATCGTTACAACAAGTGTGGCAGCAAGAAGACCATCAACGGTGAAGAGATCGTGATCGCGAAATCGTGTAGCAATCCAATGGTCAAGATTAACTGGGACGGTGTTCATTTCACCGAGGCTGCTAACAAGTGGATATTCAACCAAATTGCTAATGGGTTTTTTTCGGAACCACCAATCCCTTTGAGAATGTCTTGTCATGCCACGGGCTTATAAATTTAAGAATTTTGGGATTCATGACAAGTGAAAATGAATTTCTCATATTGATCAATTTATATGTTAAAATATTCTGACTAATATGATATTTTAATTAATATGATATTAACATTTTAATTGATACATCATAATAATATTATTAGTGAACATGAAAGAAGGACCAAAAACATGATAATATTCTTGTGTGTGTATATATATAGCGTTAAAGGTCTCAAAATTAAAAATAAAAGTGGAAATTAAAAACGCGGGAATATACATATATATATATATATATATATATACAGGTATGTATGTATATTAATTTTGTTCATTTGACATGTCGTTTTCAGTTGGTGCCATTTTAATCTTTCTATTAGATTGCAGTTGATGTCGTCTCTGAGATTCTTGTCATTTTATATTGGTATCGATTGATGTTTTCTGCAGTTTCCAATTGCTGTTGTTTTGAGTTCTTGTCGTTTTTGGTTTATACCGATTTCTGGTTTATGTCGTTTGTATAATGTGGTTTTTTTTTTTTTTTTGGTTTCTGGTGTTTTTATATATTATTGTCGTTTCTCATGCTCATGTCTTTTTTAGTTCTGTTATTTTTATTTTTTGAAATTGTTATGTTATTGTCTTCATATCTTAAATCTTGTTGTTTTAACGTTTCTGTCGTTTTCCTAGTTTTGAGTTTTCTCGTGCCTTTTTTAATTGTTTTTTTACCTTCACGTTGTTTCACGTCTTTCTGCAGTTTCCCCTTTGATGTCGTTTCTTGATGTTCTTATCGTTTTTAGTTTACACGCCTTTCTCGTTTACGTCGTTTTCAGCATACACTTATTCCTCCTTGTCATTTGATGTCTTTACACCGGTTGTTCAGGTGTTCTTTTTTTCTTCCTCCCAAGTAGAAATGAAAATAGCATTAACAATATGTTTTGTTAAAATTTTATTTTATGATTAAGTTTTTTAATGTGTTACTTTTCCTAAAACTGTTTAAAATAATAGTAGTACTGATCTTATTCTACTAGCAAATTTTTTTAAAAATTTTTGCAGTTTCAACGAATTTTACTCTTAATTTCTTTCATTCTTAATTAAGCACTTTAATTTACAACAACAATATATATATATATATATATATTGTAGGGATACAATAACATGCCTTCTCAATCTGCATTGTAATAGTGAATTTAATTCAATTAGCACCTAAAAAAACAATATAACCGGGTTTGTAAGCTAGCTAGCTAGGATTCTTCTACTTTATGCGATGTTAGCTTCATACCGACGCTTATAAAATCGACAATATTTGTACAAAGAACAAAAGACTACAGAAGCGACAATATTACCAACAGACGTTAATGTCTTCAAATACGACAAAGCTTGAAAAAAAGACTTCTCCAATAAACTGTTCACTTTTAAACGACAATGTAATGACTGATTACATCTTCTAAAACAACTGATATACATGAAAACGACCAGATCTCCTGCAGAAACGAGTCTTTGAACAACGACATCATGTGCAAAAACTCACTAAGAAAAACGAAGGTTTATCTGAAAAAAGGACAAAGATATGTATACTAATCATATCTACTATTACAGAAAAGAACTTTAAATACGACAAAAATGTCAAATACAACAAAACTTGAATTAAGACGACATATTTAGGAATTGTAAAACGATATCATGTCCAAAAAGATATTATAGTGGCAAGTGATGGAGTAAAGATTTATCAATAGGGGGCTAAATTTTTTTTTTGGGTCAAGCTATTAGGCTCACTGCTATTTATATTTTTAATAAATTATTTTATTTCTTAAAATCTAAATTGTTTGCTTAATAAAATATGAGTGATTATATTTGCACCCACAATGATGATAAGTATCCATATCTAATTAAATGTTTCTTAATATAAACATAGTAAACCTATCCTTTTATAGATACTTTTTATATAATACTACATTTAACCCTCTAATACACCCACTTTTATTTTAAATTTAATTTATTTTGTTCAAAATAAATTAACAAATCTAAATAAAAAAAATTATATATTTTTTCATTCTAAAAAAGAAAACATAAAAGTATCTCTAAAAAAAAGTGAAAATAGTAAAGAAGAAAAACTCATATAATGCCTAAATCAAAAATCAAGGAATGTCACATTGTATTTAAAAAAAATACATAATACAGAATCATGTAAACAAACATAGTAAGAAAAAACAAATAAAAACTATAATCATATAATAAAACCACAGATAATTATTTTCAAATACTAAAAGAAAAAAAATGCGTAATATTAATGAATTAAAAAATAAAAAATACATATTTTAATAGTTGTTGACTCTTCAAAATACATCTTTCTTTTTATTTTATTTCACTTGAATCCTCCATTGAAATATTTCTTGTAGTTATAAAAAAAATTTTAAGAAAAGAAATTGATGAAAAGTAATTTTAGAGTTTAAAACAATTTAGAACAATTTCTTAGGATTTTTTTTTAAAATATTATTTTTATTTATGGTTAATGTGGTATATGTTTTTTAATTATTTTATAAAAAAATTACTTTTATTTATAGATATGGGGGGTATGAGCATTCTTAATAGTTTTAAAATAATTTTCTTGTAAGGTAAAAATACATTACAAATCTTTATTGACTTTGTGGGGATGTTTATCAATATTGTGGGTACAAATTAAATCTCCTTAAAATATTTAAGAAGTATCAAGACTAATTTATACACATACCCACTATATTAAAGTTTAAGAAAAAAAACATACTATATTAAAACTAAAAGAAAAAAAAAAAAAAAAAAAAAAAAGCTAGGGGGCCATGGCCCCCCTCAGCCCCCGGCTTCGCCATTGATAATGGCATACATACCTTAGAAATAATTTTATAAATAACTCTGATTATAAGGTGGAGATTTCGAATCTCTCATCTAAAATTCAAAAAGAATTTTACTTTGAAAAATGAAAATATCTACCAAGCAACGGAGGATTATTTTTGAAAATTGACGGTATCTACTTTCTGCTATAACAAAAGACCATAAAAAAGTACAACGTCGAACAAAAATGCCAACATTTTTTTTTTAAGAAAAAAAAGCCAAAAAAAAATTATAACAACAATAACTTTGAAAGTCGGGCAGAAGTAAACCCGATTCCTTAGACTAATCAGTTTAATCGTTGAGGCACCAATCAATCACCAAATGCTTAACACTTCAATCATAGTCTTTCAGATCATATAAAATACCAATCTAGTACATAAATATGAATTTTGCTGACATATCCCTTGATTCATATTCGCTTTCGTATCTTTTCAATAATATCAGATAATGTCAATTAAAATATTTTAACATGCATGTTATGTTCTTTTAATTAATGTAATATAATATGTGTATTAGAATTAATAGTTTTATTGATATAACATGATATTATTAGTATCACATAAAAAGAGTTAAGAAACAAAAAAGCATAAGAGTCAAGTCCAATAAATAAACGTACAATTGCGGACTAATGAACCATCCTTGGATATCCCATATCAACAATAATATCACCACCCTTTTTTTATTTATCATGTCATAAAGAAAAATACTCGAAACATCATCGGTGTTAAAGCACTATAATTAACAAAAAAGTGAGTCTTATTTATAAGTCTTCTGGTACCCACTTTTTATCATAGGTATCCGTAGTGTTAAATACCACCCATTAATAAAAGACGAGCCTGACTCATAGATTGAAATCATCACCTACTGATGATGGTGTTCAACACCGGTGACGTCTCCAAGCATTGTTTTTTTTTTAATTCATATCCTTGGTACATCACACTACGTCATTAGGCTAGCTATACATGAAAGGGCAGACACCCTTCTGCTGAAAAACCTGAAACGACGTGTATCCAAACTTCGTTCAAACGGCCAATAAGGCGACGAGAAGAGTTGTACTGAGCAATACTATAGGAACTCTTATCCACCACTACAAGTGGCGGTGTCTTATTCCCATTTATAAGCACGTGCGTATTTAGGCTGTTCCTAAGACTTTCAACCTCTTTACCAACGTTGTCATCAGCAGCAAACCCAGAAAACTTTCTGACAGCTATGCAATGACTCGTCCATTTCTCGAGCTCGAGATTCAATTCGGGCAAGGGCTGTGGAGGGGCTTTTTCGTATTTTCCATACAGATATAGCCTTGTGTAGTGGTTTTGATCTGGTCCTTGTGTTGATGATGAAGAATTGGAAGTGAAAATGGTTGTTAAGACAGGAGCACTTATTGCAACACTAGTGGAGTTGAGGTTAGCCCCATGAATGTATTGGTACAACCTGGATGAATTCAAGATCAAGAAAAGTGAAAAAAATTATACTTGTTATATGTTGCTTAAACGACAAAAAAAAAAAAAAAAATTATGATTACTTATATGTTGGCTATCGGCATGATCACACCATAATATCACAAGAAAAAGAAAAGCAAAACGAGACTATCATAAATGGGACTATCAAAAATCACATAACAAAATGAGAGTTTTTAAAGTATAAGGATAAAGTACGAATAATTTTAAAGTTAAGTACAAAAATGTAGAATTGATTCCTTTTTTTTCTATGAAAAAAAGAGAATTATTTGCACTAGACGAATAATGATCAATCTATACCTTTGTTAATAACTCTATGAGGTTCATACACGTTAAACACACAATCTTACTATTTTAAAAGATTATGGGTGATAAGGAAAAAAAAAAAAGGGAGAGCAGGGGCTTGGTGGGATCAAGAGATGTTGCAACTAAATTTCCTCGTGATTGTTGGAAATTACCTGTGGAAGCCGTCTTTGGTGGACTTCTCGAACGAAGTCGTCCCTCGGACAAGAGCTGACATCCACGAGTTCTCTTGATAGAGCCTGACCTCGAATTCTGATTCCGAATGCACCACTATGTAAGGTGGTGATTCAATTGCATGACAAGTTCGTACGAACTTGTTATTGCCAAAATAACACATTGCCACTACAAATTGCATTGCTACAATGTTTGTAAACATTGGCCTCCCCATCTTTAATGTGTTTAACTTTAGTAATTTGCTCTAAGTGCTCTGGCTTATATATATAAGCGGGACAAGTTCCATGTGGAAATGTCACATTTGTCCTTCCGATGAAAGTGCTGTTTTACAACACAAAATTATGCCACCATCAAAATTACCATTTGTTTTGTTCCCTTTGTGGCCGTTTGAGCCCACTAAAGAGAAATTCTAGTTTGGTAGTGCCTCTTATGCAGTGTAATTTGATCAGAGTCGGCAGCAAATACGAGACCCAAAACTTTGGTTGGAGCACTAAAATATTGACACTTGAAAGAGTGCGTGTTATTTTTCAATGATTTGAGAGCCACGTTGATCAAAAGGTGACGTTGCAGAAGATAAGTAAACGGATGGAAGATAATATTTATTTTGCCATGTTGTTGATTGTGATGTACTGGAAAAGAAAGACAAGTATATATATATATATATATATATATTTATTTATGTGTGTGTCATCTAAACTATCTACCGTCTAGTGCGGTGCCTAGGTTAAGGAATATCGAGATTGGGTATGTGATATATAAAAGATTCAAGTGGTAGGTGACGATTTTGAGATCTTAAATGTGACAATTTCTTTTTTTTTTTTTTTATTTCAGTAGTTGATTTAATTAGTGTGTCTAAAACTCCACCTATATATGTGTGTATATATATATATATATATATATATCTTAATTGTTAGTATATTTGGCGAGATTAAGATGACGCGCTTCTCATTGAGAGATAGAACATGTCGTTAGATCTAATTTCAATGTACATTTTAGCCAATGCTTGAGACATTTCCTTTAACAACATTAACAAGCTAATACCGATCGTCCCCTCCCTGCACTTTTTCTTTCAGGCAGAAAAAAAAAAATCTAAACTATATATATTTCCTCGCGGTTTAAATGAAAAGCTACAATTTGTTAGTCCTAATGCAACTTAATTAATGTGTACACTTGTTTCACTTCTAAATCACAAGATTCCTCTTTAATATTTGGTGCGCAATCACTGTGCTTCAATTTAGTTACTTTAGAGCCAACTTCTGTTTAAAAAAATAATTCTTTTGAAAAAAAAAAAAAAAATGCTGTAACACAACATATTCCCAAAACTGTCTTTGGAAACTTGAGTGGCCGAAACATAGGACAAGGAACTGAATTTCCCACGAATTAAAACATGATTCATTTAAGAGCCCACTAGAGTTTTTTTTCTGCGATACCTTCCAAGGAATGAAATCGAGTCAAAGATTTGGTTAACTTTTGTATACCATGAAAGATTGGAATTCATAAAATTATCCTCGATAGTGGATGATAATGGATTCCCAGACGTTCAAAACTTTTGTTTATTTATTTATTTTCCTTTTGTTTTTTGTTCCTGCAAATTCTTTCTTAAAACAGATTCTGCCCACTAAACAACATCGTTTATAGAAAATACACTATGGAGCATTTTTGTAAGAGTGGAATTGAATGGATTCTGTGTTGATCAATATTTTAAGAATAGCATAATTATATATAGTAATTAATTATCATTAAATCATATTTTATTTACTTACGTACCAGTTATTATAGTGATATAAATTTGTGCTAGTTGGAAATATTCTAAATTTTTTAAAAATATATTTCAACATCAATAAATAAGTTTACGCTTTATGTCTGAACTACCCTTTTAAAAATCCTAGAATTTCACCGATCTAATGAAAAGGAGCTGACCTGACTTTTGGGAGTGGTTTCCCCAAAATATATGGGCCTATCATGGATGAGTGCGAGATAGCTAAGACCCCCAAGTTGAACTCGGCCATTTTGGAGACTTGGTTGATGACACAAGGAATTATCTTATTTGGCCCATAGCGTAACTCTGACGTTCGTGCAAATACTTTTACTCGGAGCTTTTAAGGTAAGTTTTTTTTTTTTTTTTTTTTTTTTTTTACACTATGATAGAAATTGTTTTTAACATTAACGTATTATTATTATTTTTGTAAATATGACATGGGAATGTGTATCTTATAAAAGTTTGCAACGCACAGCACATAACTGTTCTATTCATAAATCGAATCATTAAAAAACTAATCCAGCGGTTGTTGATGCCGAAAACGTCTCCGGCAGCAACACCCAAAGTAACAATGTCGTCCGGTCAAATCTGGCCCGTGACTCCGCCGTCGATCACCTGCAAAAGGGAAGCACCTCGGAATGAGGGGGACACCGGTGTGGTGTCTGCCGTGGGCACTCCGATGCCTAAGTCAGTATTGATACTGAAGAGCGAAGGGAGAGGCAGAGTTTAGACAAGGCGAAATGACCGTACCTGAATTTGTGGGTTTTTCCTCTATTTATAGGCGTCCTCCCCGGACTCGGGTGCTCGGGGCGACCCGGTCGGGTCGGCTACCTAGGGCGCCCGGCTAGGGGCTAGGGTTGTAGGCCGCAGGGGCTACTGGCCCAATGGGCGCCTGCCACGTGGGGTCCGACACCAAGTGGGGGACAGAAGGGTGTCCGCCGGCGCCTGCGAGGGCAGGTTGTGTCAGAGTAGGTGGCGGCGGGTGGCGAAGTGATGTTCTGCAGGAGTAGGTGGGCGGCGACTGCAGCTGACGGATGCCAGGGCAGTGTTGCGTCTGCTGTGATGAGGTGGCTTGTGGGCCCGGATGACTCACTCAAGCATGGGAACCACCGGCTCGACCGGTGATCCGAAAACAATGTGGTCCGAGTACGTTGCTTGTCCTCGCGACGTTGCGGGGTGTGGTCGGCAATGAATACTGGTCGGCCAACCGTCCGGCTACCGGAACCGCGCGCCGAGAAGATTGCCAGACCGCTGCGGGTGGTCGGAATTGGTACTTCTTGGTCGGAGCAGAAAACGACATCAACATAAGCCCCCCAGCATCTTTGGACTAACTTGGCCAAGGATGCTCGAGTAGTCGGCTGTTCATAATCTGCTCGACCATGTTTTCGTAGTCGGTTTGTTGTCGGATGCTCGGACAGATAGATGTTCTCGGGAAAGGTCTGTCGTATGCCACGTGCCAACATCGCCACGTGTCAACCCGTGACTGGCGGGAAGACCGAACGACACTTCAAAATTTCAATTTCCGAAACTGGCGCCGACGTGGGTTAATGGCGGGAAACCGAAGCGTCGCCTCGCAAATCGTGCCCGAATTTTTCGCTAAACCTTCGCCTATAAATAGCAGGAGGTGATCCTCATTGTTCTCCATTGTTCGCGAGAGATCAAGATTGCCGAGAGCTGCCGAAGACCATCTAGCTCAGGAGTTTGCAGACCAGCGTCGACCAGATCCGACAAGGTAAAAGTTTTTTATTTTTGCTGCGAGAATGAGTGACGTTTCTGATTCCGAGATCGCGGCTTTGTCCGAGAGCGTGGACATCTCGGGGAGTGGTTCTTCGTCATCGGGAACAAGGTCATCGTCGACTGGGGAAACGACGGGCCCGAGGGGCAGGACACCCGACCAGCTGTCGGGGATATCCGACATACCATCGCCCGGCGACGAAGTCTTTCCGAGCAGCCGAGAAAAGACCGGCGCTGCGAGACTGAAAGACATCCTCCGTGCAGGTCCGAGCACGGCTCCTGACCGCGAATTCGTCGCGGAGTTGGGTAGTGCCTCCCCGATCCAACAGCCCCCGGTTGTTGACCTGACGGCTGAAGAGGAGGAAGCCGCCGAGAGAATCGCAAGCCAGACCAGCACCTCTGACCGAGATGACGAGGAGACGTCGGCGAGCACCGACCCGTCCGGGGAGGACACTGAAACGCGCGGCCGCCTCGGCGGGAAGTCGATGCGCATCAACGACGTGAAAGTGTACCGCCGATCTGACGCCGAGATGACCAGGCTCGCAGGAGGCCGACCCGTGTATACGGCATATTATTTCACATCTGCCGTCACACATAGGTATCTGGCCCTGCTCCGCCGAGACTTCGGAATCCCGGAGAACGTAGAACTCCTGGCCCCGGGTACTGATGACATTCCTTCTCGTCCCCCAGTAGGTTACATCGCCATCTCTGCCGAGTACTTCCGGGCAGGGCTGCGTCTCCCCTTCCACCCGTTTATGAGGCAGGCGCTGTCCAGGATGAACGTTGCACCGGCCCAGCTGAACGCGAACGCCTATCGCCTTCTGGTCAGCTGCTACGTCCTGTGGTCGGCGAACTTTGGCGAGAAGATGCCCGTTGCCGCATTCCAGAACCTCTACCGGATGAAGTCGGCTCCTTCGTCCAAGGGGTTCTACTATTTCCAGGGGTTTAAGGGGACCTTCATCACCGGGTGCCCGGACTCGGACAAGCAGTTCAAGCACCTCTGGTTTTATGCAGGTGGCCAGTGGCTGCACGAGCACCTGTCATACTACCAGCTGCCTCGGTCCGAGAGGGTTCCAGTCTGGTTCAGGAAGGGCTACGTGTGGACTCGGGCGCCACACGTCTCGTAGCAGACCCGGAGAAAAATAAACGTGCTGCGGGATCTATCTGACCCCGAGAGGAACCAGCACGGGCTCCTTGCCGAATCCAGCTTAAGGCAGCACTGGGTCGGCTCGTCCTCAACCTCTGGTCGCGTAGACGACCGGCCAAGGACTTCTCCTCCGACGGTGACGGTTGCGGCCATGCCCCCGCCGGATGTTCACCTCCGTTCTCGGACAAGGGGGGCAACAGCTGCCATGGACACTCGATCCGGGGTTCAGCAGGGGGTGCCCGAGGCCACGGTCCGCGGGTCTTCGCCTGGCGACCTGTCCCCGGGAACCTGGGGTCCCCGGGTTGCCGACGAAGACCTGGACATGGTGATCCGGGATCTATCCCTTGTCCGAGGTGGTCCGGGTCCTCGGGCAGGCATCCGGATCGAAGGTCGTTGGCTGTTCCGCTTGTTATGTTGTTATTTATCAGCTCTCCGAGCGCTCACGAACTTGTTCCTTTTGCAGAACCGATGGCCGGTGGAGAGCGCCGTGGGACCAAGCGCCCGAGCTTGGAGGAGAGTAGGGAACGGCTCCTCAAGAACGCCAGGCTGGCGAAGGGAAAGGGGAAGGAAAAAGAGGCCGCGCCGCCGAGCAGAGCGGTTGCGCCCACCGCAGCCCCCGTGAAGACAGCTCCCCCCCCAGCAGCCCCGAGTAGCCGGCACTCCCGCCATGACGTTCGACCAGAGAAGTCGAGGGAAGACCGGCCTAAGGAGGATCGGTCGAAGGGGGATAGGCCGAGCAAGGACCGGCCGAGCAAGGACCGTCCGAGGGACGATCGGCCAAGCCGGCATGAGCCTAGCTCAAGTCGTCCCCAGGATGCCCTACTGGCAGTCCCGCCACCGCCGCCTCAACTGGGCCGGGGCGAGCAGCCGCCCACCGAGTCCTCGGTTCACCGAGTAATGGTGAACAAGTTCGCAGAGGCGTTGACTGCCGAGCTCGCAGCGGCCTCCACTCGATCCGACCACATCGAGGCCTACCATGATGCCATCCTCCAGTCGGTCGGGGTAGGTGCAACTGTCCCCTTTGTTCCTGATTTTCGCTTCTCCCTTTTTTTTTTTTTTTTTTCTTTTTTTTTTTAATTTTCAACACTCCCGCTGTTAGACTGTCTGCACCCTCTTCTCCGGGAGCGCGGCCGCAAGGGCTCACGCCAATCGGATGGCGGACCAGCTCAAGGCAGCCGAGTCCGACATCAGGCTGTTGAGGAACTCGGAGAGTGCCGCAAGGGCTGCAAGGGGCGCCGCCGACCAGGCTAAAACGGCAGCCGAGGAGAAGGCTAGAGTAGCCGAAGAGGCGGCCAAGGAAGCCGCGGAGGTGGCGAAGGCTGCCGAGGAGGCGGCTAAGGTAGCCAAGGACAGGTGGATTAGGGCCGAGGACTGGGCACTCGCGGCGCAGGGGAAGGCCGAGGCGGAGTTAACTTCACGCCTCGAGGTTGAAAGTGCTTTGAAGAAGGCTCAGGAGGAACTCGCTGCTGCCCGAGGCGAGCACCAGCGATATATTGACGTCGCCCTCCCGGCCGCACGCGAAGATGCTCGTGCAGGGGCGGTGACCGAGTACCTCGAATCCGAGGAGTTTAAAGCTCGCCTTGCCTCCGAGTATCAAGATGGGATGCGAGACATGAAGGCCTGCTTCATTGATAGGAACCCCTCGCTAGTCGGGGTGGATTGGTCCTTCGTCCCTTCCTGGTCGGAGGAGACAGCGGCCGAGGAGCCCATGGAGGAGGGGGAAGTGTCCGGTCCTGTCCCAGTGCCCGAGGACGTGGTCGTCGTCGATGAGCCGACACCACCCGAGGTTCCCGAGCAGGCTGCCGCGCCAGAGCAGCCGCCGCCAGTCCAGCCGACCTCTCCAGGCCTTGACATCACAATGGTCGATCTGTTCCCCGACCAAGTAGACTAGGGCCATCCCCCTTTTTTGATAGATCTAGCTGATTTTGTGTTTTTTGTGTGTTTTCCTTTTTTTTTTTTTTTTTTTTTTTTCTTTTGGGTTCGAGGGTGCCCAACTTGTACCCTCCTCCTTCATGTAACTTTTTTTATTTTTAATGAATACAATTTTTACTTTCTATTCTTGTGTATTATTTACTTTCCGTAGTGTGGTTTTGATCGGGTACTCGGCTCTTATTTCCATCCGAGTACCTCTCCTCCCCCCTGGTTCGACTGGGTGAACTTGGAGTTGATCCGAGTCGAATCACATTGGTGCCGTTTTTTTTTTTTTATTGGGTCCTGGACAGGCACGTCCAATACTGGTCGGTGCCTGGTCAGAGGACCTTTCTCCTTGGTCCGAGAACCATAGGAGATGAAAAATTTTTGATATATTGGGTCCTGGTCAGGCACGTCCAATTCTGGTCGGTGCCCGGTCAGAGGACCTTTCTCCTTGGTCCGAGAACCATAGGAGATGAAAATTTTTTGATATATTGGGTCCTGGTCAGGCACGTCCAATTCTGGTCGGTGCCCGGTCAGAGGACCTTTCTCCTTGGTCCGAGAACCATAGGAGATGAAAATTTTTTGATATATTGGGTCCTGGTCAGGCACGTCCAATTCTGGTCGGTGCCCGGTCAGAGGACCTTTCTCCTTGGTCCGAGAACCATAGGAGATGAAAAATTCAACAGCAAACTACGAGGACTAACACCCCTTTTTTTTTTTTAAAAAAAAATAAATTCCGTTACATATATCGGCCGAGGCCTTACAAAATGTTTATTGATAAAAACGCTTCAAGTGGTCGGCATTCCAAGGGTGTCCGAGCTCTCTGCCGTCTTGGTCGGCCAGACGATATGTTCCTGGGCGGACGACCTCGGTGACCGTATACGGGCCGTCCCATTTTGGGCCAAATGAGCCGAGGCCAGGTTCCTGGACCAGGACCTTTTTTAGAACAAAGTCTCCCACTCGGAATACCCTGGGTCGGAACCTCTTGTCATAATATCTGGCCACCACTTGGTTACGGGCGGCTGTTCGGATCAGGGCCTGCTCGCGCCGTTCCTCTATTAGGTCGAGCTCGGGAAGCATCTGTTCGGCGTTGTTCTCCTCTTCGTAGTTATCTACTCGGAGACTCGGCAAACCAACCTCGACGGGAATGACAGCCTCTACCCCGAATGCCATCGCGAATGGGGTTTCCCCGGTTGCCGTGCGCTTGGTCGTTCGGTAAGCCCAGAGTACTCGGGGAAGTTCGTCTATCCAAGCCCCCTTGTGCCTCTCAAGGTTTTTCTTCAAGTTCTCCTTGATAGTCTTGTTGGCGGCTTCCACCTGTCCATTGCTCTGGGGATGCCCGGGGGAAGAGAACACCTTCTTGATCCCGAACTGTTCACAGAGCGCAATGAACTTGGGATTGTCGAATTGCTTCCCGTTGTCTGTTACTACGGTGTGCGGGAGCCCGAACCGACAAATTATGCTCTTCCACAAGAAGCTGGTGCACTTTGCCTCCGTCTGCTGGGCCAGTGGCTCCACTTCGACCCACTTCGTGAGGTAGTCTATTGCTACGATGCAATAGCGAAGCTGCGACCGGGCCATGGGGAGTGGTCCGATCAGGTCGAGGGCCCACTTGGCGAACGGCCAGGAGCACACCACCGAGGTCAGCTTCTCGGGATGTGACTTGATGGCCCTAGCGAACTGCTGGCACTTGAGGCATTTTCGGGCAAAGTCCATCGCATCTTTGCCCATGGTCGGCCAGTAGTACCCCTGCCGAAGGCATTTGAATGACAGGGCTCTCCCCCCGGAGTGGTTCCCGCAGACCCCGCTGTGCACTTCCTTCATGACGTACTCGGCTTCTGCAGGGCCAACGCAGCGCTGGTAGGGGGAAGAGTAACCTCGGCGGTACAGTTTTCCGTCGAGGATGCTATACCTGGCCGAGGTGTTCTTGATCCGCCGAGCCTGTTCTCGGTCCTCGGGAAGCTTGGACTCGGCGAGGTACCTGATGATCGGATCCATCCAGGTGGTGGCGTTCTTGGAACAGAGGACCTGCTCCTCTCGCTCGATACTTGGCTGGTCCAGTCGTTCAATGGGGAACGAAACCAGACCATCGAGGTCATTCCCCGAGGCGAGCCGAGCGAGGGCATCTGCCTCAATGTTCTCCGAACGAGGTATCCGAGTAACCACCTGGGTCTTGAATTGGCCGAGCAGGGCTTTAACCCTGCCCAGGTACTTCGCCATTCTTGCTTCCTTCGCCTGGAACTCCCCGGTCACTTGGTTTACAATGAGCATCGAGTCGCTGAACACTTCGATGTCTTGCACACCAAGTTCTCGGGCAAGGCCGAGCCCGGCGATCACAGCCTCGTACTCCGCTTCGTTATTGGACGCCTTAAAGTTAAAGCAGAGTGCTTGGCTGGTCTTATACTGGTCGGGGCTTACGAGGACGAGCCCTGCGCCGGAGCCCCCCGAGTTTGAGGACCCGTCAACGAACAGTTTCCACCTTGAGACGTTCATGTTCGGTGCCGTCGGGCCGTCTTCACTGGGCGCCGCGGCCTCCGATGAATCCGGAGTAGGCTCGGGAGCACCAGTGAATTCGGCCACAAAATCGGCTAGCGCTTGTGCCTTTACCGCAGTTCGTGGAACGTATTCGATGTCGAACTCTCCAAGTTCGATGGCCCACTTCGCGATCCGACCCGACAGCTCAGGGTTCTGAAGCACCTGGCGAAGCGGGTAGCTGGTCGGGACGCGGATCGGGTGACCCTGGAAGTACGGCCTCAGCTTGCGAGCTGAAGTGACCAATGCTAAGGCCAACTTTTCCAGAGGGGTGTACCTCTCCTCTGCGCCTTGAAAGGCCTTGCTGCTGTAGTAGACGGGGAGCTGTATCCTGTCTTCTTCTCGGATTAAGACCGAGCTAACTGCCTTCTCGGACACAGCAAGGTAGACAAGTAGCACCTCCCCTGGAACAGGTTTCGACAGCAGCGGTGGGCTAGCCAAGTACTCTTTCAAGCCCTCGAAAGCTTCCTCGCACTTGTCGTCCCAGCTGATCTTGCCTTGGCCCTTAAGCGCTTGGAAGAACGGGGAGCACTTGTCGGTGGACCGGGACACGAACCGGGAGAGGGCAGCGATCATCCCGGTAAGCCTCTGAACTTCCTTCGTCGTCCTCGGTGGCTGCAAGTGGACGACGGCCTGGGCCTTGGCGGGGTTGACCTCGATTCCCCGGTGGTTCACCATGAACCCGAGGAATTTCCCCGACTCCACCCCGAAGGCACACTTGGCCGGATTGAGTTTCATCCGGTACTGCCGCAAAATGTTGAAGCAGGCTCGGAGATCTTGGATGTGGCCGCCTGCTCGGCGGCTCTTCACCAGCATGTCGTCGACATACACCTCCATCGACTTCCCAATGAGCGGGGCGAACATCTTGTTCATCAACCGCTGGTATGTCGCCCCGACGTTCTTGAGGCCGAAGGGCATGACCTGGTAGCAGTATAAGCCCTGGTCGGTGGTGAACGCCGTCTTCACCTGGTCGGACCTGCTCAGGGGGATCTGATTGTATCCCGAGTACGCGTCCATGAAACTGAGCAACTCGTGGCCAGCCGTCGCGTCGACCAGCTGGTCAATCCGAGGAAGCGGGAAGCTGTCTTTTGGACACGCCTTGTTGAGGTCCGTGTAGTCTATGCAGACTCTCCATTTCCCGGTGGTCTTCTTGACCAAGACAACATTGGCTAGCCACTCCGGGTAGGTGACTTCTCGGATGAAGCCTGCCGCGAGCAGCTTCTTCACCTCCACGTTGATGGCCGCGTACCTCTCGGGGTTGAAGGCTCTCCTCTTCTGGATCACGGGCCTATGCCTCGGATCGACGCTCAGGTGATGGCACATCACTGCCGGGTCGATCCCGGGCATATCCTCGTGTGACCAGGCGAAGACATCCCTGTGTTCGCGGAGAAACCCCTCTAGTTCCGCTCGGGTCTCGGGACCGAGCCTCGAGCCGAGCAGCACGGTCCTCTCCGGGTGCTCGGGATCCAGCTGGTAAGAAACCAGGTCTTCGACCGGGTGCGCTCGGATCTCCTCCTCGGGAATCCGCGGGTCCAGGTCGCTTAGGCGGGTGATTTCCCCATTGGGGGTTTCGACCTCGTCTACCGTGAAGACGGCTGCCACGATTATCGGGGCGGATGCCTTTCGGCACACTTTGTTGACCGCCTCCATGTAGCATTTCCTTGCGCCCTCCTGGTTTCCCTGGAACACGCCGACTCCACCGCTGGTCGGGAACTTCATCGCCAGGTGATAGGTGGAGACCACCGCCTTAATAGCATTAAGGGTCGGCCTGCCCAGGATGATGTTGTAGACGGATGGTCGGTCCACCACGATGAACTCCACCATCCGAGTCACCCTTTCCAGGCCATCCCCGATTGTGACCGGGAGGCTGACCGTCCCGGCAGCACGGACGCACTCCCCGGAGAACCCATAGAGGGGTGTTTGGGCGGGCGTGAGCACAGCCCCCTCTATCTTGAGTCTCACGAAGGCGTCCATGAACATTATGTCAGCGGAGCTGCCATTATCGATCAGGACGCGGCGGATGACGTTGTCGGCTACTCGGATCTCGCCGACCAACGCGTTGTTGTGGGGGTGGAGTAATTGGTCGGCCTCCTCATCCGTGAAGGTGATTGGCGTGCTGTCTTGGCGGCATATTTTGGATATATGCTCTGCCATATTGATGTACTCCCCCCGGGCGTACCGGCGGGCCTCCCGAGCGTAACTCCTACGGCTGCTGGCCGTGTCACCGGTAGCCGCCCCGCCGAAAATGGTGTGGACGATGTGCTCCTGCTCCGGCTCATCGGTCCGACCAGCTGGTCTCTGATTCTGCCGGGGAGCCCGCGTCGTCCCACTCGGCCCAGCCTGGGTGATGACCCTCTCCACGAACTCCCGCAAGTGGCCATCGCGGATCAGCAGCTCGATCTGGTCCCTGAGCTGTATGCAATCCTTGGTGTCGTGGCCCACGTCCTTGTGGAAGTTGCAATACTTGTTCTGGTTCCTCCGCGCTCCCTGCCGGAGTGGTGGAGGATCCCGAAGCAGCCCCCGACCACTCACCTGGTGGAGGACGTGCTCGATGGTTGTCACCAGCGGGGTATATTGCTGGAATCTCCCCGCTGGTGTTCTCTGGTTGGGGTTGGGCGTAGCCCGGTTGTCGACGACCACAGCCTTCCCCCTGTCTTGTCGGCTGTGGTCGGGTTGGTTCTTATCCGACTTCCTTCCGGGAAGTTGGGGGTGATTCTCTAGACGATAGTCCTCTTTCTCGGACGTACTCGTCGGCCTCGGCGTGTCTCCAGGCGATCCCCCTCAGCTGTGCGAAGGTGGGGGGCCTATCGTAGGCGAGGGTCCAGACGAGCCGTGCGTCCTTGATGCCTTCTCGGAATGCCCCCATCAAAGTATCGTCGGTGCAGGTCTCGGCCTGCACGACCGCTTTGTCGAAGCGCTCGAGGTACGTCTTCAGGGGCTCCATCTCGCCCTGTCTGATGCTGAAAAGGTGGGATGCCCCCAGCTTCCTAGTCTTTGAGCTCAGAAAGGCTGCTGCTAGGCCGTCGGCGAGCTGTTTGAAGCAGCTAATCGACCCGGGGGCCAGCCGCCGGTACCACTGGCGGGCCGGCCCAAACAGGGTCAAACAAAACGACTTGCACAGGGCAGCCTTATTGGCATTTTGTATCAGCATGTGAGCCTGGTAGTTTTCGACGTGCTCGTCAACGTCGGTGGAGCCGTCGTAGGGAGCGATGGACGGCATCTTGAATCTAGCCGGGTACGGGGCCACCATGATCGCTGGAGAAAATGGCGGGTCCACCGCCCCGAACTGGTCCATGCCATACTGCTGGCCCACGAGCTGGTCGAGCTGCCGTTGGAGCTGGTCCAGCCTGGTCTGATTGTAGTCCTCGGTCTTGGTGGGCTTGTCAACCGAGCGTTCTCGGCCCAAGCGCCGGTGGGCCGCCGGCCTGCCGAGGCGGTCGAAGACAGAGGTGGTACCCCCCCGGATGTTCACGGTATCTCCCCCGCGGTTATCCGGGTTGCCTACGGTCGCGGCTGGACGGTCGGGCGCCCCGAAGCGGGTGGCCTGCGTGTGGCGGCTCCTGGACCGCACTCTGCTCGGCTCCGCATCCTCTTGGGGTAGCTGTCCGTGGCCCTCTCGGTGCGACCGGTCGCTCCTCCTGTCGCCCGACGGCGAGGCGTTGCGTCGTCGGCTTCCCGACCCTGCGGGCCTGCTCGGTGTGGACTCGGCCGCCTCCTGTGGCTCCTCAGGGAACTGGACAACATTAGCTTCTCTGCGTCCTTCGACCAGCGACCTGACGAGCTCTGTCAGGCCTCGGACGTTCTCGGTGAGGATCTCCGTCTGGGTGGGCCTTCGTTGCGCCCGGGCTCTTCTTGCACGCTGGGTTCTTTGTGTACCCCTCGAGGCGGAAGGCCCCGGGTCGCCCGCGTTCAAGGAATCCTGGTTGTCTTGATCAGCCATGGCTTGTGTGAACGGGCGCTCGGGGAGCGCGAGTAATGAAAAGAATGCTGGAAAGGCACGGCGCCCTCCTTCTAGCGCCAAAATGTTGATGCCGAAAACGTCTCCGGCAGCAACACCCAAAGTAACAATGTCGTCCGGTCAAATCTGGCCCGTGACTCCACCGTCGATCACCTGCAAAAGGGAAGCACCTCGGAATGAGGGGGACACCGGTGTGGTGTCTGCCGTGGGCACTCCGATGCCTAAGTCAGTATTGATACTGAAGAGCGAAGGGAGAGGCAGAGTTTAGACAAGGCGAAATGACCGTACCTGAATTTGTGGGTTTTCCCTCTATTTATAGGCGTCCTCCCCGGACTCGGGTGCTCGGGGCGACCCGGTCGGGTCGGCTACCTAGGGCGCCCGGCTGGGGGCTAGGGTTGTAGGCCGCAGGGGCTACTGGCCCAATGGGCGCCTGCCACGTGGGGTCCGACACCAAGTGGGGGACAGAAGGGTGTCCGCCGGCGCCTGCGAGGGCAGGTTGTGTCAGAGTAGGTGGCGGCGGGTGGCGAAGTGATGTTCTGCAGGAGTAGGTGGGCGGCGACTGCAGCTGACGGATGCCAGGGCAGTGTTGCGTCTGCTGTGATGAGGTGGCTTGTGGGCCCGGATGACTCACTCAAGCATGGGAACCACCGGCTCGACCGGTGATCCGAAAACAATGTGGTCCGAGTACGTTGCTTGTCCTCGCGACGTTGCGGGGTGTGGTCGGCAATGAATACTGGTCGGCCAACCGTCCGGCTACCGGAACCGCGCGCCGAGAAGATTGCCAGACCGCTGCGGGTGGTCGGAATTGGTACTTCTTGGTCGGAGCAGAAAACGACATCAACAGCGGTCAAAATAATAACTCCTCCAATAATTTAAAATAACATGTTCTAATGTAAAAACTCTTTATTTGTTTGTGCCCCCAAAATTAATGCCAAAACAACTAAACAGGTGCAAAGTCATTCACTTGGGCCCCGATTGCGACTAAATTCACCATTATTGCTTGTGGAAGAACCAAAAAAATGTTTAAAAAGCACCATCATTTCAAAATCCAGGAATAAGCCCTCCAAAATGAGGTAATATTATTTTGAGCTTGTTCGTTCGTAATAATGATTTCTTTAAGCTTAAGTACTACAATTTGCACGCGATATGCCTGTTAGTCTATTATAATATAACAGGTACAGTTTAATCATAATTAAATAAAAATTAGTACGAAATTGCCTACTTAACACAGGACCCTTAAGTCAACCACTATCTCAAGCATGAAAGATTAGGAGCTTAATTAATATTCATCAACCAGCATGTTATAGTAACCATCAATGAAGATCCAAGTTGACTGCCGTATCATCATTAATTAAACCAAAAAAAAAAAAAAGTGAGAAGAATGAACAAGGATTAACATGGTTACTTTAAAAATTAATTTAAAACGATCAGTTCGCGACATAATAGTTGAATAGGGGATTCCACAGGTAAATTTAGGTCAAATTTGAAGGCACCAACGGCCAATTAACTTTCATAAAAGTTGTCTCAAGATGTTATGCCCTGTTTTTGGGGGACTTTTTGGATAGAGTTTTGAATGTTGGTTTGGAAATATGTGTTTGGTTGAAATATGAATTGAAATGAATTGTGATATAAAAAATAGTGTAAAAATTTATAATGTGTTCATAAAAAAAAATGCAAAAAAAAAAATGATATTATTTCGTTTATCATGTCGTTTTGAGCATTTCACACAAAAATTATCTCATTTCGATTTGAAATAAGAAAATTGTGAACTTTTAAAATTTGAGTTTTTTGAAAATGGAATAGAGAGAAAGCGAGTTATAAATTTGAAAGCTTTGGATATAGAGATGGAACCCTATGTAAGCAAAGGTTAAAATCCTTCATTTATCCCAAAAAAAAAAAGGTTAAAATCCTTCACGAATAACTGTCCCGCATTGTAATACACAAAATAAGTTGTAGATGATATTTACTTTATATAACAATATCATTAGTGATATAGATAAATTTAAAATTTATTTAATATCAAGACCAGTGTTAAATCTCTCTAACGTGATTGGCGACATGGGATGATCTAAGCTACACTCCTCTAGTACATATTCTAGATAGATCCTGGAGACCCCACGTAGTATAGCAGGCCATGATCAAACTACATGTGGGGAGAAATATCAAGCATATGATTAATTATGATCATCATGGTGTAGTCTACATAACAAGCAACGCCATAGAGCCTCGTATATATCACAATCTATATATATATATATATATATATGTTTGTGCATGATTTGATTACTTGGTCCAAGTAAGAAAATTAAGATGATGAAGATCATGCATTACAAAAGGGAGACATGGGCCCATTTTGACATGATGCGCGTTAGGCCCTAAGCATGCATGCCAACCTGCAGAAAGCAAAGAGAGAGCAGATCAGTACTACTATTACTGGTTTTTTGGTTGATATCGAAACATTCTTTTCCAACAATTCCCACTTTGCTGAATCATGGTTTATTGCATATATCCATACATGCATGCCCTCACTTTGGACCAAAAGGAGGGACACTCTTTAATGGCTATTTTTCCTTTGCAAATTTCCTTTAAAGGATTAACTTCTGCCCTAATTGATTTTTCTTTTTTTCTTTTTTCTTTTTTAATTTACTTTTTGGTAATAAGCGTCTATATAGGATAACTTGTAAGTATGGTCCCTATATTTTTAATGAAGTTGCAATTTGGTCCCTCAATCCTTTTTTTTTCCTTGACTAAAAGCTTCCTAAAGTCTTTAAAAATATGTAAAATAGTCATTTTGAATACCAGGCAATTAAAAATTTAACATAAATGTCATGTGCATTAGATATAACTTACTATTTAATGATAATTATGAACAAAAAATTATGTGGTTCAACCTACATGTGTCATACACATGATTTGTGCACATGTTTTAACTTCTTGTTAGTAAAAAGGATTATTTTGCATATTTTCAAATAGTTAAGGAAGCATTTAGTAAAAAAAAAAAAGTTTGGAGATCAAATCGTAATTTAGTAAAAAAGTTAGGGACCAAACGGATAATTTACTCTATAAATATATATATATATATATATATATATATATCTTGGAAAGCTGGCCATTGCCCTTAGACAAAATCATTACTCAGTATCACTGTTCCACGCTTGGAGGCCTTTAATATCTTCTTTTCATTACCCTTTAAAGAGCCTTTTTCATTTAAATGTGATACAAATATAGAGGAAAGAGTATCTAATTATGTACAGGGCTCTATATATATATGTGTGTATGCATACATTGAGTGCTACACTTTTTTAGAAAATTGGTCATATATATCTCTATTCCATAACCAATTACTTTCATGGACAAAATACTATGTGGTTCTGTACTCATCATCTAAATTCTATTAAACTATTGCCGTTCTTTCTCATTATTCCATTCTTTTCTTTTTCAAGTGGGTCTAAGACTAGAAAGAATTCATCACTTTAGAATTATTCCACTATATATTAAACTACAGTCTCTCAATGCAGGCTTAGATATTATTCATATTCTATGAACAAATGCAACGTATAACATGAGCCTTCAGTTTTTTATCCTTTACTTTTCGATTTGGTTGGTTCTCTAGTTTGATAGAATTGGAATTTGTCGTTATTTTTTTAACTGTTAAATATATATATATATATATATATATCAAAATCAGTTAAATTGTTATTTTAAATTATTTAATATGATTTAATCTAACATTTCCGAATTCTTAACAACAAAGTAAAGCATTGGATCATAAAGTGCTTAACCAAGGTAAGCCCTTATCCTAAATTCCACATTCTCTATAGAAGTAGTGGGATCGGATAATAATGCAGAAAGTTCTTTAGGAACATGCCTTTTAGACTTTGAATTGAAGCCCACTAAGAATAAATATGGCTGACTAAAATTAGCGGCTCAAAAAAAAAAAAAAAAAAGAAGAAAAAGAAAAGGAAAAGGAACAAGTCAAGGATTCACAACGATGTCATCATGAGAAACTTCTTATAATTCTTCTGATCAAGGCTATGTTTAAAAAACAAAATAAAATAAAATAAAGAAGAGCCCACAAAATGTTGGTAAGGTACCTAATTTTCTGTTTCACATAATTTTCTAAGTAGCAATTTTCATGAATATTCTTTTCAAAGGTTTCAAGGAATCGAGACAAGAAAAAGCTCACGTTTGGTTGTTGTGGGAAATTCAAAACCAATATGAGGAGGAGAAGAGAAACTGGTTGTAGTCATGTTGTCTAGTCTTTGTTCCCCGATCAATTAAGCGTTTTCAGTCAGTCTCATCTAGCTTTTAAGTAATGGGCATTTGGTCAATCTCATATCCAATACTATTCCAATATTTTCTTTTCTTTTCTTTTCTTTTCTTTTCCTTTTGGTGGGCACTCGGCATGCAGCTAGCTAGGATTTGCAGTTTTACCAAACAATTCCATTTACGTTCTTTTCCTTGGAGATGTCATTACCAAACAGTAGTTTTGTTTCTTAGAGGCTTTTAGCCTTGGAATGCCGAATTAATTACAAGTAAATTAATGAATAAAAAACTATATACTTTATTGTATTAATGAATAATGTTACATTTCTAATTTCGGATCAAAGAGAGAGAAAAGGATGATAAATGCGTGAAAGATGTGATTCTTAAGTTTTGTAATAGTAAAAATAAGCATAACTATTACTTATAAGTAAAAGAAAAGATCATAAACCGATATCAAAGAAACTAATTATCCTGTCCGAATTAAGTTGACATAATATTAAGGAAGAACTATTATAAATTTTGTGTGTTTTTATTTGTATTTTCTTTTAACATGTTACCTTCAGTGGTAACGAATTAGGGCATTTTAATATCTAAACTACTTTTTTTTGGGAAAAATTTAAAATGCAGGGTAATAAAGCATTCGTTCATGATCATATTATAATACGAAAGGAATTGCAAAATACAAGATTTGAAAGGAACGTGAAACATTCAACATTGCATTTTACAAGAAAAGAAAGGAACAAGGAATGTTGAAGATCCTTGGTATTGGTCACTTTACATGGCATTCAATTCATAAACATCCTAAAAAGTCAAAGAAACTATAAACATCACTGATATGTCAAAAAAGTAGAAGTTTGGCTCCAATATATGCGTGTCTGTACATCAGAGCTGAATATATACATGCCTCACACTGTGTGTATACTATTAATGTCTCTGTGAGCACTGCACTTTACACTCCTTTTCTTTTCTTTTATATACATATAATATATATATATATATATGTGTGTGTGTGTGTGTGTGTGTGTGTGTGTGTATGCACCCAACACCTATCTTCCATTGCCTCTAGGTGGAGACACTATGATTACTATCTAAGCATTACAACCATTTCAAATTGAGTCATATATAATATATATATACACACATATATAGCTTGGCCACGGCTAAGCTATTATAATTATAATATGGTCCACCCTTTTTTTTCTTATAAAATGGAAGGTGAAAACTGGTCCAACTCGGCAAAAGATTAATTAGCCGTCTAGAGCTGCTCTTTAGCTCAGAAGCCTTTATTAATGAGACTGAACTTCTGCAGAAATTTGTACACCATGAACGAAAATTTTGACTTGACCAAACTATATGTTCATAATGAAAGCCTACATCAGATTTTGGACCACTTTATTCCCAGATTAATTTAAAACCTAACTATATATTCATCAGTTTCCTATATAATTAAGATTATTTTTTATGGACTTTTTAGGGCACAAAAAAGCGGGTTCAAATCCGCTGTCCAATTTTTAGTATCATAAATAGTATCTAATCAATAATATTATGTCACCTAATTTTAAAAAGTTTAAAATACTTTGTAATTAATTTTTTATATCTTAAAATCTAACTTCTTTCAATGATATGTTAAGATATTATTGGTTAGACACTATTTTGGATATCAAAATTGGACATGAGATGTCAATCCACAAAAAAAAAAATATGAGCACATTCACTATTCACTAAATATATCACCGGTGGTAATGGTATAATGATCGAGATGTCCATCTAAAGCTCCTCATACTTCTAAAATTGGGTTCGATTCTTGCTCGTCTTATCAAATATTTATCATCCATCTGTGTATTTAGGACTATAGATATATATATGGACCCTGAGTTTGTGACATGTGGATCCTTGAACTAAATCCGGAGGATTGTAATGGAAACACCAGTTATTTTCTTTCTTTATTCAACAAAAAATATGTAATTACCCCTTTTTTTTTTCCTCTTTTTTTTTTTTTTTTTTTTTAATCCTCTTATCTCACTTGTCACTAGCAAGGATCAAAATTGAAGGACACCATTATTAGTGAGCATAAAGATTCACAAGGGCTGTCTCAGATTTTGATTTTGGAATGTCGAAATGCTTATTATATATATTTATGGCATATTATTTTGTCTATAAATATATATATATATATATATATACACGAATAATATAGTATTCCTTTTAGTTAAGGGGTTTAACACAGTAATAATATCAGCTTTTCTTCTGTCAAGCTGATGAAAAGGAGAACACTGAATTTTATAATTATAGACAAAATCACATGGTTCCTTCACACCCTAGCTAGCTCACTCACCTTCATCCCCCGCAAAAAGGGAAATCATAAGATCAATATCCATTTCACGCTCAAAAATATATGCTTTTTCGGTTTCTTAACCAAACCCCCCCAAAGAATATTTCGCATATAAAATAAAACAATGCTTTTTTGTGAAAGATGTTGGACAAATTTCAGCATTAACTCATTATTTTGTCTGCACACCAACTGTACTTTAATGGATTCTATTAAACTTCAGACCTCTCTTGCGAGAACTCAAAGCCATATACATATATAGGTATATAAACATATTTATACATATATATATTAGATCACTGCATGCTTTCAGTAGAAAAAAAGCGTTACATGCTAACCATATTTTTCAACATTAAATTAGATTAATCATTAATACCATAAAAAATTACGTCTCCCATGCAAAACATATATTTTTGTCTTTCACGCACATGTTTTATATATATATATATATATATATATAGGTATTATGAATGTATAGTTCCACTTAATCACACAGTACGTACATTTTCTCAAATGGCTATATTTAGACAAGAAAACGCATGCATAAATGCATGCCAAAGCACACACGCATGACCTGGTCTTTTGATTACTAGCGCGTTTATGTGTGTGTGTGTGTTTATATAATTATAAATATATATATATATATATATATATTCTTCCCCTTCTCGTATTCCTATATATCAAACTAATAATGTGTCAACCTAATGATGAAACTCAACACCTTTTTCTTTTGAATTGTTTTTTCCTTTGTCTCCCTTTAAAAGCAACTACAATATTGCTTTGGCAGCCTTTCAACCATGGTCAGCTTTAAGTTCGAAAGGAATTTTACCAAAGTTTAAAATGTTTGAAAATTTTAAGTTGACTTGAGAAGAAAGAAGTGCGTACGTCATTGTAAATTCAGTGAATTAACTGCATCTTCTATTATACTTTTTTGTGGTATCGGTGATAATCATCTCATTAATAGCTTTTAACCCGTCTTAATTTTTATATCAACTTCAAGACTCAGCATACGTTCTCCGGTAGGTATCACCATAACATAACTAATAGTATACTTCCCATAATCAGACTGAATTGTGTAAGTATACTTGATTAGTAATCGCATAATAGCAAATACTATCCGATCACAGTCAATACATTTTAAGAATGGTATATTCAATTTCATTCTAGCAATTCTTAATTCTGAATAGATTGTCGGTTAGAGTTAAAAATTTTAAATTAAAGTTTGTTGAATTTTTAAAAAGTAATTATAATGTTATTAATTTAAAAAGTAATTCAACTACAAAAATACAATTTAATTGGAATTAAATTTAAACACCAAACAAACCTTTAGATTTTACGTAATTTTACGCAAAATTTTACTTAAAATTTTACTTCTTAATTTGCAACTGATTCAGAAAACGACAAAAATGATGGTATATTCCCTTGTTATTGGGGACTGTATATATATTTCTCAGCCGAGACTATTTGTCTTCTCAAGCAATTAGAGGAGTACTACTAGCCACGGAATTCAACAGTGGTGGGGCACTTTATTTTTAGAATTATTGACTGTAATCGTAAAATTTATATCCAACTAATAAAGTAGATAGGAAATATCTCCCGTCTAGTTGTATAACTCGTGCAAAAAACCAGCACAATCCGGAAAGAAGAACGATACAATCCACTGGAGAGAAGAATTAAAAAGAATTTTTCCATCCGATAATACCGGATAAGAAAGTTCTTCAAAGTAGATATAACGATATTATCCAAACAATCTTCCACTATGATATCTAGTCATATATTATTCACCAGACTTGAGGTTTAAATTATATGACTGTGATCAATAATTACATGTATAATGGACATATAAATTATATGCCTCACATCAAATTCTTATTAATGTCTAGATATCTTGTATGGTAAATTTAAGCCACTTGGTTAATAATTTAAAATGAGAAACACGACCATGTGGGCCAACATTTTTTTTTTTTTTTTGGTTACTATTTTTTTAGGTGGCGCCAGAGGTGGGTAGGTACAGTTCGTTCCATAAGTCGTAGAGAGAGAGAGACTAATAAGATTTTAGAATAACGAAATAGGAACTAAAAAGGGACTGCTGAGACAGTGGCAAGCATCATTACCGGACCACCTAAAAAGAGAACTAGCTAGGGTAAATTAACGGAAAAAGCACTTAATTAGCCCCTTGGTGCCCTCACAATTATATCATTTTAAAATAAAATCTATATTAAACATATATTGTTTAGGGGCATTAATTAATTTGATAGTTAATATAATAAATTAATAATCAAAATTCTCTTTCAACATTTTATATATATATATATATATTAAATAATAATATAAGTGACAGGTCATTAATTTTCCCATGTATTTGTTTTCAGCTGATGCTGGTATGCCTCTCAGAGTGCATCTGATGATGATATGCAGAAATTGGCTAGTCATTGCTGTCATTGTTTCTCTCACATGTCTCTCTGTTTCATAGCAGTGGCAACCACTGTTTTTTGGATGATCAAAATTAATGCGTATCCATTTTAAATTCAGCAACAGGGAGTTCCATTATCAGAAAAGAAAAAAATAACAAAAATAAATCTAAATATTGTCAAAAACATTATCTTTAATATCAAATTTTAATACTAACTTACAGGATATATAAATTAACATTCATTTATTGATATATTCGTAAAAAGATTGTCGTGTCAATTAGAATTAAACATTATATATGTCAATAAATTGATATAAAAAATTAATATGTGTGCGTATGCATGCATGGTAGAGTTGGAGAAAAGTCCAAAAATGCATATGTTATTGATTTACTATTGTCTAAGTAGAAACAAATATATATCTATATATATATATATATAATAAGAGTAATGGTAATTATTTTAAGTAAAAGACCATGTTGACGTAGATTAAGAAGAATAAAATCAAGATTGAGCCCCATAATGCGCATGAGAGGAAATGCATGGGGTGTGTGCATTATGCACATATATAAGCATGCAGAGCCAGTGGCCAGTGCACATAACAAGGTGCGCGTGCCAAACAAACTAGCCACCACCCAGGCCCAAAATATATATATAACATTGAGAAAATTATTTCAATTTTGGCTCACATATTAGCCAGAAAACGACAGCTAAAAAAGGTGTAGTAACTTGGTTAGATGAAAGTCATCACATTTCTTGGAGTCAAAAAATCAAGTGTATATATGTTGCTGAATAGGACTATATATATATATATATATATATATATGGCCCAGCAGAGGAAGAAGTGTCTCATTTTCTTTACCTATATATATATATATATACATGTTGTTTCATTACTGTCGTGCTGGCAACAGTCAATCTTTTTCCATGTTAAAGTTAAAAATTATGCATATATTTTGATGACATTTAACAAATGTAATGTGGGAAAACTTAAAGTGGGCTTGCTTTGGTTTTTGGTTTTTTATTTTTTTTTATTTTAATAATTAGAATGTAAATAAAATTTTGGAAAAATAATTTTGAAAACAAAAAAACGAAAAAAAGAAAAACAAAAACTGAGTAGCTGACACAAAGAACATCTAGGGAAGTGAGAAAGAGGACCCCTAAAGCAAAGAACTTTGGAAACCCAGAATCAAGTGTAATTCCTCTCTGTCCTCATAACCAAAGTAAAGAATAACAGATTATGAGTACCATTTTTCCCTATAAAATCAACAAAAAGCTAAAGTTTTCAGTCCTTGTATTGGAGACTGGAAACACAACCCCCCTATCTCTCTCTCTCTCTCTCTCTCTCTCCCGTCTTTCTCTCTCTAAATATTTTGTTTCCCCCATTTAAAAATTTGAAGCATGATTTCCATCACTACCCAGCAAGCATTTATAGCTCCACACCCACATGGACAAAACTTTAAGCCAAAAAATAAATAATAAAACCCAACCCATTGGTGATTATTTTAATCACCACATGCCCAGAAGTTCAAGCTGTCAGATCATAAAACCAAGGTATTAGAATTCTCGTAGAGAGAGAAACGGAAGGGGAGAGAGAGAGAGAGAGAGAGAGAGAGAGAGAGAGAGAGAGAGAAGAAGAAGAAGAGGTCGAAGGAATCAAGGAATTTTATTTTATTTTATTTTTTAAAAACTCTGGGGTGTTCCAAAACTTTGAAAATGGTGAGAGATTAAGCTTTGAACGGTCATGATGTGTTGGAGTATGGATTCAGTTGAAGGTCATGCACTGTTTCCATGGACGAAACTTTGGAATAAATGCAAATTATTCTCATTTTCCGATCACAGAAGAAGAAGAAGAAGACGACAACAACAACAACAACAAAAACAACACCAATGTTGTACAAAACAAACAAACATGGCTTCTAGCTGGTGTTGCAGTTTACAAGATCTCGCCGCCAATCTTTCTCCAATCTCTTGTACTCTTTCTTCTTGTCGTTTCCTCTGCCTCATCCCAAGTAAACGACGACCAGAATCTCGGACAACCGAATCAGAATCAGACTTTCCGACCAGACCAAGAACTCCAAAAGTTGAAGATTATAAAATCACGTCTCAAGAAGATCAACAAACCCTCTCTCAAGACAATTCAGGCATCAATTTGACCATAACTCACTTCCCCTGTTTTTTATTATTATTATTATTTTTTTTTTGCTCTGTTTTTTTTTTTTAAATTTACTTCAGTTTAATTATTTTTCTCTCTCTGTGTGTTTTTATTTATTTATTTTTTTGGTGGGATTTTGCAGAGTCCAGATGGTGATCTTATAGATTGTGTGTTATCTCATAAGCAACCAGCTTTTGACCACCCTCTTTTGAAAGGACAAAAGCCATTGGTGAGTTTTTTAGCTCTACTTCTGCAACTGAATTTTCTCAAATATATACAAATATACATATATATATATAAATATATAAGTGTTATTGAATTTGAGGTGTGTGAATTTTGTAGGATCCACCAGAGAGACCAAAAGAGCAAATAAACACAACCCATCTTCAGGGGTGAATTTTCAGCTGTGGAGGTTGTCGGGTGAGTCATGTCCCGAAGGAACTGTACCAATAAGAAGGACAACAGAGAAGGATATGCTGAGAGCTAGTTCGGTTAGAAGATTTGGGAGAAAAACTAGACGACGTGTTCGGAGAGATTCAAGCAGTAACGGCCATGAGGTTAGTCCTTTATTTTTTTCAATTAAATAAAATTCATGCTTGAAGAAATACTACAATTACATTTATTTATACTTTTTATAATATATTTTGTACTATTTGGATTTTAGTTTGTCTTCTTCTTCTTTCTGTTTTTTTTTTTTTTTTTTTTTTCTCTTTTAAAATAATAACGGAAGAAGAAGATTCTCTCAATTTGTATGAAATTATACCCCTTTTTCTTTATCTCATACTAATTTTGTTTGGATAATATTGAATATATTCATCTCAAAAGAAATTGTCCCAAACTCACCTATTGAAGCGAAATTACGCAATCAAAAACAGTGAGATTCCTCAAATTAGTAATATTACGAACTTTCATGGCAGGTGTAGTTACACTTATCTGAATGAAAAATAAATAAATATGTATATACATATATAATATATCCAATTTAAATTTAATGTCGTTTCAGAGCCTGATCAGTGACCACTCAAACTTTCATTTACTGAAACTTTGTTGTCATCGTCCTGAGAATTTTCACAAACATAAACGGGGAATCCAAATTGAAAGATGAGAGACAAGGGGAATCCCATATCTCTGTCAATAAAAATTCATTAAAAAAATAAAATAATTAATGGTCTAACGACTTTTCCAAAGATGAAAGTAACAATACATGTCGTATATTTCATGAGTTTACATGGGAAATAGTGATTTTTTTAAAAAAAATTTAATTTTTTTTGGGTGCTGAAATTAATAGTTAGTATTGTGGGTACACAGCATGCAGTTGGGTATGTGAGTGGGAGAGCAGTATTACGGAGCAAAAGCCAGCATAAACGTGTGGGCGCCTAAGGTCTCTAATCAATACGAGTTCAGCTTATCACAAATGTGGGTCATCTCTGGTTCTTTTGGCGATGACCTTAACACCATTGAAGCTGGTTGGCAGGTATGTTCCTGTTTTCATCTTTAATTTCCTTCGCTTTTTTTTTTTTTTTTTTTTCCAAGCTTTGGGAATTCAAATTCAAAACCTTTAAGATGGATACATAATTACTGTTAGGCCGAATCTACAACCATATTAATTTTATCTTTAGGAAGAAATTATGTTTATTTGCTACATAATTACCCTCTCACTATTTAAGATCAAGTATATGCAAGTATGAACGAATTTATGATGAAAATGATTTTAAGGTTCAATTTTTTTTCTTTTTTTCTTTTTTTCCCTCCTAGTGTCAATGGGGTTGTGACACGTCACATATCTGCTTATTTTGGGAGGACCAAAAAAAACGTATATTTATAGCTTGTTTGACACTCTATTTGAAGACTAATTTTGGACATTATTTAAAATGTTTTCTATAATATTTTCTCCCATAAAAATTTGAATTTATTTTTTTGTACCTATGGTCTAAATGGGGGCTTAATAGTGACTATGGAACTAGAGAAACAAATTATAAGTGGAAGTATATATGTGTAGCAGTTTATCTACTAGCGTGAATCTGCAAACGAGCACATGAGAGTTAGATTTTAGTTTCAGTCTTTCAGAGGTCAGAAACTCATGTGTTACTCAAACTGGCAATGCCAAGAGTAGACAACATTTTTTTATCATTAAATTATGTAACAGATACCAATAGTCAAATACTTGTTTTCCCATTTAAAGCTACTTCAGTCGACACAAGTTTTATATAATAATAGTAGTAGAGACACTAATTTTAATCCAAATTTTTAAATAATCTTTTTATTGACAAAAATTATTAATAAAAGTTATTTATATATCTATCAATAAAAAAATACAGTTTATATATCATATAAATTGATACTAAAAAATTAATATTAAAGTTGATATCTCTAGTATTTTTCTTTACTTAATTAGAGGGAAAAACCAGAAAAACAAAACATTTAAAGCAGTTGTCAAGGCTCAACAACCTTTCCTTTTCATTAATATGATTTCTGTATATTGAAGTCAATAATATGGCTGCTAATTCATAAACATTTAATTTCGTGCAGGTTAGCCCTGAGCTATATGGGGACAACTATCCTAGATTCTTTACTTATTGGACTGTAAGTATATAATCCGAGTAACCTTAATTATTCTGTCAATTAATTTCATTTTAGTAAAAAATAATGTAGTAATTCAATTATTTGCATTATTTTCTTTTAAAAAAATTAATTAATTAATTTTTTAGTTGTTAATTTTTAATTTATTTTTGTTTAATGACAGACGGACGCTTATCAAGCAACTGGGTGCTATAATTTGCTATGTTCAGGGTTTGTCCAGACAAATAGTAGAATTGCCATTGGAGCTGCAATCTCTCCAACTTCATTTTACAATGGCGGACAATTTGATATTAGCTTATTGGTTTGGAAGGTAACCTTATAAATATATCCTTTCACCTTTTATAAAAAGCCATGTTTCTCAATATAAATATATATGAAAAGAGTATGAATGTATAAATGCTAAACATCATGATCTCTAATTAATTACACGTAATGATATGCAAGCATTATATAGGCCCTCCATAATAATTTATAATATATAGTGTCACTATTTTGTATGTACACAAATATATGTATATATATGTATATTATATGTGTGTATACAACTTAAATTTGTCCGTATGGAAGATTACATGCGCGCATGCACTAGAGAATTGATTCCGACAATTATTGGACTGTAATTCTCATATGCTTTTTTTTTTTTTTTTTTTTTGGTGTTTTCTTTATCTTCCTGGTCTGCTGCAAGATTCGCTTCTCATCCTAGCAAGAGAACTTCCTGACTACTCTTCCACCTTCTCTATAGCTTGCTTTTCAATTTCCCTTCTTTTACAACACGTACTTCTACTTTACAGCAATCGAATTACTATTCTACTTTCCTCTTTTTTCCTTTATACTCTCCTTGCTTTTTGACATGGTTATTACCGGTTAAAAACTAGCACTAATAAAAAATAATAACAAAACTCATATATCAGTAAGTTGATACCACGTATTCTTACAGGATCCGAAGCATGGAAATTGGTGGCTAGAATTTGGATCGGGAATTCTGGTTGGATACTGGCCATCGTTTTTGTTCACGCACCTAAGAGAGCACGCAAGCATGATCCAATTCGGAGGAGAAGTAGTGAACTCAAGGCCATCAGGGTTCCACACATCCACACAAATGGGAAGTGGGCATTTTGCAGGAGAAGGGTTTGGAAAAGCGTCATATTTCAGAAACTTGCAAGTTGTGGACTGGGATAATAGCTTGGTTCCTTTGTCAAACCTTAAAGTTTTGGCTGATCATCCAAATTGCTACGACATACAAGGAGGGATTAATAATGTTTGGGGTAATTACTTTTACTATGGTGGCCCAGGAAGAAATGTGAGGTGTCCCTAAGGGAGCTTTTAAAAAAAAAAAAAAAAAGGTATAGATGTGAGGTTTTTTTTTTTTAATATATAAATATGTTTTTTTTTTTATCCCTAATTGTTGGGTCAAATTGGGTTTGATCGATCTCTTGATCAATGGGAAAGTTTGGGGTATTCCTATATATTTATTTTCTTTGTTAATCCAAAATTTTTCTTTTCTTTTCTTTTTCTTTTTTTCTCCTCAACTAACAGGTGATCCATTAATTTTATCACCCTTAGGGATTTGTGTATATTTGGGAAAATAGAAGATATAGTGAATATATTACGGTTTGTGATTTTTTGGTTTTCTCCTTTTCTTTCAATAGTACTTGGAAATGTGTTACAAGGATTCAAAAGTGGTGTTTTATATTTGCATTGGAAAAAAAAAAGGATAAATAATATCACTAAAAATGTTAAAGTGAAATCAACTGATTATTAAATTTACATATAAAAAAAAGTTACAAATGATTATTTTATAAACAAACATGCTAGAATATGCAGTACTACAGCTCCATAATGAATTACCTACCAAATATTAAATGGAAAATTCAAATTAGTAATGCCTCACAAATTAATTCGAAATTTACTCAACTCTGTCAGTGTTTGTCATCTCTTCTGGGATACGCGTGTTTATTGTTTCCAACACATAGATAAGTAGTGATTCAGACACTCAACTCCCTTACCCCCCTCCCCCCCCCAAAAAAAAAAAAAAAAAAAAAACTACTAACTCTTGATGGGACAATGTTGCGGTATCCCAATCAATAAAATTAATCAATTAAACACATAATAATCAATGATGCCAGAAAGGGATTGGGGGGGGGGGGGGGGGGGGGGGGGGGGGGGGGGGCTTCCTTGCCTTAGAAGACAATGTTGAGAACAAATGTAGTGTCATTATTTTCCTCCAATAAAAAAAAAAAGGATGATGATGAAGACTGTAGTATCCCACTGATCGTAAAACAATACAAAGAAAAATAAAAACTTTTTAACCTATAAATAGAAGAAGAAGAAGTAGTAGTAAAGTTGAGAAAATGAATCCAAGTCTAAAGCATTAAATAAATATATATGTTTCGAATACACATACGTATATAGATATATATATATAGATAGATAGATAGATATATAGTGGAAATTAATTAGTTGAGATAGCATGATGCTACTCAGTACTCGGGGTAATAATAGCAATTTATTAGCGGCCGGCTCATTGGATGGTGTTCCCACATGAAGTTGTCTAGGTAAGACATGCAAGTTTAATTATATATATATATATATATATATATATAAGAGGGTTAAAATATGATTTGCCAACAATCTTTTTCTTAAAGTATACTTTGTTCCTCGAAGGTTATCATTCATTTTCACATATAGTTAACTTCACGTAGTAGGAAAAGCTGTCGACATTATCATGCACAACTTAGATTCTTTTTTTTTTTTTTAATTTATTTAAATTAAATTATTTAAAATATTTATTTAAAAAAAAAAAACACACACACACACACACAACAACAACAACTCAGTCCAATGAGTACTTCAACCACGATAAGATTTCTCTTGCACGTCTTCAAAATAGAAGAAGGAAAAAAAAAAACACGTGGGACCTTAATCTTGCTAATAATTCTAAGGATTTTACTTAAAAATAAAAAGACATATCAAGTCAGCTTTTTTTTTTTTTTTGAGGTGATTCATTTAGTACCAGTCAAACTACTGTAATAATAATTGACATCATTCTTATTAGAATTAATTTCATGAATACCTCTTAACTATATATCATATTTCATTTTACTTTCAGAATTATTAAATCATTCATTATATTTTTTGATATATATATAAAGTCATTCAAGTTATTCCTTCGGCTATTTCAGTCTATAATTTAACTATTTTGGTGACATGACATGAAATTAAAGGTTAATAAATAATATTTTAAAGAAAATCACTAGTTATTAAAACAATTATATTAAAACAAAGTTAAATCAGTTTATTAGTTCCCTAAAAAACAAAAGAAAAGTTTATTATTAACATAAATCTAAAATAAAAACAAAAATTAATTTAAGGTTTCTCTCTCATCATCTTCATCTCTCTCTTCCACGCCCACCACCGCCATCCACCACACCAAACTCTGCAACCATCAAGCTAAACTTCATCATTTCAGTATAATAAAAGAGAAACATTCTCTCCCTCCTCCCTGCTTTCTTTATGCTCGATGACGTCAGATTTCTACGGCACATCACAGGTCGAATGGGTGGGCGTGGGTTTCGCAGGTCAGATATGGAGGGCGGCGGACGGAGTCAACACGGACTTCATCATATCTGTGATAGAGTGTGGCCGGCAATGGTGAATCTGAGAAAAGGAAATTTTGGGTTTTTTATTTTAAATAATATTTTTGAAATGAAAATTGGGGGTTTTTAGTATTATTTTTTGTAGAAGAAAATCAGGAGAAAATCAAAATGAAAAAAAAATATTAATCTCACATGTTAAAAAATGTGGGGTGGGGGGGGGTTGGTGGATTTGACGCCTAATGATGGAGCTCAAGATTATAAGATGGTAAACTTTTTTTTTTTTTTTTCCCCTGAAAATTATAAGACGGTGAACTGAGCAGTGATTAATGTTGTTAATTATTATTGATGGTTAGGTTTCCTTTGATATGATATGATCTTCCCGATCTTATTTTAATTTTTATGTTTTTTTTATTATTTTTATAAATATTATTTAATATTAAGGTTTTCATTTTAAAATAATATTAATTAGTCTTTATTTCATGCCACATCAACAAGATTGTGAAAGTTATTGACGGAAGTGGATGAAAGAGACAATTTGAATGACTTCACATATATTAGAGAGTACAACGAATGATTTTGATAATTTAAGAGATAAAGTAAAATAGAGTATATAATTAGGAGACGTTCGTAAAATTAATCCTTCTTATTTAGTCTTTTTTTAATGAAGACTTATTTTATTTTATTTTTTATAGAATATCTTAGTGCATGTTTTTAAAAATTAAGACTAATTAAAAATCACAACTAAATATAAAAGAATACAAAAGTAAAGAGATTTAACAGTTCAAATAATAGCTAGAGTTTCATATATTTTAAGGAAAAAAAATATCTCAATAATGTTTTTGTCTGTATTTGGGATGGATAGACAGCAAGCAAAACGCAGAGGAAATGCCAAAGATGGGTCAAAAAAGATTGTCGTGGACCGACCACATCTGTTGGGAAGTACTTTTTAATTTTACAGCTCACCCTTGACTTCATCACATCTCTCCTTGGTCAGATTCTATTTTTGTTCCCATTTATCATTTTTTCAAAAAAAAAAAAAAAAAAAAAAAAAAAACCAACAAAAACAAAAAACTTTAACCGGGATGGATTCGGGCAGGAGTAGGTTGGTGGTTTACCCGTATCCTTTGAATGACCCACCTAAACGTCACAAGGGGGTGACTGACACAGACTGACAGAATTACGTGGCAGGCCTTTAAGCTAACACGTGGCATTAAATCCCAAACAAACAAAACTAGCTGACAGCTCTCTGTGCACCATCAGTATCAGTATCTAGGCTAGATGTTCGGTTTTGGTCTACGAAACGACAATAAGTCCGCATTAGTGTTGCCACGATTTCCTTGTAAGGGAATAAGGAATTTCAAGACAAGACGACAACCTTAGAAACTGAGAGAGAGTTGAGCTTTTTTATTTCCAACATTGATTTTTCTTTTTGTTTTTTTGGCAAGGTTAGTGTACGGGAATTTTTACCTCCCAAGACACTCTAAGGAGTGGCTCCAAACACAAGGAGTCAAAAAGAGCATAAATTTTGAACCATTTCTAAGAGTATAATAAGATTTTATTTATTATTATAAGTTTTTTTTTTGGGCCAAGATTTTGATTTTGACTCCTTGATTTCTTCATCACCCACTCGTCATCCTCTTTTTAGCTCTCTCTTTCGGCTGTTCTGAGGATAAAGTTTGCATGCTTATGTTTTGAACAAATTGCTCAACTGTTTGTTTTTGTTTCTAATTTGCAGATAATTTTACTACTTCTAGACATGGTTTAACTACTTTTGTCTCGAAATAGACTAAAAACTTGCAATCACTTTTAACGAAAAAAAGGGCAAAATGTTTCTTGTTGATATCAGTAAAGTAAAAAATAATGACCTCAGCAACATCTATTATGTCACTTCCAGCCTCTACGTGCCTTCGACTTTACTTGTGGACCAATTTTTGACATTTTGTCCTTGGAACTTTGGCTGAACCCCAAAAAATACGGATGGTGGTGATTAAAAGTGGTTGTTTCTTGGATGTTGAAGAGAGGACTTTGTGAACTGAGCCGCATAATATTCTCTTCTCTCGTGGAATACGGATAAAAACCTAATAGGTCTTCGTATTATAGCATAATTTAACTTAACGATAATTCTGTATTCTCATTATCATTTAAGTATTGAGTCCAAATCCCCCGCTAAGACTATGTAGGGGAGGGGAGCCCACGTTATACAAACAACATTTTTTTTTTGGTTATACACACAAAGAAGTAACATTTCTTACAGGGCAAATTGATTATAAGGTCTTCAGGAGGAGGATCACAGTGAACTCATAAGTAGAAAAAACAAGAAGTAATTAACCAAATGAACTGCCAAATACCAAAACTGGGGAATGGTGTTAGTTGTTGAATGATAATGGAATCAACTAATAGTCCAAGTAGACACATTTTGTTTCATTAGTTGTGATCTACTTGCCACATTCAAGAGCAGGACGAGAAGCCCGAACTGAACCGTAATTCTACCATACAGCTAACGCCAGACAGTAGAGATCGAGCCCCTGCAAAATCGATTTTTGATGAACGAGGATGAAGCATCTTCACTTCATTTTTTTTTTTTCCCGAACAGGGCATTCTTCGGCACGATATACATTATTCCACCAAAGAAAACTGGCACATTCTATAGGCAAAATGGAAAGCCATGTAGAGACTACTCAAAATCACCTCTACGGGAGTTTAAATTCCGCGAACAACAAAGATAAAAATAGAAAGGCAAAAAAACGGGGGGGAAAATAACTCAGTCCACACATATCTCCTCAAGCAACTTCTTGCTGGCCTCACTCACTTCCACCTCCTCCATTTTCAATCGGCGATGCAATGATGGGTTCGTTCTTCCAGCAGCAGCATAAGTTCTTACTAAAGATTCCAACACATCATCGCCGAAGGTATCTACGACCTTCTTCAAAATCTCCAGTAAACCTTCTGCGCCGTCTACATCTTTCTCTTGCTCAAAATGCTGCATCAAGGTTTTGACTACATCTGGTGATGGAATCCACTTCTGACCATCCCCTTTGCCAGTTGATACTGCATTGGCAACACAATCAACTGCGGATTTGAAATCATCATGCCTCAAATAATAATCCAAAAAGATCTCCCAGGTTTTCGCATTGGGTTTGGCCCCTCTCCGGCGAGCATTTTCCTTGAGTTCCTGAGCCTTCTCAAGTAAATTATGTTTAGCAAAAGCTCCAATCAGAACATTTGCAACCCGAATGTCATAAGTCAAGCAATATGAATGCCATTCCCTGAAACACTTCTCTGCACCTGGTAGATCTTTCAAATTAACCAACGCCTGGATCATGTTTAAGTAGCTTACGTTTGGAGTGCTAGGATATGCCAATCTCAAAGATCGCCATACTCGATAAAGTTCAAGCAGATTTCCTGTTCGACCATATAGTGTAATTAGAAACTGGAAAGCAGCATGATCTTTGTGGGCATTTTTCTTCTCCAATTCCTTGAGTGCATTTTCTGCCTTCTCAAACAAACCAGCATCAACATAAATTGATGCCAAGTTGCTATACGTTGTCCAATCACTGACAACTTGGCCATCCCTCTTAAACTCGTCGAAAACCCTTTCAACCCTGGAGATATCATCAACAGTAGCAAGAGCTCGCATCCAGATATTATACGAAAAAGAATCCAGCATAACACTGGCTGCCTTCATTTCTTGTATGATAGCAGGTATTCTTTCCGGATGCCCCGTCTTCGCATAAAGAGTCATAAGGCTATTGTAAGATATGGAGCTCAAAGGAAGATTGAGTTCCTTCATCTTCTCCTTAAGAGCTTCAGCTTCTTCCGTCATCAATTCCTTGCAGTAACAGTTAAGGAGCGCCCCATAGGTAAGATGGTTCTTATAAGATTCGGGAAGATCAACGAAATAATTTTCTGCAGCAGTAATACCCTTAGCTTTGCCAATTAAATCTAAATGTATAGCCTGATCACTGGCTGTCTTGTTTACTCCCCTCTTAGTCATCGTTTCGGAGAGCTGTATAACATAAATCAGTCCACCAAGAAGAGTATAAACAATTGGTAAGGAGAGGATAAAAGAGGGTCAAAAATCAATCACGATTTCACTTCCAAATAAAAGCCTTTCTATACACATGAACCAAGACGATCTCACAAATGCCAATTTTAATGCTTTATTTGAGACCCCAAAAAAAAAGTAAAAATGGCATATTTCATTTTGTCATTCCATTTTTGTGCTCCAATGCATAATGCTCAATCTGCTTTCTGTCATAAATCTTATGCTTTGAAACTTCTAAAAGTAAATCTTTAATTGTTAAATAATTTGAAAATGATAATATTATGATTATTAAGTTAAAAAAAATTTTCAATATATGAACCAATAAGCAACAAATGCCAAAACTTGGTGCCCAATTTGGCATCAAGTATACTATGTAGCATAGCTGCATATATCAAATTTAAATCAAGTTTAGCAATGCATTGAAGAATGCTTTTTATTTTTTTCTTCTTCAAAAAAAGTTTAAAACAAAATAACAAACAAATGTCAAATTTTGACGTTGGCATGGAAATTTGTCATAAAATGACATTGCATAAGATGCTGTAATTTGTGCAATTATTAAATACAATACTAATACACATCTCATAAACTCCACAAAAATATATGTATATATACAACTCTTTCTACAAATCCAGCAATTAGCAAGTAACCTTTCATTTTGAATTTCTAAGCACTGAAAACGACGAAAAGGAGGTAAAAAGAAGAGAACCTTGAGAGCAGGCAAGTAAAGCCTGCGATCGCGAAGCTTCCGGAGAGTGAGGTCGACCTCCCATTTGAAGACTCGCTTGCGGCTCTTGAGGAACTCGTTGAGTTGGCGGCGGACACTGACCTCGGAGCCTCCGTCCTTGAACAGCCTCTCGTACAGAGCTTCCTCCAAGTACTTGCTCGACCGTCTCCCCACGCTCTTGCTGCGGCTCAGCAGATGAAACGCCATTCTCGACCTTTTCCGAAGCCTAGGGTTTTTCACTCTCTGTCTCTGCTGATATGCGATCTAAAGCCCTGAGGTTTCAGAAGCAGGAACAAGACTGCTGTCGAGTGTCGACCGTTACACAACGGGCTGTCGAATTTGGGCTTGGGTCTGGGCTCCAAGTTGGGCCCAAGAGATTTGATCTGGGCTTCTCAAATGGGCCAGCCGAGTTGCCCAAGAACAACACAAATGATACCGAAGATTACCAAATGTGTTCAGGTAGACTACAAAAAAGTATTTTAACATAATACTCTTCTGGAAATGGTACGTGTTGACTCCAATAATGAAGGGTATTTTGGTAGAATACGGATGGTATTCTATCAGAATACATACGGTATTCTAGTAAAATATGGTCAAAGATAATTCTGAAAATATATCTACTATTCACCGTTCACTTATCTTATAAGAGGTCAAAAAACCCTGAAGTCAATAGAATACGTGCAGTATTCTGGTAGAACACAATTAGAGATAATTCTGAAAGGAGTATTATTAGGAACATCAACTCTAATCCTAACTTTTTAAGTATCAATTTATGTGTTATATTTTAATTGATAGAAGCAGCTAAATGATGTAGTAATGTTTTAACCACTTATCAATAAAATAATGACAACTCATATATCATATAGGTTGATATTTAAAAATTGGAATTAGAGTTGATGTTTCTAATATTTTACTTTTAAAAATACATCTAAAATTAACTTTTAACTTATCTTATAAGCGGTCAAGAATCATGAATTCACTGTGAATGTGACAATATTCCAATCGTATGCTATCACCAATATATATATATATATATATAGATATAACATATTTACAAAACTAAATAAAGTAACTAAATTTTTTTAAAAAAATATTTAAGAAAAATAACAAATTTATTAGATAGATAATCTATTTACTAAAAATAAATAATTGACAACTCAATAAATTTATTGTTTATTTTAAATATTTTTAAAATCTATTAGTTACTTTAATTATTTATTATAAAAATTTGATTTACTTTTTTCTTTAAAAAAATCAGACCATCAACTTATTACTAATTAATTATTTATCTGAAAAAATAATCATGATTTGATATGAATATTTCTTTAGATGTAGAGGTTTATTTATTTATCTTAAATTTAGAGTTGTAAGTTCAAATTCTACATCTTATAACAAAATTAGATATTAAATTATGTTTATAATATGATCACAGTTAATAAAATTATGATTCTTAGTTGGTCACTCGTCCAATTTTTTAAAAAAGTCAACAAAAATTACTATTCAAACTTAAAAATTTCAACTCAACTCAAACACCAAACATCTCTAATTTTTTTTTTTTCAACAAAAAACTATTATTAGAGCTGGAGAAAATATATTTTATACTTCTTGGTCGAAAAACTTACACGATCCGATGCAGTTGGGATTAACACATGTGGACTTCAATTATTTATCTGGTCCTCAATATTCGATCAGTTTTTTTTTTTTTTTTTTTGGATGAAATAAAAAGGACACTTCAGATTAGTATGATTTAGTATAATCTCACTTTTCTTTTGCTAGTCAGTATAATCTCATTTTTAATTCAATACCCACCCTAGAGATGGGAATTATTAGTATTTACACTATCTAGGAGCACCTCAAAGCAAAAACTTAGCCAAATTAATGAAAAAAATAAATTAAAAAAAAGGCTCAAAGTGGAAATAGAATACCCCCTTTTCCTCCTCCTATTTTTTATTTTATTTTTTCTTTTTCCAGGAAAAAATAAATAAAAGTGGGACTGGAAACAAAATATTAGAGGGTGACAAAATTTTATCAGAGCAAAAAAAAAATTGGCAAAATTTTTAGTTAGTCAAAACAAACAAACAAAAAAAAAAAAAAAAGGGGACAATTTGATTTACACAAAGTCGTAATCAGAAAGAGAGAGACAAACAAAAACTGTGGTCCGTAGATCTGCCATTATTAGCATTATTGCTGTCAGCATGTAAAACGCCAACCGAACCATCTGGAAATTGGACCGTCTTTTTTACCCTTTTTTTTTTTTTTTTTTTTCTTGAGGCACACGTATTTCCAACACGTTCTAAAGGTGGAATTAGTTTACAAATTCGAAGTAATCATCATTTACGTCACATGAATTTTTCTGGTTTATATGATTCGGGTGATTTATTAATGTACTTAATTAATTTATTCGCTAGTCTTAACAAAGATTAATATATAATTTCTTGTAATAATCTACTTCGAATGGACTAATGGAACCTCTAGAAGTTTCCCAAGCTTGATGATTCCACAACCGAGTACCAAAGATTTTGGGCCCTCTGATATTTTGCTTTTTAGATCAAGTGGGGACACGTTCACGTGGCCCACGTATCAACCACCGGAAACGTGCTTTTCATCACCAGTACCGTATTTTATTTCCCCTCCAATATAATATTAATATTCTTTTTTAATATTTAATCGAAAAAGTTGACAAACAAAAAATTTAATAATAATAAAACGAATTTATTGTAAAGATTTTATATTTTTCATTATTAAGTATACGATTGCTTTAATTATTAGACTAAATTTCTTAACTGTATGAGCTGCCAATTTAACATTATAAATTTTTAAGATGGATATTCATAAATTTTAGTCATTCAAAAATTAATCTAATAATTAAAAAGTAAAATTCTTTATTAATTTTGTAAAATAAAAAAAAATCATACTGTAAAAGCTCTTTATAACAAACATTCACAAAAAAAAGCTCCCCTAGTAAATAATAATGAGAAGGACCAAATAAAAATATGGAAAATGACCTCTTTATCAAATCAATTAATCAATTTTTTAAAACATGTTTTAAATTTTATCAATCAATGATTTAATAATCATTCACTGATAAATTATGATAAATAACTTATTGATTTAACAACCGACCATTTTCTTTAAAAAAAAAAAATAGAAGTTCAAAATATGTCTTAAACAAGTATTTAAATACTGTCATTAGACTTAATTCATGGGAATTGCAAACAGAATAATTAAATTGAATCATTGATTAATAAGCTTTAATAGTATTAGGAAGATTATGAATTATTTTAATGAAATAATATAACTTTTCCGCGGTATAGGAAAGGTCGTCAAAGGCGTTGATTATTTTATATTATATAGATATAGTAGGGCCTAACAAATAGAGGGTCGCCGCTCACCAAACTCTCTCTCTCTCTCTCTCTATATATATATATATATATATATATTATTTTGTAGTTTAGTGAGGGGGAAGCTGAACAACCACAACTCCGTTTCGTAAAATCTTTTTATTCTTACTTGCGGTCTTTTATTATTTTTGGCAGCCAAACACGAAATCAGCATGTGCCCACGCACTGGCCGTTCAATGTTGAAGAATTGACCAACCTCCCAACGCTCATGATACGAGCGTGTACACATGACATTTTCCTATTTCCCATTTGCAAATTGCGTGACCAACTTCTTTGATAGAGAGAGTGTTTGCATGAGAATAATCTCTTTCTTTCAAATAAAGAACATACCCCATCGAAGAAATATGAATTGTCCAAATCACATCCGAAGGATCAACAACAGCATAAGAGACTATCCCGGATTAAAAAATAAAGAACGAGTCAGATTCTAATTCAAATCACTTTAAAAAAAAAAAAACATACTTGATGCACTTCAATAAGAAGGAGAAAGAAAATAAAATTTAAAGAATCTAAAATGAGATCAATCATTAGTCATGCTTTTGTTTAAAACAACAACTTCACATGTAATTTTCTTTATCAATGCACAACTTTGCATTTTCTTAACAATTATGGGAGAATTCTACCTTTCTATCTATACAATACAGTCTTCTAATAATTTCGTTAAATTATCTAATCTTATTTTTAATTTGATATGATTGTGATGTCATCTTAAAGTTTCACTATTCTACTGATATGGTAATTTTCTTACCAAAACTCTTTTCTTCCACCTCATATTGTTGCATTGGAATGCACTAAAAAAAATGGCGCGTGAGTGAGAAGTGAGAAGGGTTCATGATAGAGAAATAGGAAGACATTGATGAAACGGATAAGAGGGTGGTCACACAGTTGGGCGTTGGTTGATAAGGAACCTTCCAGCTTAGCTCCAGCGCACAAGACCTGTAAAGAAACGTCTTCTTTTTTCTATTTATTTTAAGAAATATAACCCCAAAAGGCCAAAACCCAAAGACAATTCCATAAATTCCCTATCCAATATTTATATGCTAAAATTCTATTACCAAAAGCAGGTGTCTCCATCAACCAAACCTGTAATTCAGATGCAGAAAATTTGGATTCCAATAAAAAAAAACAAAATTTTGGGAGAGGATCTCTAGGGGACACGACAACTCAAAACCAAAGCACTTTTTTTTTTTTTTTTCCCTTATTAATTAATGACAAAAAATTATGAACAGCAAAAGGGTTCTGATTGGTCGCGCCTCCTCTCCTGGTAAACAACGAGAGCGGCTGGAAGCGAGAAAATTGTGGGAAACACATTTTTCAAAGTCTCTCTAATAAAAACAAATTAAAAAAAAAAGTAAAAATAAAAAAAAATTATTCCCCTTAAAAGGTGTTTCGGAGGCCTCTTTCTTTCTCCCATTTTAATGGGTTTGACGAAGAGGAGGAGGAGGTCTCTGGAAGTTTGAGCCTTCCTTGTTCATTTCCAGGTCCCAGGATCTCTGTTTTGCTATAAAACAAAAAATAAAAATAAAGAAAATAAAAGAACTCTTTTTTTTTTTTTTTTTTTATCTTTTCATTTTTTCGGATTGAAAAAGAAGAGAAGATGATAAGAATGTGGATAGCCTCACTGCAATTAGCGGAGCTGTTCGTGAGCTCTCTGGTTCATATGCTATATGGGTTTTACATTTTTAGCTCAGCCGTGGCCGGTGATCTCTCTCAGGCTCTCAACGAGACCTTCTTCAAGCCCAGCACGAATTCCGAGGTCAAAGAGGAACCTCTCCCAGAAACAACAGTGGCCACCGCCGATAACCTCCCTCCGATCGTTTTGGTCCACGGAATCTTCGGTTTCGGCAAAGGGGTAACTTTTTTTGAATTATTTTTCTTCTCTGTAAAGTGGGTTTGAATTTGTTTCTCTCTCATTTGGGTTTTTTGAAGAAAAAATAAGAAATTTTTTTTTTTTGGGTTTTTTGTAGAGATTGGGAGGATTGTCGTATTTCGCCGGGGCAGAGAAGAAAGACGAAAGGGTTCTCGTGCCTGATTTGGGGTCCTTGACCAGCATTTACGACAGGTATGAATGTATTTTTGTGTTTGAAAAGGTTAAGAAATAATCCTTGAAAAGACAAAAAAAAAAAAAAAAAAAAAGTTCTCTTTTTGTCAAAAGCAAAATTATTTAACGGGCTTGGGATTGGATTTTCAGGGCTCGAGAATTGTTCTATTATTTGAAAGGTGGGCGAGTGGATTACGGGGAAGAACACAGCAAGGCTTGTGGGCACTCCCAGTTTGGTCGTTTTTATGAACAAGGTTCATCTTTTTTCTCTTTCTTTTTTTTCTTTTTTTCCATTTTGTATGCAAATTCTTTTTTTTTTTTTTTTAACTTACTTATTAATTGTTATATTATACATGTATATGTAATTATACAGGACACTACCCTGAATGGGATGAAGATCACCCAATTCACTTTGTGGGCCATTCCGCTGGAGCACAGGTTGCTCGAGTTCTGCAACAAATGCTTGCTGATAAGGTCAGTTGAATTTGTGTTGATCAAATGAGATTAGTGCAAAATATGATAAAATCTCCTTATTTTGTTTCGTGATTTTATGTTTCACTTCAGGCGTTTAAGGGATACGAGAACACTAATGAGAACTGGGTTCTGAGCATAACATCCTTGTCTGGAGCTTTCAATGGAACTACAAGAACCTACTTTGATGGAATGCAGTGAGTTTCATTTTCACTTTCAAATTCTTTATTCTCTCTGGTTATTACCGGTTTTATGTTAGTTTGTTAAGAAAACAGTAACACCATAATGTTAAGAATTTGACGTTTTAATCCTTGCAACAAATAAGAACACATCATTCCTAGTGGTTCACCATTAATATGAGAGATGCGTTCATTTTCAGCCGCCGTAGAATTTCAGTACGTTGAAGAAAATTTGTGGGAGAAAATCACACACCTCTCAAACTCTTAACACGTAAAAAATGGTACACCCATCATAAGTAATTTGGGGCAACAAAGATCCATGAGTGAAAAGAAAACACAAAAAGAGAACAACCAAGACAAGCATGACAAATTTTTAATGTTGCCGATATGGAAATTTTCTAGAGTTTTTGAGTTATTGTTATTGGCTATTCCGAAATGCTAGATTAGTCACTGCTGTTGCAGGCCAGAAGATGGAAGGACCCTGAAGCCTATATGTCTGCTGCAGCTCTGCCGTTTAGGCGTGATAATCTACGATTGGTTTGATATTTCTTGGCTGAAGGCCTATTACAACTTCGGTTTCGATCACTTCAACATGTCTTGGAAGAAGGCGGGTATTTGGGGTCTTGTCGATTGCCTCTTGGGGAATGTAGGTCCATTTGCCTCAGGAGATTGGATCCTCCCGGACCTTACAATCCAAGGGTCCCTAAGACTTAACAGTCATCTACATACATTCCCCAACACTTACTACTTTAGCTACGCTACTAAGAGGACTAAAAAGATCTTCAGTGTCACAGTTCCTTCTGGGATACTCGGAATTCATCCGTTGCTTTTCATTAGAGTTTTGCAGATGAGCCAATGGCGTCACCCTTCTGATGTTTCACCCCCTTACAAAGGCTATAGGTAGGTCCTATGCTTATTAATGTTTCAGCTAGTTTCTAGTTAGATGTTTCAAATATGATATCATTTTTTTTTTCTTGTTGACTTTGTGTTCTAGTTTTCGTATATGGATTTATACTATGACTAAGTTTGACTTGGTTCTCGGAAAATCTCTAGAACTCCAAAGCATTGACTTTGTGCTCTATAAAAAAAATATAAGTTTTCAGTTTTATTTATTGCTTGAATAATGCATATGCAGAGATGAGGATTGGCAGGACAATGATGGAGCGCTGAACACCATATCCATGACCCACCCTCGTCTCCCCATTGAGCATCCAAACCGCTTTGTGGCAAATGATTCGGATTGCCAACCCTTGGAACCGGGCATCTGGTTAGTAATGCCTCTAGTTCTTTTCCACTTGGTTTAATTACCTTATTCCTCTTAAGCAAGAGTTAATTCAATACAGTTTGAAAGCGAGGAACGTGATTTGTTGTTTATAGTTTTTGTCGCTACTCGCTAGCTATGAAAAGTCGTGAACATCCAAGATCAATAAAAATATCGGATATGATTGAAGCTAATTCAAGATTTGGAACTTGGCCGGTATGCAGGTACTACAAGATCGTGGAAGGCGATCACATACTGTTCGTAGTGAACCGGGAAAGAGCAGGAGTCCATTTTGATCTCATATACGATAGCATTTTTGAACGCTGTAGAAAGCATGTATTTAGGAAAACTCCACCAACATTACCAAACCAAACCCGCCAATAGTTTAGCATTTGTTAAGGACAATTGAAAAGAATGCAAATTAAAGAGCAGCACATTATTCAATTATGATGTAAATATGGATAATCATCATTTCCATTACTCTTCTTCTCTTTTGCATTTTCCACTTTTTGTAGTTCTTACAGCTTTGTGAGAGATAATAGAGGTTTGGCGCTTTGTTGTTCACTATTTTTGGCACCTTTTCATTGGATAAAAATGCTAAACATGATTAATGGTGAGGACGAATGTAGGGTTTTTACTTATTTATTTAGATCAGGTAGAGATAGACATATAAGATCAAGTCCTATTGTGATTGGTTAAAAAAGTGTGGTGAAGATTACCACTGATGATATATGATAAAAATTGTTCTTCATTCAAATTTATTAGGTTTTTTTTTTTTTTTTTTTTTTTTTTTTTGGCCCCCTGGGAAACAATACTCCAAGGTTCACTGTTTCTTCTCATAATCTGTTCTCACGATCTCTTCATTCTTATCATCATAGATAAAAGGACCAATGTTGATTTTCGTCCTTGTTCCCATACTCATCACATGATGCTTCTAATCCTCATCACGTGACTTTCGTTTTTTTCACTTTGCTTGACTTGTCTTTTTTTAAAAGAAAAAAATTTCTTTGCCCTTATTGAAACAATTCTTCCCAAATATAATTACATTTGAACATTTTTTACTCTCAACTAATAATTTAGACAATAAACTATTTCCGCCCATGCTTTTCAATTAATAATAATAACAATAAAGCCGTCCATGCCATGTTTATTTTATTATTATTATTATTTTTTTTTTTTTTGACAATGCCATTTGTATCTTTCCGTCAGATTGTCGTTTCTAAGGTTCCTGTCATTTTGGGTGTCGTATTTTTTTTTTCTGTAGTTTTCAATTTTATGTCGTAATTTAGGTTCTTGTCGTTTATTTGGTTTGTACAGATTTCTGGTTTTTGTCGTTTGGAGGAAATAGTCGCTTTTAGTTTTTGTCGCTATTCTCAGGCTCTGTCGTTTTTATTTATATGGTTTACTGGCTTTACTGCCTTTTCCAAGTTGATAATTGTTTCCTGGTGTGGCGTTTTCTCATGTTCTTATTTTTTTTTAAACCTCGATGTTGTATCAATGTTTTTCGGTAGTTTCCAGAATGATGTCGTTTCTTAAGCTTTTTGTCGTTTTCTAGTTTACCCATTTTCTGATCATGACGTCTGGATGTCGTTTGATGTCGTTTTATGGTGTCCTTGTTTCCATGAGCAGCATATACCTAGGACCACATATTTTTCTTCATCACATGACTGATTCTACTAAAAAAAAAAACTTAACAAAAACAGACGGAAAGGATTAGAATTACCAATGTTTTAAGAATTCATGAGTTATTTGGCCAGGTTAAAAGAAAAGGGATTAAATCATCACCTCCTAAGGAGTTTAAGAATAGTTTAGATAAATTTAATTGAAGTTTTATGTACGAAAAAGCTTTTTAATCTATTATTTTTCTTATTAAGATTTTTAATTAAAGCATTGAAATAAGAGTAATATTCAATTAAAAAAAATAAGAAATAAGAGTAATATTGATTGTATTCTCTAGCGTTTTTAACTTTTTTCTTCTCTTTTTAAACGAATTTTGCTCGTAATTTCTGTCGTACTTTGTTCAATTAACAACCATAATGACATGTTCTTTCAATCTTATTGTAATGGTGTATTTAATTTAATTAGTTGATAAAAAAAATGTAGCTGAGTTCATACGCTAAGCTATGATTCTTCCTCTTTAGGTGATATTAGGTTCTTAGAAGCATTAATAAAGCCACAATATTTGCACAAAAGAATTAAAACGACAACAACGCCAACAAACTACAATAGCTTCAAATTTGACGAAGCGTAAAAAAAAAAAAAAAAAAAAAAAAAAAAACAGATCATGTTAAACTACAGTGTCTTAAAAAATGACAAATACTTATGAAAATAACTATATCAGATACAAAACGTTAAAAAATAGAATAAAATAAAACAATCAATCAATCAATCTAGCAACATCAGTAACCAACAATAATATGTTGTAAAATGACAGTAGCTTCAACTACGATAACGCTTGAAGATGGGGGCAGGTTCTATAAACGACAGACTTTAAAAAGACGGAGAATCCAAAACGACAATTACTAAGGAAAACGACAAATATGAAAATAAATGAACACTTGTAAAACCTGACAATGTCGACTACAAGAAAAAACAAATGGAAAAAATAAAATTACAACCAACGGACAACAATTACTTCAAATACGACAAAGATTGGTATAAACGACATACAATTGAAAACAACTGATATTTATGAAACGATCAGATCTTTTTGCAAGCGTTAAAAACTCTAAAGACGACAATAACTTCAAATACGAGAACAGTTGAAAAAGATATGTACGACAAACATTTGAAAGGACATATTTGCAAAAACTTTACAAAGGAAACGACTAAATTTCAAAACGACGAACAATTCTAAAACCACCCTTATCTTAAATTCTAACGAGTCATCACAAAAAATGACAATAACTTCAGATACGACAAATGTTGAAAAGGCAATGTGGTCAAGGCAAAATGGTGGCGCATTGAAAAAGGATAAAACGACAATAGATCATAACGGAAACGGCCACATCTACTTCAAACGACAGAACCTTTAAAATGTACAACGTCTCCATCAAAACCAAATGCCAATAACACTTTTAGGAGATTTTTACGATAGAAACTCTCATTTTTCATCCTCTGCAGTTTTAATTGTTATATTAATTATTTAATAATCCAATTTTTGATATCTGAATAAGAGCAATTTTGCGTCGCAAATTCTTTTACTTAATACTCTGACATTAGAGTGTTGAGACATTAGTTTAACGATTAAAATTGCAATATCTACTTTGACTTTATTTATCAGTGGACCAGCCAGACCTTTTATAGTGAAAAACCTATAATTTTGATTGACAAAGAAACTCCTCAATTTTGAAAACAACATAAACAATAAAACTCAACAAAAGTAAAACCCAATTCGCTAGTTATCAGTTTAATCGTTCCAGCACCAAGTGCTTAACAATTGATTCAATAGACTATCGCCAATTGCTTAATGCTTCAATCATAGTCAGAGAGATTAGATATAGGGTTATTGTTGGCATGTTCATATATTTAAAATAGATAAAAAGGAAAGTAGTTATTTTTCTATTCAGCTCTAAGAAAAGTGCTGCTTTTGTAAACGACCCCCCTTGAATACTTTATTTATATGGACATGAGGCTTACTTATTCACTTTCCAAAATGCTAGATCTGAGAAATTTTTTATTTAACCATGTGGATATTGGGAAGAACATGAAACTCTAATCAACATTGATAAATAACACAGATGTTCTCAGAAGAGATATCTTGTTTTTTGCCGAAAGAGTAGATTTCATGGTTAGCGTTTTTTTTTTTTTTTTTCTCCGCTTTCTACCCCCAATATAAATATAGTAGAGGAATATATATATTTGAAGTGAAAATAGTAAATTAAGAAGATCATAGCAAGTTCATGAATCTAAATAAGCTCCGATATTCATTTCTATATGGGCCAAAGGCCAGGGAATCTAATGAAGTTCTATATATTCAAACATGTGATCAAGGTTTCTTAATTTTGGGATCACATGTAATATCATCAATTAGCAGATGCATGATCATTTGGTGGCACATGAAATAGACGAGATCCATACACACACACACACACACACACACACATATATATATATATGTGTGTGTGTGTGTAGACAGAGAGTCAAAAAACCACAAGTAGATATATCTTTTGTTTTCTATATTCCCTGCAACATAAAGCATCCGTCGGCGCCAAATCATTATTGTTTAATTAAGTCAAATTAGTTTCATGTTTCTTTAAAAAAAAAAATAAACATTAAAATTTAAATCTTAACTTAGGAAAAAAAAAAAAGAACAAGAAGAAGAAAGAATAACTCGTTTCATTAACGTGTCTATGTATTAAAAAAGTAGACCATGTGGTACCTAAAGATTGTATTAATTGTAAGTCTTGAAATACTTCAATACAAGAAAAAAGGAGAAAAATGGGATGTTAGATACAAATCAAGGTTGGATTATTAATGTATGCAAGAGGCCTCATTTTTGTGTTTACAGATTTAATTTAGCGATAAATTCACTTAGTTAAAAAAATTAAATTCACACCAAAGTAACAAAGTAATAGGTTAAAGATGTGCATGAAGGTTCTTAATCAGATTATAATGCTTGTAACACCGAATTGTAGGGGAAAAAAAAAAAAAAACAAGAGAATGGAATATGGGTTTCAACCATCAAAATAGAACACACTTAAAAGGAGGATCCTAACTCACTTGAGAATATGTATATGAACAAATCAAGAGGAAGTTAAACTAAGAAATATATGGAACATACGATAGGAATCAAATGAAGCTACAAATGAGATTATTATTACTACTATTTATATTGAAATTGAGAATTAGAGACTCGAACTCTATACCTTATAGTAGAGTGAGATATAGAATTGCCGTTATAATTATGCCTCCAACGACACTGCAAGTAAGAGAATATATCATACTAAAGATACTAAAATGGAACGACTTAAAATGTAACAACAGCCATTTGTTAAGTTACAGTCTCCAATGTGTTGCATACATAAGTATTTCAGTTACATTGTCGTTTGAACATACCACAAACGAATTTTCTAAAATTTTCTAACTGTTAGCATGTTAGACAAATGGATTTGAACCCAAAGTTTTGGTTCCAAAATTTTTTTAAAAAAAATATTTATAAAAGAAAATATTTCTATAATTAATTTTGAACCAAAACTTTCTTGGATTCGAAACCAGTTATCCAACAGGCACTGTAATATGGAGGTGCTAATAAATTGTATTTACACCCAAGTGATATAGTATGATATTAAGCAGAGGGTATTTAGTGCACCTGTATCCTTTGTCATCTCCACGCATGTCAGCATTTTACCCCCTTTAAAAAAATGGCTGAATTTTTATTCTTCATTCAAAAGATTGTTTTTCTTTTTCCTTTAATAGGTTTTTGGCTTATATAAAAAATAATTTAAAAAAAAAAGGTTTTTAGGCTGGTCCATCACTAGATAAGATTATCATTTGTAGATTTAGTGGTCTATCATCGACTAATAAACTCGTAGATTAACATTAGTTAATTACTTATTCATATTGATCTATAAAGAATGACCATCAAAACTATATATGATATAGACTATTTAAAAAAACATTAATTTGCCTAAATTAAGAAAAATTAGAACATTGATTAAAATATGGCATTGAAAGGTCTTTTTCTCACTTAAAAAAAAAGGTATTTTTTCTTATAAATTCATTTTTTTATGGAAAGAAACGATGAATTTTTTTACTTTCTGGTGAATTTACTTTGTAAATTTAGATGTTGGGTGATTCGAATTTACATTCGATGAATTTGGTTGTCCTTATCATGATCACTACTTATCTCTATCTTGGATTTTTTTTTTTTTTTTCCCTTTAATAATGTTCCCAATCAATTAGTGCACTAAAAGAGAAAAACAGAAAAAAAAATAAGAAGAAGAAGAAGAAGAGAGATTGAAATCTAATCCATTAACCTACTTTTTCCCCATTGTATAGCCTGGTTCAAGGTTTCAAGACAACGTTTTTAATTCCATAATAAATCTATAAAAGATAAATTTTGATAAAGCATGGTAAATCTGGAAATCAATACATTAGTATTTGTTCCCTAATTTTTCCTATATTTGGGCAAGATATTACCATTATCTTGGGGTGGAAGCGATGCGGTTTGAAACATTTTTCAATCCATGACTGATACTTTATGGTTTGGAAAATTTCAAACCAAATCAAACTATTAAAACAAGAGGTTTGTTGTAGTTTGAAATCGAACGGTTTTGAAACCACGGCTTAGGATCTTTGAGAACCTATCAAAATTCTAAATTATTGGGTTAATAAATCATAAAATGTGTGCAAGGTTTTCATCCCTTAGATTCTTTTTCCCATATTAATTAAAATTCAATAAAAAAGTAGTATATAATTTTAGCTTGATGTTGTAAAAGGATTACAATCAAACAAAATAAAAATAAATAGAAATTATAAAAGTCATAATCTTCTAGATGCTCCAAGTTAGCTTTACGATTATCTTCGTGCCTTTCATGAATAAAGCATGGTAAATAAGAGGTGAAGAAAAAAAAAATTACGGAAATTTTTTAAATTAAACTTTTTTTTTTTCCGAATTTTGAATTAGTTTTAAACATATTTATAAAGCTTAAAATATTAAAGTATAGTAAATAACGGTTTGACATTTTGGATTGGTTTCAAATTTTCAATCCAAATCTAGTAAAAAAGTCATTGGTTTGGTTTCAAATCAAACCAAATAATTGATGATTTTAGCGGTTTAATAAACGGTGGGTTTTGATAGTACGATTTAATTCAATTTGAGTGGATTATAGTTCTATCATTATCAAAATTTCTCTCTTACTTTTTCCTTACATTAATATTAATTCAGCCACAAATGGTAACTACAGATATTTTTACCATACCTAGATTTGTACAATTAATTTTTAGACAAGAATCAGATTCAGAAAGTTTTAGAGAAGGATCAACACAACGTGTATCACGTTAATTAGGGTTCATGCACCATTTCTCTACTATATATATACACATACACATATATAAACGACCAAAATCCTTCACATCAAAACCAACACTAAGAAGGCCCTACAAAAGATATAGATACACACACACACACACACATATATGTTAGAAATCAAAAGAAAGAGAGAAGAAAGAAATCTAGGAGAGAGAAAGATGTGTGGTACTGAGAAACTTTCTTCCAATAAGCCAGCCCTTGACAAATGTTCCTTGCCCTCAGACAATGACTCCAAGGAACATAACCACCTAATTTCATCGGACACCCTCATTATTAATCTCGACCAGTAAGCTTTTTCTCTCTTTTCTTTCTTCTTTCTTTTTTTATTTTTTTTATTTTTTATCAATTGTCTTATTACATTTTAATTGTGATCGTCAGTAAATAAAAATGTGTATGATTCGATGTATGATGTCGTTTTTGCAGTGGTGATCCGACGGTTTACGAGTCGTTCTGGTCGAAGATGGGGGAGAAATGCACGTTGGTGATCAAGGGAAACGACTTGATGAGCTACATGAGCGATATGAGTAGGCTGTGCTGGTTTTTGGAGCCGGAGCTTGAGGAAGCTATCAAGAGCCTCCACCGTGTGGTCGGGAATGCCGTGGTGGAAGACCGCTACGTTGTCGTCGGGACGGGCTCAACTCAGCTTTACCAAGCGGTGCTCTACGCTCTCACTGCCCCCGGCGGTGGGGACCCCGTCGACGTCGTTTGTGCCGCCCCTTACTACTCGGTGAGCAGCCCCTTTTTAGATTCACCCATATAGTTTTCTTCCTTTGCTTTTTCCAATAAAAGGATGACATTCTTTATTTTCTCGGATTTAGAGACACCTCAGGACAAAGTAGGAGGCTCGAACTTTTTTTTTTTTTTTTTTTAAAGAAAAGAAAACGTTGCAAAACTAAAAACAAGGCAAAAAAATAAATTGGATTCACTCATATAATAAATATGAATAAGGTTAAGAAGATGGCAAAGTTAATGTGATATTAATGTAAACGTTATAGTGGTGCATGATATGAGATAGCTTACATTAAATTTGAGAGAGAATTTGGATCGATCTTATCTTAAAATGGAATTTGGAAAAATAAAAGTCAACCAAAATTAATAACAACTTCAACCTGCTTCTCCATTTTGGAACAGATTGTGTGTTGTCATGGACCGGCTTTAAAGGACCTTATTTTTTGGTTCTCTCTTTTTTTTTTTTTTTCGGATTATTAAAATTTTTACATTTGGCTTCAAACAAAAGATTTTGATCCTTCCAAATTCCAGTCATTTCAAGCCACATGCTAAGCCAGGAACTGTTTGCGACACTGCCTTTAATTTTGCCAAAAGCTTTAAACTTGGTGCATTTGTGTCATGTTTGCTACTACTATAATAAAAAAGAAAAGACTGTCGTAGTCACGTGCAGGTGTCTGCATGGAGTGCTGAGACATAGAGACAGACATGTTTTTGTATTTTTTTTTTCCCTTTGGAAAACACACATTAATTTTTGCGTTCAACATTAGTAAGGAACATGGCGCGACAGACACAAGCACGTACTACGCCAGTTTCATGTTTTGTGCATCGCTTGAAAAAAAAAAAAAAAAAAAAAAAAAAAGGGTAACATGGGCATGTGTATGTGTGTGGTTGGTGTTTTTTTTTTTTTTTTTTTTCCCAAGGCATCTTTGTGGGGTTAGTTCTATGTTAACACATACAAGGTAATTAAGATCAGTTGGTTCACCTTAGTAAAAAGATTCTCTAATTTGCTAGCTAGGTAGATTCATAAACGACGAGTCGTTTTTTGTTCTCCAGTAGTCGTTTTCCTATGTTATCTATCAGAACTTAAAATTTTAATGTTAGATTTGTGGATTGGCAGCAATATCAGGCTGAGACAGATTTGCTGTGTTCGGGGCTGTTCAAGTGGGGTGGTGACGCGAGTGCATATGATAAGGATGGAGCTTATATTGAGGTGGTCACTTCGCCAAACAACCCTGATGGTCATATCCGTGAAGCCGTCGTTAAGAGCCGTCGTGGTGAAGGCAAGGTTTTGTATGACCTTGCCTACTACTGGCCACAATACGCCCCCATCACTCGCCCTGCCGATTATGAGATCATGTACTTCACATTTTCCAAAAGTACTGGACATGCTGGGTCCCGCATCGGGTACTAGCTTCTCATCTTTTCTATTAGTGTGTAGTATTCAACACCACCAGTGTCCTCATCTTTTCTATTAGTGTGTGGTGCTCAACACCATCGGTGTCCCTTAGTATTGTTCTAACTACTAAATTGCTTACGTACGTGTGTGCTAGTTCTTACGAAATTGGGTTTGTTTTGGTAGTTGGGCGCTTGTTAAGGATGAGGAGATTGCTAGGAAGATGACAAGGTTCATAGAACTAAGCTCGATTGGCGTATCAAAGGACTCCCAGATACGAGCTGCGAAGATCATGGGAACGATGTGCGACAACTACCAAGATTTCGAGTCTGGAAACGCTGAAAGCTTCTTCGAATTTGCCCATCAGCTCATGGCCAAGAGATGGAAGAGGTTGAGAGAAGTTGTTGAGGGCAGCGAGGTTTTTAGTCTTCCCGAGTACCCAAAAGAATTCTGCCTTTTCCATGGAGAGTACACCGAGGCGTATCCCGGTAATACTTCTACGTTACAAATTCCACATTATAAAAGATCTTAACCAATGGTTATTCTAACAATGCTTGTCTTAATCTCACCTATTAACTTGGGCTTTTTTAATTAATATTTTTCCATTCTCTACTTTGTCCAAGCAGCATATGCATGGTTGAAGAGCAGTGAGGGTATAGAAGACTGCGAGAAGTTTTTAAGAGAACATTGTAAGATAGTGGGCAGAGGCGGGCGACGCTTCGGGGCTGATCCGAGTTTTGTGAGAGTTAGTATGCTGAGTCGGGAAGAGGCGTTCGAGCAATTCCTGAAGAGATTGCTGAGCATCAAAGGCATTAAAAACCAGAATTAGTCGCACCAGCTATGAATTCCAAAGTCAAATGGCTGTCATAGAATAAATAATGTTGTGAACTCTCATATAGTTGTTTGGGTTGTTTGTACTCCTATAGTTATAATTTGATTCAACCCCCGGTGATGCACTCATCAGGTGGTTTTAGTACTCATTTTGGTGTCAAAGCGTAGATTTTCTAATCCAGCTAATCCACCAACGTCACCATAAAATGCAAAACAGAATGTCAGGAAATAAAAGAACAAAATATGAACTTGGGGAAATTTGCAGTGGGAAAAAGTAGTCGGGAAATAAAAGAATAAAATTCCAGCAAAAAAAATAAAAAAGGAATAAAAAAAAAAAAGAGGAAACATAACGCTTATGATTGAAAGTATGCACCGTGTAAAATGTACATAAACAGGCGAAGAAGATTATCAACCGCTCCGGCCCTACTTTAAAGAATGAATTTTGAAATGCTCGATATAAAATGGATAATCCATAACTCAATACACGGATTAATTTTTAGTTTTCTGCAAATAAGAAGTTTACAACACCTATAAATCATAGAAGTCAAAATAACAGACAAAATAAGGCCAAAGCACAAATATTTTTCTCACAATGGACTGGTTCAAAACAAATTGACTTTCTCGACGATCTAAAGTATCCACCATGTTTCATTCTTGAGTGGATCAAAGGGCTGGTATAAAATTGGGGTGGGTCGGATACACCATGTCAGAGTTGCATTCATATAAGTCGAAGTTCATACTCGCCGGCCATGGTTATGTATCTCACCCATGGAAGGGCTTGGTATCCACTTTTCTCAATAATCTTCAAGTAGCGAACCTGCAATATCCCACGGTTTACGTAACTGTCGATTTAATGAATGCATTACTTTTCTTTTAATTACTTTGACTGAGGTTGCCATCGCATATAAGTCCATTATGCCCCTTTCAAATACGTCTTTATCTCACAGCCGTTGAGATGACCAAGAGAAGGTAAAATATGTCTTTCAGATTCAGTTCATTCACATTTAGCTAAAAAAAAGTTAATTTACCACAAGTCCTTCAGATTAAGTTGATTGAAGAAACACTGTAATTCCAATTTAAGGTTTCAACCATCAGTAGTATGAAACGAGATCCCTGATTGCTAATTTAGATACACACTAGATCCATGAAGCTAATTATAGATTAAAGCATCTCCTGAATGAGAGTCAATATGCATTACGGTATAAAGACGAGCATTCCAATAAGATATATACAGGGAATTAGGTTAGAACATACCTGTATCCCAGAAACCGTAAAATATGGTATCTCAAACTTCACGCGTACAGGAGCCTTTCTCTCAGGGGCACCTTCTTCTGCAGTGATAGTGGGAAGGCGAAACTCCGCTCTCAACATATACTCCTAAACATGTTGGATTTAAAACATTACTCTTCAAGGAAGATAAAATCAGCATGTAAAGCACGACATAATTCTAGATGTTGATAAAGACGTAAAGATATTTTCTTGTACCTTGCCCCCAGGAAAAGATCTTATTTTCCAAACTAATGCATCATTTTCAGGTGCATACGCTGCAGATCCCATTGATGTCCGAACATCTGGATTTGTAGCATCATATGGCACAGGCACCTCAATCTCAACGTTTGTAGCGGTACTGTACAATTAGACATCAATGATTACAAAGAGATTTTTAAATTTATCAAGTGAACACAAACTTAGAGAAATAGACTGACTAGAAAATGATTGAACAGTAAGCAGATCCTAAGTCCTTGCTTTATCCACATAATGTAACAAGAGTTTTAAGTAATCGATCTCCATACCTACGCTCCTTGAACTGGCTCCTAGCTTTTACTAAAATCTCAACACGACTTTTTGAATGCCTTTCAATTTGAACTTCAACCCAAACCAAGGGCTTGACCTGAAATTTTAAAATATTTTGCGTAACTGAGCAACTCATAAGGATAAAGTAGGGGGAAAAAAGTATTTTGAAGCAGAAGTTGAACCTGAGTACTTAGTCTATATGTCATAAGATCAAAAGCACCATCAGGAGGTATAAAGGAAATTGTGCGATCATTTTCAAACCGTGCCAAACGCACACACCTAAACCAGAAATTGAGTATGAGAACTTGCAAGAAATCAGCAATTTTAAATCCAAATAACTTGTATGGGCAACAACAATATTCAACTAGGCCTCAAATTTAAGTTGCATACTGATGAAACTTGATGTCTTCCAAATCAATGGCCTTTCCTTTTGTTGCTCGGCCTTGTGCCTCTAACAACACCCGATCGTTAAGGCCAAGTTTACATTCAGGCATACCACTGCAATGGAAAAGCCAAAAAGTTCCAGTTCAGTTATACACCATATCATAAGACAGAGATCTTGACAACATGAAATGCATCATGCAGTCAATGTTTGGTTGATTCACGTATGCAACATAGTCCTCGCAGGAAAAATATATCATAAAAAGGTGTAGTTATACGGTTCATAGTGTTGGATTTGTTGAGTCACAGAGAGGTGAGGTGGTACTAGCATGCATCAACTAATTGATCACTTACTGCCAGCTCCTTAGTAGAGTCCACACAAATGACATGACTGATGCCTCTAATATTGATAAGAAAAATTAGACACCACTTAGTAGCAGAAGATGGAATAATCCTAGAGCAAAAATGCCAACTTACCTCAAATAAGTTCTCATCTTCAATGCCCCAACAACATCGGACCTAACAATTTGTCCATTGCTGTTAACAAGGATATTGACGCTCTCCACCACATCCAAGAAAACCTGTTAAACGAAGACTCTTATCATGGCTCCATAGGCTAACAAACGAATCACTATTTGTCCTAGGAAAAAGAGAGAGAGAGAGAGAGAGAGACCCACTTCGTTTTTCTTGTAGCGTATTCCTTCACTTCGCCAGGACACAGCATTTGTGACAGCCATCGGAGGCCTCTGAGTAACCTCCATCCTATAAGCATCTGTCTTAATAAACTCACTAAGAATCTTTGCTTCTGTGAACTGAGGGTAACCAAAGTCCATAATTTCATCAAGCAACTCATACTGCATGGACGAAAAGGTATCAGCTCAATTACAAATCAAAAAACAAATTCAAGATCTATCAGTTAAGAATTTGATTCGGTGACAATAAAAACCAAAATCAATTGCCCAAACATCCTCTTACCACAACCACAAAGTTATCCCTTAGTGATTCCTCTTCTAACTCTTCAAAATAATGCTTAAAAACCTGCATAAAAATTGCAAAATCAAATTTCAATCAGTCCTACAACTTATCCATTCTCATTTTCCTTTACTATTGAGCGCAAGTGTGAACTCCGAGATTCTAATTACCAATAGCCCTTACATCGACTACGCGGTGAAGAAAAAAAAGAAGGCTTGCGGCATTGCAGTTCTGCCTGGACGCCGCCATGAAGTAAACGTTGTTATGCTGTATGAACAAGTAGGAGACGCCATTGTCGTACACAACCGGATCATGGGACTCCGGATCACCCTAAATCACAATTAAGAATCCAGAAGCGTCAACAGATCAAATCTAATAAATCTCTACTAAACCTAGCTAACTCAATTGTCAATTCCTAATTTTGTTTCCTTCTAAGCACAGAAGGTTCGTAAAAATTTCTCCTCTTTTTTTTTTTTTTTTGTTCTTTTCTTTCACTCAACCGATCTACTACTCGACTAATTCCGAGAAAAATAAAGCGAAAAAGAGAAAAATTTTGGAAATTAAAGAGAATGAATTAAGAAGAGGAACCTCTTTCTCGATGAGCTTGGTGAAGAATTTCTCCGCCTGAACGGCCGAGACATCGCCGCGGTAGTCGCGCCAGATCAAGACGCGGCCTTTGATGTCGAGAAGGAATAGCGCCGAGACAGCTCCGGCCATATGACTTCTTCCGGTGATTCCGACCGATCAGATCGGCGTTGCGGAGATCAGTCGGATCTGAGAGAAACAGGGCAGACGAACAGGAGGAGTGGATGGAAATGGAGAAAATTGAGGGATTCGTCAACCATCTAGAAGTTACTCTGCGACATTCATCGCCTTAGAAGCTTTTTGGAGATCTTCGCGCGCGCGCTCTCTCTCTCTCTCTGTCCGATCTCTGAGTCGCAGTTCGGGAACGATAATGGAGCAATGTGTGCTGCTCTCAAGTCTCAATGCAAAACGACGCCGTCTATGTAGTTTCCCGATTTATTTATTTTATTTTTTGTAATTGATTTACTTGAGTTTGTCGTTTTACAGAATTATAGCAAGTCTTTATTATTATTATTATTATTATTTATTTATAGCTAAATAGTTTTTTTTTTTAAGAAGTGTTTTAACATATAGTCGAAATTTTTAAATTTTGTTAAAAATATATATATTTTAAATGATTAATCAATATTCTTAAATAGTTAATAAGTGATTAATCATATAATAGTTAATCAGTCAATCACTGATTAATCATAACGTAAATCATCAAATTTTATAGTTAATTACGGATTGATTACTAGTCATTCATTAATTTCATAGTCAATCACTGATTGCTTAAATCTAAAAAATGACAAACAGTCATTTTTCTAAATTAAAAAAAAAAAAAGTTGAGCTATCTATTAGATTAGATGATTAAAAAAGTCATATAACCTAATTTTCTTCTATTTTTTTAAGGGAAGAAAGTCATTTTCAAATTAAAAGAGCAGAAAGAATTGTTGAAAGTCAAAAATAATACATACACCATGCTTTGTAAAAATTAATAAAATGAAAGCATCGTAAAACTACGTTAGGTTATTAAACAATAACGACTGCTGTAAATGGCAATATCAAGAAAGGAGGATGATGTTCTCAACCAAAAACGACGAACCTCTATGATGAATATTTATTTTCAAGTTTTTTTTAATTGGAGGTTTTCGGTTTTAAGTTTTAAAACTATATGAACAAGAAAAATAAAAAAGTTTATTTGAACGTTATTGTCATTATTTGATTTTTTAAAACTGTTTAGAAAAAAAAAAAAAAAAAAAACTTCACAAGAAAAAAAAAACATTGTTATGAAAAAGATATTACTACTTATATAGATTTAATTTGACGTGACTTTACACTTAATTTTTCGAATTTCTGCACATTATATTAATAAAAAAAATATTTTGTCTAAAAAATATTTTTTAAAAAAAGTTAAAACGATTCTCTCCCGAGGAAACTACTAAAAAAATAGAAAAACCAAGAAAACGACAACAACTGATAAAAACGACAAAAAAAGAGAATGTCCTGTATAGACGACAAAGATCTCAGAAAACGACAACAAATCTAGTTTACGATTAGAGAAGATCACGCTCCAAATACGACAGTTTTAGAAAACGACAAGATACAAGAACACGTTAATTTGTAGAATGACAGCCGTTTTAGAAAATTAGAGCATTCCAAAATGAACTTTTTTTTTGTAAGAACTACGAAGAGGCAGTCCATAAAGGACGACTACTTGAAAAAAAAATCAACAAAAATAAACAATTTTGCAACTTGCAAGAATGACAAAGCCATTTTTATTTTTATTTTTTTGCTATGTTTTTTTTACGGTTCTTTTTTTTTTTTTTTTCCCCTCTGATAAATAATTAACCAAGTCATAATGCTACTCTAAGCAATGGGTCTTTCCTTTCACTTGCAGTTGATGATGTGGTAGTTAATTTATACATCCTTTATCAGTTTCCTTGGGGGTTTCAAATTATTTAACAAAATGAACAGAGAATGCCGCCATGTAACATGTCATAGTCATATATATATATATATATCTATATATATTTGTTATGATTCTCCCAAAAATAATGAAAAATACAATACGTAAACATGATATTTAATTAATATAATATAAATATTAACAGACATAATATTATTACATCAAAAGTATTGGATGGATCTAGCGTAAAAGTCTCAGGCTATCATTTTGCCTTCTAACGAGAGTATAATATTAAATAAATATCATATTACACTTCTCATTTGGATAAAGATTATAGACAAGCTTATATAAATACATATATTTAAATTACTGAAAAAGTTGGCTGAAGAAAATAGCCATTGATTAAAACAAAATGCAGTTATCTTTTCTTGTTTGCTAAACAAATTTTCAACTCCTTCAGTAGCCAAATCTTGTTAAATTATAGAACTTCAACCTTTAGGGTCTACCTTTTTTTTTTTTTTTTTTTTCCTCCTCCTTTTCTTTTGTGATGAGTACAAAGGAAAGACAGAAATATAAACCTACTATTTTTATATACACACACAGACATTTCCCCTCAGAAGAATCAGCAAGTATACAAGAGTACTAAGCTATATATTGCAGTCACTTGCATAAACAATAACACTTTAGGATATTTAGCACTTCACACCATTGGCTGGTTATTTGATTAGTTTTTTTTTTTTTTTTTCATCTTCCATTGAAAACCCCACTGAATACCTGGCTGTTCCCTCCAAGAGAGGCTTCCCACTCTATAGAAGACATTGCAACTTGAGACAACATCACAACAACATCACTCATCTCTGGTCTGTCCACTGCATCTTCACTCAAACACGACTCCGCAATTTCTGCCATCTGCAGAAAAAAACGGTTACTCGTTACTATAAGTTAGGGTTTGTCTTTGATCTTTCATGAAAGACAGTCCTATATATTATAAAAAATTCCTTCTTGTTCATTTATTTTTACATGTTACATGTAAGACCGGATGTACGCACTTAAGCCTAAAGTTGATGAAAAACTGCAATGCTAGACTGTTAATTGCGGAAACGGGATCCACAAAAGCTTGTATTTAGAACATGAAATTCACATTGTAAGATTTCGGATAAGAGATGTTATAGAATGAGCTGGTATACCTTGAATGCGTCTTCAATAGGGTAGCTGCCGCGGAGATTTCCATCTATTTCGGCTTCTAAAGCTGACTCTGGATTTTCATCTTGGAATATATTCTTAATCTGATCATGTGATGAAAATCAAAGTTCTTCATTAGGTTCATATATGGAGATACCTGAAAAAAGTTTGGCATAGGGGTATTTGTCAAGTTCCGAGTTTAACTTACAATTGTGATCAAAGATTTCATCTTGCTAGGCTCTCGGTTGTCACGGATAAGTGCACGCTTTCCTGTGATCAGCTCTGCTAGTACTACTCCAAATGCAAATACATCGGTTTTCGAGGTCACCTGGAGCTCCTTCACCGATCTTTCGAAAGATGTATAAAAGAGTCAAGAGTCACAATCAATTCCAAAACTTATGATCAAAGTAATTTTGCTTGAACGAGGAAATGATTAAAACGATATCAAAGAAACCTCGAATGCTAGTCTCATGAAACTCACTCTGGAGGAAGATAGCCAGGTGTTCCAACCAATCGTGTTGTTATTAGATCGTCTTCATTGGCTCGTCCAACAAGCTTTGCCAAACCAAAATCTGCTACCTGTGGAGACGGCTAAGCCGAAAGTATTAGCTAAACACGTTTTAGATTTCAATTATTTTACCGAAGTGAAGCGGATCGTGTTTTAGGTACCTTAGCTTTGAGCCCCTCATCGAGTAGGATGTTACTTGTCTTTATGTCGCGGTGTACATACCGTGCTTTTGTATGGTCATGAATGTATTCGATGCCCTTTGCAGCGCCAAGTGCAATCTGCGTTCTTGCAGTCCAGGACAGTGGCTGGTGACCTGATTGAATACCAACTTTCCTTTAAGCCATTGCTCATGTTTCATGTAAGACAAAGATTCTAGCTTAAGTGAAGTTTTGAAGCTAGATCAAACCCTTTTTCGGTTCGACGTTTCTTTCCCTAGGGCGAATTCAAGTAATAAAGATGCTGCATAATGAGTACCTTGTAGTAATGGATCATGAAGATGATCGCTAAGCGAACCTCTCGGAATGTACTCATAAACCAAGTAGAGGTAGTCATCTCCACAAGCATACCCCAAAAGCTCCACCTAAAAGACAGATTTCCCTTGTAAATCTCCACTCAAGCTGTTCTTTTGCACCACATTAGAGGACATATAATAATTTTCTCACCACATTTATGTGATGTATCTTGCACAAGACCTTCAACTCTGCGAAGAACTCTTTCGATTTATTCGACCTCATCTTCTTTATGGCAACCTCCTAAAGTTTGAAGATAACGTGTTATATTTCTTCCGAAATATTCAGTTATTTTAAGCAAAATAATTGGAAAAGAAATTGAGGAGACCTTCCATACCTGCTCTCCTAACACCCCAAAGTACACGCTCCCATATCCGCCCTCTCCGACTTTGTTAGTTTCATCAAAGTCATTTGTAGCCTCTGAAATCTCCTCAAGATTAAATACCACAGGCCTCTCAGACTCGAAAACCGTCACATCTGTACAATCATAAGATTTTTAACTTATCCGTAACGAGCAATTTTCGGTCTCTAGACTTATAGACAACAAGTTACTTGCTTATCTTACCCTCTATGTTTTCTTTGCAAACATAATTCTTGTGAAAGGATTTGGATTTGTTAGCACTCGGAACCTTGGACATGGCTCTTGGATCTGCCACACTCTTTAGTTGGGATCTTTGTCGTCTGAGAAGAACGACGACCAACGCGCCGGTTGAAAGCACCGTTACGCTTATTAATATCCCGAGAATAATTTCCCACTTGTGTTTCTTACCTTATGGTAAAAACAGAACAAGCAAAAAGAAAAGAGACGACTTAGTTAAGTCCTGTAGAGAACTTTTCATTTAACATGTCAGATATATGTTTTAAATCAAGAAAAACCCACCTTTATTTGATGAGGGAATTCCGTTCTTCTCCATGGGCACATACAACACCCAACCTGGCTGTATGAATCCCGGGTTTCCGTCAAGATTTCCATTCAAGCTTACCAAGTTACTAAATTTAGCTGACAAGAGATTTGCAATATCCGATACCGTGTCATGGTCCTGAACCGTGTAGGTCACAACAATTTGTGAGTCACTTTCCAAACACCCGCAAACAAGATGCATGGTAAAGTTTAAACCCGCCTGAAAGTTCGGCAGCTCCTCTTCAAAATTCCATGCTTGCCCATTGTAAAACCTGGTTGAAACATCCAGAAACGTGTCGTTTCTCTTCACCGGATAGATTGTGTCGTAGAAATATCCGGTGATTCCATGCACGGATGAGCACGAGCAGGGTACGGTTATAAGGAAATCTTCCTGTTCGTTGTGTGTTATAGGCTTGATTTGCGATGTAATCACCGAGTAAGAAGATGCAACTTGTTCTTTTGTGAAACCGTTGTTGGCGTGGTAGAGTAAAGCATTACATATCTGGAGTTGGTTAGTGCAGTTAAAAGGGTACATAGCGGACCTTTTGATGGAGGAATGGAGCGCGAAAACTCCGGAAAATAGAGTCGTCACGAGAAGATAGACAAGAAAATGATGAGACGCCATGGTTGTGGGCATAGGATTTTTCTCTGGGAAGTAGAGAAAGAAGAAATGAAATGTTGGGAGTTACAAACCATTCTTTGGTCCCTTTGTCATCACTAGTTTTGTTTGTTTTCAAGACAAACAAAAGGCAGGCAAATAGTCCGGGTTCACATTTTAATTAGAGAAAAATGCTTAGTTTTCTTGCAAAGGGAGAGACAACTCAGACATGACCTGGTAGTATTGGACAAAGAGGGTAACAAGGTTTCATAAGTTAAAATATAAAAATGTATCTACAGATAGGATTTCAAAACAATCAAAATTTATCATCGATGATTTCGATTTCACTGCTATCCTTGACAGACCTATTCCGCCTTTCGGTTTGTCAAATGGCCTTTTTCATGGTAACAGCAACGGCCGGGAATCTAGTTAGGCTCATAAAAGGATATAATTGGCCGTATATAGATGGAGTTTGCACATCATTTGTGCAGCCCTGATTCGGAAAATGTCTATCAAATTTTACAATCTCAATCAAACAGAAGTCAAATTATTAACAGGTCCTTGTGATTTTCAAGGGGGAAAAGTTACAATACATACACATATATTTATACATACGAAGCTGTATATAACACTTGCATGATATTGACTTACTTCTTTTCTTTTTTTCGTTTTTTTTTTTTCTTTTTTTTTTTGGGACAGTGTCATAGGAGTCATATAAGTGCTAGTTTTATTCACTATGGCAAAAATATGAAATGCTAATAATTCTTACAAGCCAACGAGAGACTAAACATTATAATATTAAGGGCCTTGCTTTTGCCGTTAAAAAAGCATGGTTGGCCATTCCTAGTTTCTTTCAGAAATGTGTCTCTTTGTTATATCCTTTATGGGCAAGGATATTAGCTGTGTAAGTCAAATGTTGCAAATTAAACCCAAAAAAAAAAAATAAAGGGTCTTTTCGACCCTTGGAAGGGCTAAATTCCGATCGATCCTTGTAGATGGAGTTTGCTCTCTCCTTGGTAGGAAAGATTATTGCATACACAATATGGTGCTCTTTGACTTCAAATAATTTTATTTTTTTCTTTGTCCATCTTGTTTATGTTGTTTTTATTTGTTTTCAGAGTTGATCAATTCATAATTATGTGGTGAAATTGACCATGACTCTAAGCAATCTCCCTATAGGATAGCCAGAAGAAGGTGAAGAAATTGTCCTCAGAGAGCAACAAAGAGCTAAAACGACACATGATTAAATTAGGCTTTAATAATGGAGGTCAAAATGCAAATTAGGCTATTTTCATGTTGTACTCATCGTTAGTCTTTTGCCGGCTAGAGAAATCCCATATTTTTAGGAGTTTAGGACCAGGACAAGAAAAATGTGCCTTTTTGGAGGATGCCGGCTGGCTAGCTTTTGAGCTCTTCTCCTTTGTGTGAGATTTGGACCTTCTTTTCGAGGACAAGTCCCATAAGTTGCAAAGCCTACCAAAAGAAAACCACTTCCTACGATGGGATGTCCAAACCATCTTTCTTGCTAGGCCTCGTTCATTGATTTCCTCTCTTCCACGGGCGTTTTGTAGGATTGTCTTTGAAAAATACTATCTTTGAATTATTATTTCAATCATAATAGCTTTTGTTTTTTTCAACCTCCAAATATGGATGGTCAAAAAAAAAAAAAAACAACAAGCAAGCATTATTTCAAAAAAAATACAGAAAAAATACAAGCAAGCATTAAAGGAGACGACAAAAAATATTAACATGTCTATTTAATTGATTTTTTCCACAATTTTCTCTATTTTGTTTTACGAACACTGACTTTTTTTTTCTTTTTTTTTTTTTTGTCTTTTGTAATATAATTATAAGGAGAACTCTACAATGGAATATCTTATTGATAGGATTATTGACGGTAACCATACGACTTAAATCAGACGGTATTTACAAATTGCATATAATGATATTGTTTAAAGAATTCTCTCATGATTTTCAGTCTAGTATAAAATGCATTATTTTGTTTGATTAAAAACGTACCATTACAGTCAATAGTTGTATGTAGAATGTAGGATGGAGTGACTGTTGAAATATTCCTATCTTAAAAACTAGTCTCCGTAAAGCATCCTCCAATTTAGACAAGTGTGATATTTAGCCAAACGATTAGCCAAATTAAGTAATACATTATCTTGCGGCCATGGGACTGTTTTCTCACGGGCAAAATGCATCTTCTACAATTATCCCTAACTTCTTCTTCTTCTTCTTTTTTTTCTTTTTTTTTTTTTTTTTCTTTTTCTTTTTTTTTTTTTTTTTTGTGGTGAAATGAAATTTGCAAGAGATTACGGGTCATAACAAAGTCAAAAACTAGATAACTAAATTGGAAATAAAGCTAATGATAAATCCTGTAAAGTATTGCAAACAACCACCCAATAGAATCCAACTCAATCTCCCCTCCTCAGAAACAGCCACAAAAAATAAAGAAAGAGGCGATAATTTGTGTAAAAGGATAAAATCTGAATTTGTTTCGTTTTGAAAAAGGTGACCAAGAAATATTTCAACCATTGATAAATCAATCTAGCAACGTCCATTTACTGTCCCAAAAAGAATAAAAGAAAAAAGAAAATGAATTCGACATGGCTTGTGGAGGATATTTTGAAGGAAAACCTTGTGTCAACTATAGTTTTTGCCATTGCCAATCACTTTGAAAAATCTTTGAACTTGAAGATGAACCAGTGCCATGTCCTGGTGACGATCTTCGCCTTCTCAATGATGCTCCTCCCTTTGGGGGCGTTTGCGGGCGGGTGGCCACCATTTGCATGGTAGATACTACAGAGATAAATGCCCCAAGTCGAGTCGGTCATATCTAAGGCTGCGGCCAGGTCCCTTGCCAGTAATCCAAACGTTGCAGCTGGTTTCATTAGGCTCTTTTTCCATGATTGCTTCATCAATGTAAGTTGTTTGTCGATGTGTTTATCGGTTTCTATCTTCTTCAAAAGTTTGTTGTCATTAACGTACGGAAATTGTTGCAGGGTTGTGATGCGTCGATTCTGTTGGATTCCACACCCACAGGTGAGCCTGTAGAGAAGATTTCACCTGCCAATGACAAAACTATCAAAGGTCTCGACGTCATCGATCAGATCAAGGCCCAATTAGAGCAGGAATGCCCACAGACTGTGTCTTGTGCAGACATATTGGCATATGCAACTAGTGAAGTTGTCTTCCTAGCGGGGCTTCCCAATTATCGCGTCCAAGGTGGTCGCCGTGCGGCTTAACTTCCCGTGCTTCTGATGTCATCAAAAATCTCCCATTTCCTACTATGTCTTTAGACACTATGATAGAACTCTATGCTCGCAAAGGCTTCACCTTAGAAGACATGGTTGTATTACCCGGTGCACACTCCATCGGCAATGTACATTGCAAAATGTTCGATTACAGACTATATCTCAATTTAACTGATACAAAAGTCCCTCCTGTAGAACCATGGTTTGCTGCTTATTTGAAAACAAAGTGCCCGCCGCCAAGTTTAGGGATCACTGAAGAGAGAGATGACGCAATTGTAAAGTTTGATCCTGCCACACCATTCACACTCGACAGTTTTTTCTATATAAATCTGTTGACAGGGAGAGGATTGCTTGAATCGGATCAGGTATTGGTTTCTGATCCGCGGACAAGGCGGATTGTACGTGAAATGGCTTTTTATCCTGGAGCATGGATTCGGAAGTTTGTCCAAGCCATGATTAAAAAGGGAACCTTGGACGTGCTCACTGGAGATGAAGGCGAGATAAGAAGAAACTGTCGGGTCTTTAACTAAGGATATCTTGTTTCCAAACTCCATGGGATTGACCCTATGCCGGGTTTCTCATTGCCATCAAGTTATTAGTACCTCTAGTGCATGATTTGTTGATTAGTTTTATTTTTAATTTCTGTACGTAGACAAAATCCCTGATTAAGGAAACATTGGTCGGAGCACCAAGTTCCCGAGGGAAAGCTACATAGCTAAGATGTTATTTAGCCATCGTGTGTTCCTAACCAAAAACTTGAGTACTGTACACTTAGATTGATTAAAAAAATGACAGGATGAACACCAGCTTTTAACTGCGGAAGCTGAAAACAAATGCTTAACTGCTTGGAGTTCGTATGCAAAGCAACGAGCAATTACAGCGTTAGGTCATCTCCTATTTCATTGATAACTTTCTCCACTTTGATCAACATATCTGGCAACAACAGAAAACACAAGTTTCAAATAACAGGAAATAAAACGAGGTTTTAAGGAAAACAGTTGTTTAATTAGCATTGCGGTATCAGAAACAAGTAAAGCTCCATGAGAATAAAACAGACATCCATTTTGATTAATACGACACCAATAAACTATACAACAAATAGTTCCACATTTTCTAAGCGCCTTTATCCACAAGAAAAATGTAGAAAACAAGTTTCAGGTGTGAACATCATGCAAAACAATTATGCAAGAAAAGTTTGGTCTAGTTTCAAACAAGGAAAAATCAGATATGACATACCCTGGAAGGAAGAGTCTTCCATATATTTCTGCAGCATATAAAAAAAATTAGAGTTACTAATCAGACTGAATAGTGAATGTATGCACGTTTTCGAAAGGGCGTTTTGACAACAGGAACCAAAGGCAATAATTCTGATGGCCTAGAACATACTTTAATAACATACAACCAAAAACAAAAAAGAAATAAAAAGGTACCGCAATTTGTGATTTGAGCTGGCCTGCCTCGCATTCATTTGCATCCACTGCAGCTAACATCATTCAATCAAAGAAAATAAATCAAGATGTGGGAAAGAAAATAAAGCATTTTCCTGTTTAAAATTTAGGAAATTCGTTTACCTAGGTCGGCAAGGGGGCAATAATCAGTCAGCAATGAGGTGAAGCTGGGTGGAAAAGCGGCAAAGTTGCTTTCAAACTTGTGAATTGGTGCTGTTCCTGGATAAATGTCTGTTGCTTTGTTTTGCTGTTTGAGCTTGCTGGTAACTCAGGAGTGTAATCCACAACAGGAGCAGGAGTCATGAACATCGAACCCTGAGAAGCTCTGCAAACACGTAATGATAAAAGACTCCATTATAATTTCTCTTCAAAGTGTTTCTCCACAGAATGGTTGGATTGGACCATAGCAGGTTGTTTTTACCTGTAGGGGGGTCTATTAGAAGAAATGAACTCGGACTGTGACGAAATTGCAGATCCAAACCCACTACTAAGAGGTTCAGTTTCACTTTCACCCTTCAATATCTCCTGGAAAAAGAAAAATGCAAATATAATACTACCAATGCGAGACAAGTTCTTTAAATAAATGATGATTGAAAGTAGCCAGGCTATTCACTGACTGAATTTATATTACAACTACCGAAATCACAACTCGCGGTAATGGAGTCACCTTCAAAGCGCTTATAAATGCGTCAGTTTCATCAAGTGTTGAAAATCGCAAAGCAAACTTCTGTATCTGCACGGAAAAAGAGCACCAAAAAAAAAAAAAGAAAAGAAAAAGAGTTGCTTACATTCCTGGCCTAAGATGCAAAAACGAAAAACCAAAAGAACACAGTTAAGAGTAGAGAGCTTACTTCTCCTGCAGAATCTCTGTAGCTGACAAGTACTGCTCTGGTTCCCCTGGCGGGAAATCCGGAGACGCATGAGACTTGAGGCCACGAGATGTGCAACTTCGAGACGTAGTGCTCCTCCTGCAACATGATTGATGAAATCAAACCTAGGGTTTCAAAACCAGTCGTGATCTTCCTCAACAACCGAGGCTCACGATTCTACCAAACAGCACAATGTTGACAATTTCTCGGCAATGATCGAGTCAAAATATACAGGATGAATCGCCGATAAGGAAACTTCTTAAGATCTAAGCCACTAGATCGGCGAAAATAGCATGAAACTTAATTTGACGAACAATAATTCACAAAATAAACATGTAGAAGAACTTCTTATCAAAAATACAATAAGTTTCTTATCTAGTAAAATCGATTAGAGCTCTCTAACTCCAAAATCCTACAACAGTATAAAAAACAAACACAGCCAAATCTTCTATAGTACAATAATGTGTAGTACCATCTACATGCAGGTGAATTCCGGTCTGCTGTTTGTCCGGTTTAAAAATAAAGCAGATCAAAGCAACGGAGGTTTAAATTCCTTCAAAATAAACTCTCGATTTTCCTTCCAATTTCTCATAATCCAAACGGAATCCAAAACAGGAAAACTTCAACTCAAGCAAAACAAAGCATTAAAATGCAAAACAGAAATCGAAAGAAGAAAAACCGTAACCGACGAGAGCTGAGCAGCGGAATGGTCACCACTCACCTGCATCTTGTCGCCGCAGTAGACGGTGAGAACGACGCCGGAGCTGGAGCGCAGGGCGACTAGACGAAGCAGAGCGGGGGGAGGACGAAGTGAGCCAGTGCCCAGCGGGCGGCGGTTCCGCAGGTAGGGAGGGAGAGGGACGAGATCGGGACACGTGGAAGCCGCAGGAGGGTAGCCGAAGAAGCGAGAGTACTCGACCTCCCATTGCTCTCTAATGGCGGTCACCAGCTTCTCCTTCTGTCCGCTTGGTAGCACTGCCACAGCCAGAGATCCCGCCATTTCTTTCCTCTTCTTTCGCTCTTTAGGACTGATCAGGGAATTCCAAAATGGCGGGGGCAAATTCGAGAATGACGTTTTGTATGGAATCTTCTCCATTTTTATAGGAGGTTTTTTTTTAATTATTATTATTATTTAAATGTATGTCATATTTCTCTTTATAAAATTAAGGGTTCGTTTGGATCGCAGGTTCAGTTTGAGTTGAGTTGAGATTTTTAAGTTTGCATAGTAAATTTTGTTGATTTTTTCAGAAAAGACAAAAAACTTTTTCAGAAAAGACAAAAAACATGATGAGATTTGAGTTGTTTAGTTTGAGTTGAGATGGTGAGGCAAACGGAGCATAAGTTTGTAGTAAAATCTCATTTATATTCCCTATTAATATAACTTATTTTTAAATTATTTAGATGTGATTAAACAGCAAAAATGTTGTTGTACATTATAATTATTATACACATTACTTTAGAATAGTATAGACTAATTAATAAATTAAATAAATAATTAAAAAAGAAATTAAAAAAAACCATGCCTTCACTAATGAAATGTTTAGGATGGGAGCTCCTCACCGGCAGCTTGATGTCGGCGGGTCGGAGGCTTGTCGCCATTGGGCATGTCGCAGGGTCGGTCGCAAGTCGTCGCCTGGGATCGTCGAGCTCGTGGGTGGGTGGTCCATCGCCTGGGGTCTCGAGTCTTGGGAGAGGAGGGCCTCGTCATCACGAGAGGAGGGGGGGGGGGGGGACAAATCTGGTTTGGGGGAAGGGGGAGCCTTTGTCAGCGTTAGCGGGGCTGGCCAGGTGAGGAGACTGGCTCGTCACCAACGTTGGGGAGGGGAGCGCAGATCTAGTCAGGGGACAGAGGGGGGTCTTCGTCGGTGTCGGGGAGGAGGGGGGGCGCTCGTCACCAACGTCGGGGGGGAGGGGAGGGGGTCTTTGTCGGCGTCGGGGAGGGGGAGCGCTTGTCGCCGGCGTGGGGGTTCGTTAGTGGATGGTCGCCGAGTAGTTTTTTTTTTATAGTTTTTTTGAATTTCTATTTTTTAATTTTTTGTATATAATACTATAAGATAATGTATATATAGTTATCATGCACAAACAACATATCAGTCATTGATTACATCATAATGGTTTAAAAATGAGCTCTATTGATAGTGGTATGTAAATGAGACTCTACTATAGACTTACCCTATAAAATTTCGACCAATAAATTTTTCCTTTAGTAATTTAGCCAGTATTGATAATATACTAACAGTTAACTATAACTAGCAATAATTAATAGGATAAATTTGACATAGTAATAATGTGATTTAACACTTTTCATTAATAAATAATATTACATTTTGGATGGAATTACTATATTTTTAGTATCTGTATTACTTAGGAATCGATGGAGGACAATTAGAGATGGAGTTTTGGAAATATTTTGATTGCAATTGAATTGGGTTTTGGATATGTGCCCTTGATTAAAAAAAAAAAAAAACTGATTATAGTGAAATAAATATATAAAGCTTGAAATGTGTTTGGAAAAAAAAAAATTAATATGGATCTTTCTTGTTAGTTCCTCTCGTAATTATGTATAATTTATCTCATGTCGATTTGAAATAACAAAGTTATAAATTATAAATTTTGAATTCATTATAGACAGTTGCAAAAAATTTATTGGAAATCAAAAACAACCTCTAAATAGGGTTGTGCATCCAACCCGCTAAACCGTTCAGATCAACCGTACTCGTACCGCACCATTCGCTTAAGTGGGGCCATGTCATCACCCACCTATATTTGGGTGAGTTTTCAACCCACCCACCTTTTTAGCGGGTAGGAACGGGTTTGAATTTTGGAGTTGTGGGTAGAACCCACCTATTTATTTTTTTTATATTAAAAAGGCCTAATTTTACCTATTTACTACTCCCTAATAGTTATGATGTACAATACTTTTAGAGTGAGATTAAAATTTTAGGGTTAAGATTTTCATTGTTTTCCCTATATCTCTTGGAACTCCACCAATTCATGATGCTATACATATTGATTTCATTTTTTTGGTTCATTATTTTTAGTTCTCTTTCTTTCTATAATTAATAATTAAAATATACATATAAAACAGATAACTAGTTCAATTTATTTCAACTTTTAGAATGGTGACTCTTTAGTTAATTAAGATATTCAATTATTGATAAGTCGTTTTTTTGCATACGTATCTTCTAACAAAAAAACCGATTAGAATTTATAAATAAATAAAGTTGGTGTGAATGATGAATATTGTATATGCTTTTAATTCGATATAAAATGTAATTGCATCCTTTTTTATTTATTTTGAGAAAATTAATTGTGTGATTTGAACTTTTAAAGTTGTTAGGAATTATTTTTCGAAATTATCTTTAAAAATCTCTATCCACCTGCCAAACCAATGAAACCACCCATCGTCACCTTCTTTCAACCGCTCAATCCGCTACGTTGTTGTGCGGTCTTGGATTGGGATTTAGGAGATTTTCTTATCTTTAAGTTCCAAACCCCCCACCTTTCAACCCGTCATCCGTCGAACCCATCCATGCACACTTCTACCTCCCCAATTGATGTTTGGAAACTAGACAACCAAAACATCGTCTTCAAACATCTACCAAACGGTCATTAAACTTTTTTAGAAGTTTTATTCGTGAAGAGAAAAAATACATATTTTAGTACTTTCAGTTCTAATCTTTTAATGACAATTTACTTAAAATGGTTTTCAAAATATATTAAAATTTATAGTTCTAAATTCACCTTAACGTTGTCACACATTAATATTTTAAAATCTTATTTGAATTATAGATTCAAATTCACAATTCAAGAAAATACAATTGAAAGAAAGAAGAAAAAAAAAAAAAAAGACAAGGAGAAATATAGTTAAAAGGAGATGCCAAAACAGGATCTTAAATATTAACAAGAAGGGCACTCTTTGTAAGAGTTATAGTTTGAGGAGAATATAACCTGCAGTTTAAAATTTGTGAGCAAAGCGAAAATTTAAGCCAGAATTGTAAAATTTGTCCTAAAAATTAGTTAAAAAATATAATGGGAAAGGTACTGACGAAAGAAAAAAAAAAATTAATTGGATTTAGCGTGGAAAGAAGCGGGGTAGTGAGGTTCGTGCCCGAGATTTGCGTATTTCCCGAAGCGACGCCGTGAAGATCGCCATGAACGCTTCTCCGTCCAGAGCTTTCCTTCGCTTCCATCTCTTCGATTTGCGCCGACAAATCTCCGAATTCTACTCGCTGGAGCATCCAAACGGTGTTCAAGCTTCCGCCGACGCGTCGCGATCGTTGGATGGCAGAAGGGAAATGCCTGACGGCGAGGGCCCTGCTGGACCGGCGACGATCGACCAGTTCGGGCTTTCGGAGTCGGATTATTCGAAACCCCGGCGATCTCGTCTTCTTATCGGAGCTCGAGCTTGGCCGAAGCCGAACCAGACGGTGCTCGATGCTCAGGCTCGGGTTTGCACCTGACCGACTCAGACCAGACCGCTCACCGAAGACAGGCTTTCAAGGTTCTCGACACGATTTTGAAGTCCGGTAAATGCTTTTTTTTTGTAAATTAGTTCGGAGATGAGAATTTCACAATTTTTTTTTTTTTTTTCATTTGATTCATCTTCTTTTTCGTCTGGATTTTCAGCTCGGGGAGATCTGAAGGATGAAGAGGAAGTCTCCAAGGCACAACTCGGTGCGTTCTTCGCCGCGATGACGATTCGAGCGAATGCGTTTCCAGAAGCAACGCAATGGAGTGAGGTGAACGCGAGCGATGAACACGTTCTGGCCATTGCTCGTTCGGGCCGCTTCCGTCGGACGTGATCTTCATAGCCGACCCCGAGGGTCGATATGGGGTTGGGAAGCTCGATTGGGCCCCAATATGTTGGCAATTGTAGCAGCGAGAGTGAGATTGGTCGGTGCTCTGAGGAAGTGTTGGCTGGGGGTCCACCTTGGCTTTGAGGAAGTCCAGGGCGTTTTGAGGGATGCTCTTCCTCTGGAAACGGGCACTGGAGTAAGTGAATCCTTGCTTTCGGCGTTTTTAATTGGTCAGCGTATGAACAGGGAAACAGACCGTGAGTTAAAAGCATACTGCCTTGCATTTGATGATGAACTCGGTATTGTCTTGTGTTCTAGAGATTTCCTTTTCGTGTTGCGTCTTCATGGATTTGTGTGTTTTTTTTAATGGGATCGTCTAGTTTCTTTTGTGGGTGGTTTATTCTGTTTATTTTGTTGATTGAATTATTTATAGGCCTCCTCCAGTTGCTGATGTTAGATCATTGACTCATTATGAGAACCTTACGACGGAAATACGCGTTTCTTTAGGAGTACATTGTTTGTTGCTGCGGTTAGATCCTGTTATGGAGAATCTTCCTTGCTACATGGTTTGGAATGGATGCCACCGAAGGTCAGCTTTCTGGTTTGCAATGGGCTTTTTTCTAGTTTCGTAACTCTTTATTTAATAGCTTGTGGATACACCAATGCGTTTCAGCTTCCGATAGATAAGGCCATTTTAAAACGAAAGAATTTTTTCTTTGGTTTTCTCCTTTTATGAAACAGTGCCTTCACAATGGAGTTTCTCTGGATGTTCAAGTGTGAAGTAATTTTTAGTATCATATATGTCTGAATCTGATATGTGTTGCTTGAAGTAACTGGAATTTACCGTCAGAGATAAGGAGGCTAACCGCTTTGAATCTTTCCAGTGCACTCGTAATTCTTGTTTACTTTGCAGGGAGGAATTACTGAAGAACAAATGCTGAAGTTTATGGGAGCTAATATGAGCTTATCTCCTTTGCAGGCAAAAGAACTCATTGAGGTCAATATAGCTACTTTACTTTGACATGCCTGTCTTTGTCACTTTTCTGATTGATTGAATATTTATTTAGATTTTTTGGTAGTTGCTTAAATCCTCAAACCTGATATTTCAGGATGAAGAGGTTGGTTTTGCCTACGTAAGTCAACGTGAAGCTCGGCCATCTCTGTATGAATACCTAGCCAAATAAAGCTTCCTCTTTGCGCTATTTGTGTGGGGGGATACCTTCATTTTTCTCCCTTCTTTTCTATACGAGAGTTTATGTTTATTTTTCATTCAGCTTAAACACGCACACACACACACTCTCTCTCTCATATATATATAGAGAGAGAGAATATAGAAATAAGTCAGCAGACAAGTTTGTAAGAGAGTTACATATGAGTATGCCTGAGAATTTCAGTTCTAGGATAAAATTTGATGGAATTTGAACAATGATCTCTGATTATAAGATCCAGTGGACGACTAGCTGTTATACTTGCGTCAAGATATTGGTTCCCTGTATCTGTGTCCTGTTTTGCTTATCCTTTTTCAAGTATAGTAGAGAGGGATCAATATTGCTACAAAAATTATGATTATCTGTTGAAATTTGTTCCAGTAGAGTTGACATGATGTGTGATATTTGTTATTTTATCTGAATAACGAGAATAACACTATCTCTACGGCCTCTGTAGACATTCATTGATTAAGTTGAGGGAACATATCAAAAAACGGCCCCCATTGGCAACAACCGAGAAGGTTCAGCAACTTGTGAAGGTGAATATATGCTATATGAATGTATGGATTTGTTGGCCGCAGTAATCCTTGCTTTTTCTAGTTAATATTAAATGGCGTCCTAGTATTAAACTTATAAGACAACAAAGAGGGTAGACAAGTGATATAACTAACGGAGAGTCAATGTGTGTGTGTGTGTGTGTGTGTGTGTGTGTTTTTTCCCTCAATAGGCCCAGGGAAAGGAAGCGATTGTTGCTGGATTTTATCATGAAGGTTATGAGGAGCCACTGCTAATGCTTATGAAAAGAAGAGGTGTGCATGCTGGCTTGGTGGTGAAGGTCAGTTTGTTTTCTAATGTAAACAGGAGATCTTTCAAATACTAGTATTTTCGCATGTGAAGAAAATCTTCTGTTAGAGCCAATCATAAAGATTATAACATGTCAACTAAGCGATCTAAACAAACAACTTTAGAATTCTGACTTTGCTGTCACCGTAGGGTGAGGAAGGGGCCTTGTCAATGACAACAAGATTGCGATCGGCTACTCCATCAAAAGGACTTCCTGTGAACTACTGTTCTGGATTCTGTGCTTTGAGCACCTCTTCTTCTGAAATTGATGGTTTGTGCTTTCTGTAACTGTTTTGGTTCCTTAATTTCCTTACTTTCACTGTGTTTTTTTCTTAATAAATAAATCTAGGTAGTTTTATTTGTACCCGAGTCTTATTAAGCACCCATTAATCAATCAGAATTGATTGAGATAATTGCAGCATTCTTTGATCTTCGCAAATGCAAAATCTGAGATTTTGTATTGCAGGGGTCTCTCGTCAAAGTTTCAGTCTTGAGGTTAATGCCAAGGACTACGGTTTTGAGCCTAGTGATACACCAAGAACTGATCGATCGGTAGAGTTTCCAAGACCATTTATGATACATACTTTTTTTCTTTGTGTGGTATCAAAATTTGTGTCTGTATGGCAGTACCAATTTTTTTTTTTTTTTTTTTTTGCAAAATATTATGTGTTTTGGCAAATTCAGGTTACGAAGAATATAGAGTTGGGTTTAGCCGCTCTTCATGGTCAAAAAGGACCGGCTTACGACCGGATCGTCTTAAATGCTGGAATGGTGGATCACTTACTGGGATGTGATGGCGCGGAAGATGTATCCGTCGCCCTGGATAGAGCGAGAGAGGTCATTGACAGCGGCAAGGCTCTAAAAAGGCTCTTTAATTACATAAAGAACTCGAACAAAGTAAGATAGAACTAGTTCCTGGTAATGCTTGTTTTGAATACCAGTCCACGCCGTAAGTTTAGCTTTATACAAATGAAAGGTTGTGATATAGGAGCAGAGAAGGGGTATTACTCAAAGGTCAGGTCTTCTTTTTCTCTTGTTTTTGTTTTGTTTGGTCGTTCTTTACTTTTTGTTTCGTGAGCTCAAAGGTTGGTCACGTGGTCCAGTTGTTCAATTCTTTTATTCCTTGGAGTTGTCACACGGTTTTGGTTAAATGTGATAATAAGAAGCTCCTCGTGATCAAGGATTGAAAAATCGACATTTCCACCGATATTTCCATATTTTGAAAGTACCGATACGGAAACATAGGTGTTGTATCTTTTTCACAGAATATCAGTGAAATTTCCATGAAAATTTTCATAAATATCGATTTTTTACGGAAATATCGATTTCCATGAAAATTGTAATACTAAAAGATAAAATATCGATAAAATATTCGTAAAATGTCAATAGTAATATAATTTTTTTTTATCTTTTAACATAATAAAATTCATGATTTATTTAATTCATGCACATATATATATATAAATAGATGGTAGAGATTGAAAGACATGTGGCATGTGACATGTCCTAAATTATATAAAATAAATATTCAAATGTCATATTATCTTAATATCGAGGTTATTTACCCTAATAAGATATAGCAAATACTTTCGAATATGTTAAAAGTTTTTTTAATATTAATGTTTTCTTATCATGTATGAAACAATAAATTTAATCTACTAATATTATGTTACATTTTAATGATTTTACTAAATTGGTGAATGTCAACTTATTGTTTGTTGTATTATGCTTCATTCTTATTATATAAATTTGTTAAATTGTTTTAGTTTTTAATTGAGAGTTTCATTTAATTTATGTATTAACTATTTTAGAGTTTCATAAAATTTTATTGAAAAAACTATTATTTAAATGAATTTTCATATTTTATATCAATTTTCACTGATATCAATTTTTATAAAATTTAAGTATCGATATTTTTGTAAATATCAATATTTTCATCCTTGTTTGTGATAAACCCCGCTGTGGAATTTTAATATTTGAATAATCACTAATCGATGGAATACGATATACTTTAAATCTATACTCCTGTCTTGTTTGTATCATGTTTTCTGTTATATTATATTGCTTCAGAGAAGCGATTCTTATTAAGAAAGGGGAAAATTAACGTGTGATTTTATTTCTTCTTACACACCCAAAAAAAAAAAAAAACCGAAAAAATGTAAATTCGCCGCACAATTGTTGCAAGTTCTCTATGCTGGTGAGCT
>BKCH01002189.1:0-246595 GCA_008635985.1 Ficus erecta
ACTCACTCACTCACTCTCTCTCTCTCTCTCTCTCTAACTCACTCTCTCTCACTCTTCCTTATCTATATGGCTAGAAAGGAGATAAAAAAAAAAGATAATAACACCCGAGCCAAGTTGTGTAGTAGAAGTAGCAGCAGCAGCAGAAGAGGAGGGGTAAAATGGATTTTGCCTGATCTGAGTTTTTCTCTATTTTCTACTACTTGACTTGGTACCTTCTTTCTCTCTCTTTCTTTTGCTTTTCTTTTTTCTTTTTTTTTTTTTTTGTAATAACTATTTGTTTTTCTTCTTCCTCTTCCTCTATAACTACTCGGCTCTCAAAAAAAAGCAAATAAAATTAAAATAAAAAAAATGGGCACATGGGTTTTGAGAGTTGAGCTTTTGAATTATTATTATATGAAAGTGTGAAGAAGCTTGAAACGGAAAGAAAAGTAAGGGGGGGAAAAAAGCACACACACAAACGGAAGAAGAGAGAAAACAAGGAGAGAACAACCCAAATGCCAAGGACAAAATGAGCAGAAAAACCCACCAACGGAAAGGAGAGGACAGCTACACTATAGAGATAGAGAGAGGAGAGTAAAATGGAGATGAAAAGTCAGAGGAAAAAGGGGGGGAATTTAAAAGAGTAAAATGTGGGAGGTATAGAGAGAGAGAGAGGAGGGGGGGGGGGGGGGGGGGGGGGTGGGGTTAAGGCCTGAAGGGGGATTATAGTGGGGTCCTTTAAGAGGTGTGTGTGTTTGTTTTCGGGTCTGAAATTCTGAAATGATGTGATTTAACGTTAAATACGGAGGGAGAATGGGAGAGCCCAAAAAAAAAAAAAAAAACAATTTCAAAAAAAAAGAAAAGAAAAGAGTAACAACAACGACTTGACAAGCCGACTTCCATGTCTGTCCTCCTTGTCACACGTACCAACAACCCCTTCCTCCGTTTCTCGTGACATTTTCTATTTTCTAATTTATTTTTTTTATCACACACCACCATAAGAAAAAATTAGAAAGAGGATCTGAATATTTTCTTATAATTTTATATATTTTAATATTAAAATTAATAATTTATAATATTATAAAAAAAAATAAAATTATCAATTTTAATATAATGATATACATAGATATAAAGAAGGTATCAAATTTATTATCTTCTTATATATTAACTCTTATCAATTTTCGGACAATTTAGGCTCATTTGAGAGAGGTTTTAGAAATGTGTTTCGCATTAAAAATGAGATGTAATTTTAGAAACATGCATTTGGGATAAAAAAAACAGTTTGGAGTGAAAAAAGTGTAAAATTTTTAAATGTCTACAGAAAAAATATATATATTAATATGGATTTTGTTTTATTTCTCTTAAAATTCTACATAATTTAAAATATATATCTTATTTACTCTTGAAATAATAAAATTATGAATTTTTAAAATTTAAGTTTACTGTAAACATTAAAAACGTGAATAATAAAAAAAAGTTTTAAATTGAGAAAAAAGAAAAAATAAGTTTTCCAAATTAGAGGTCATATCTTCCCACAAACGGATAATAGAATTTTCTTTTTAACTATATAATGAATCTGTTTTAGGTTTTGTTAATTTCGTATTATTTTTTAAGGCAAATTTATGAGAGGAATTATACTTATCATGTTAGGACATTAATTTTGATATTAATTTTTAATGTCAACTTACATGACCATGAGAGAACATTTTGTGCATATATGATATGATTTTTAACTATTAAATCTGTATGAAGTTTTTTTAAGCTATTGTTTTGTATGTATAATATGGTTATGATGTGGTTAAAAGATTATTCCTATTGATAAATTTTTTAATATTATATAATATCACTGAAATTTTCGTATTCTAAAAAAATTACATCATTTAAAAAAGAAAAAAATATATATGATAAATTGGGAAAAATATATAGTTATCAGTGTTGCATGCAGTGTAGTTTTAGTGAAAGTCTTTCAATGGAGTTTAAAAATTTTATTATCTAGTAAATTAATAAGATTATATATGTGCATGTACCTTTTCAATATGACTAATTAATTAGTTCTTTAGCAAAAAAAAAAAAAAAAAAAAAAGACTAATTAATTAGTCGATGTAGTGTAATTCTGAGGAAAAAAAATGATAAATATATATCAGCACTCTCCAGTTTGACACTCAAAAGCCTCATTTTAAAATCCCCATGACTCGGCTTGTAGAAGTAAAATCTAACCTATTCTCTAATTAGTAGATGAAGGAAATAAGAGATGAGAGAACATCAATAATCACTTTTTTATATAACCAAAAAAAAAAAACGATACTTTTTCCTGCTTCATAAAAAAAATTATATACAAAAAATTCCCTTACATCGTTTAGCTGGTATGGCTTTTTTTTTTTTTTTTTTTTGTTTTGCTAAATTTGTTTAGTATGGCTTGACATTCCCAAACATGCACGGCTGGTTGTGGTTGTTCCCATGTAAGCCTCCTATCTTTTATTAATACTAGTTTTAATAATCAGCTCCGTGCATTTGGCCATATATATGAGAAAAATTGTTTCTATAAAAACAAAAATAAATAAATAAATAAAGCAGTTAGATTGGGGCAAATTCGAGACTTTTTTTTATTAATAGGACATATTAAAAAAAATAATAATAAAAAAAAAGGTGCCAATGGCAAATAGAGGAAAAAAATTAAGAAAAGAAAAAATCCTAGATGTCACATCAAGTTTAAGGAAAGTTGTTTTGAAAATAGAATAGAAGAGGAAAAAAAAAAGTAACTAAATTAGTTAGAAAGCTAACTAAATATTTTAAAAAAAATGATACGTGTCAATTGTTAAGAATTACACAGAAAGTATAATAGTTGGATTGGGTTTTTTTTATTATGTAATGTAAAAAAAATGTCAAGATGTAAAGATACAAGATAAGATATTGTTCTCATTGTGGAAAAACGGGCTTTCTTTTTATTTGGAAAGAGATTGGTGTAGTTATATGTAGGAGAGTGGGAGACCCATTGAGATGCTAGCATTTATTATTTTTTTATTTTTTTTATTTTTTATGACAGTTTTATCTGTTCTTTTAGTTGTGTACAAATTGTGGAGACTTTCAATATTTGCTCAGAAGCGAAAACAAATTAAGAAGCTTTTTACATGCCTTTCAAATCACATGGTTGCAGATTGTTGTCATATTGGTGCTTCTGCTATGCTATATCTATAAAGACTTTCATGTCCACAATTCACGGAAATTATTTTTGTAAGAAGGATTAATTAATGAAAGGATCCAATCTACAAGTACTTCCGATGTGACACTTCATCTAAGTTATTATCATTATTTCAAGTTTATAATAACTTATATTTATGCTTGGAGACTCTGGATCTGTGCCCCCCCCAAAATATCCACAAAAAGAAAACAAAATGGAGAGAAAACTTAAAAAAAAAAAATTCAAAATTCAAAATAGTAGAGATGAAATTAATATCTCTTTAAACATAAAGGAGATTTTTTTTAAAAAAAATTATACAATTTTATTTATATATTTATATTATTTCACTTTAAAAATAAGAACACAAAGGGTTTGTTTGGTGTTTAAGTTTGAGTTAAATTTTTTAAGTTTAAATAATAAATTTTGTTGATTTTTCAAAAAAGATAAAAATTGAGATGAAAATTTTGGTTTGAACCGGTATATCAAACAAACCCAAAAAGTAAATTTAGTCATCCGGTGGATTTTGATTCTCCCACTTAATTTTGAAAAGATTTAGAGCTAGTAGGAGTAGGACCTGTTATAATTTTTATCCACTTTAATTATTATTATTATTATTATTATTATTTAAGTTTCCATCATCCTTTCCTTCTCATCAAAACGCTGCTGTCATTTTTCATCCCATTGCAGTCCTCTCACTTCCTTTCTTATTCTTTTTTATCGTACTAAACACACATTAATCAACAAATGACATTAAAATTATATCAGATCAAATGTTTCGTTATATTTTTATTGATTATTGTCGTGTGTGATTTAGAAGAATATCACTTTTAAAAGTCTGAAATTCAAATACATTGCTTTAGTAGGAAATTTAATTATATATTTATATTTTAAAATGATGTAAATGGATTACTAAACTACAAAAATTATACACAAACTCATTAACATGCGCATAAGCATTTTCAATCTCATTATATGTTTACAAGAAGTCCAATTTCATAACCATGTGATTGGAATTCTAGTGGACAAGATTCATTGTTTCTTTCTTTCTTTCTTTGTATCATAAATCAAATCCTTTTTGTTTTCGGAAGAATAGCATAATTTAAACTTGTGTTTAGTCTTTTGTGCATCGATGTGGAATGGAATTTTTAGATTGAAATTGATTAACTTTTCAAAAACTAATTAAAATTTTTGTTGACTTAAAAAAAAAACAAAACAAAACAAAAATTAAAATAGACTTTTGGATTCAAACTTAAGAGCCAAACGGACCCTAAACCTAAGCAGATATATTTTGCATTGTTAAATGCTACAAGGCCTTCAAGCAATAAATTTATACTCGCACCTTTTTTTCAAGTTTTTAACCATGGTGTACATTGTGGAAAATGGAATGATTCCTTTTCATTATTCCAAAAATGGTCACAATTAACTATTACAAGTTCGTCATTTACAAAAGGTCCCGCTAGTCAAGTGTGACCATTTTTGGAATAATGAAAAAAGGTCCCGCTAGTTACACGCGTAAAAAGAATTTAAAATAATAAATCATAATTGTGAAGCAGACAAACGAGGCTTCTATAGATTATCCCAAGTAGTGATAAATAAAGGTAGTTTTTAGACCTTTTATTTTCCATTGTTAACAAAAAAATTATTTCTTGACCATTTATTTTCCATTATTAATAATAAATTAAATTATTTTTTTCATAATTCTTGTTATGAGTGTCTATATTAGAATGAGTGATATAAAACTATTTCAGATCATATTATTATATAATAATAATAATTCTTATTAACTATTAAATAATAATAATTCTTATGAGTGATATAAAATAAGGAGTCCGACTGTATAAAGGGCTTATTTGATAAAGCTTTCGAAAAGCTGCTTTTGAAAGTGTTTGATTGATTTGTTAAAAGTGCTTACAACTTTCTTAAGAGTTTTCTATTTAAAAAAAAAAACAATATATATATGACTTCTAAAAAGGCCCGCCTGAATAGATGTTAAAGATGGTTTTCAGTCTTCAACTCAAAATTTTCATAATAATTTTTGTCTTTTTTCTGAAAAAACATCAGAATTATAACAGATTTTTAAAAAGTCAATCAACTCCAATTTACAAATTTCATCTTCAATCGGCGAACTAAACGGAAGCTAAAACTCATATTAGAGTTTAGAATGTCTAATTTTATGCTTTATTTTATCACTTTTTATACTTGTTAGAAAATTTAAAATCAAAAGTCGCAATTTTTTTTTTGCCCCCTTCTATTGATTAAGGGCCCGTATGAGGGGACACCTGAATATAGTGTTTTGAAAGTTGGGTTGGAAATGTGTGTTTAGGGGGGAAAACCTTAAAAAAGTTATATGATATAGAAAATAATATAAAAATTTGAAATGTGTCCCAAAAATATGAAAAATAGATCTTATCTTGTTCGTCTCGTCGACACGAGCATTTTGACATTAAAATCATTTCATTTCGATTTAAAACAATAAAATTGTGGACTTTTAAAGTTTGAGTTTTTTAAAAATAGAAGGAAAAAAAAGTTTGATGTAGAGTTGGAAATTCGAAATCCAGATAACAAAGTAACATTTGGAAATATTGTCCCAAACGGGGCCTAAGTGTTTGGGGTCAACTTTTAAACCAATGTTTCTAAAGTTTTTTTTGTCATTTTTCTCCAATTTTCTATTCACTCTTCTAAACATTTTCGAAAAACTCAAACTTTAAATGTTTATAACTTTATCATTTTAAGTCGAAATGAGATTATTTATTTAATTATATAGAATTTTAAGAAGAATGAAACGAAATCCATAATTTTAATTTTTTTTCCGAATATATTTTGTGTTTTTATATTGTTCACTCTAAATAGTTCATTTTTATCAAACATCATATTCAAATGTTGATCTCAAACGGACCATAAAAGTAAAACAGGTAAACTCTAATAATAAATATATATTAAGCTTGTCTTTAGTGCTAAGATTTGACTTGTAGAATTTGGATTTGGATTGATTGTATGTTTATCGATGCGTTTAAATTACTTAAGTTAAAAATGTAAAAACTTGAAATGTGTTTCGAAAAAAATATCAATATGGAGTTTGTTTTATTTGTCTTGAAATTCTGTGTAATTTAAAAAAAATATCTCATTTGGACTAGTTTATGTAAAGTTATGAACTTTTAAAATTTGAATTACAAAACTATGTGAATAATAAAGTTAAAAAAAAAAAGACAAAAATTAAATAGTAGAAATAGCATTTAGATTGGAGATCCATACATCCCCGAAAACATAGAAACTAGACATGAAAATATCGCGAGAAATGGTAGGTAAACAGATATAATAATAAATTAATAATTCAGCTAAAAAATAAAAGACATATAATATTTTATAATAATAAAGCGCCGCATATCCCCGTGACGGTGGGACCAACCTCAATCCAATGTGGGGAGCACGACAAATTGGGTTTCAGTTACGAGGACGATGAATTTCCTTTTTTCACTTTGGAATCCTTGACTTTGAATAATTTTATGAATTTTCCCATGTAAATTTTTTTCCTTTTACTTGTACCCTCCTCGTACATTATTTATGCATTCAACATTTGATACTTTTTTTTTCTTGAATAAAAAATGGACCTAGGGTGACCTCAACATTTACAGAATTTATAATCTCACAGACAGGAGCACTTCTCTAAATATGACAAAGTCAAGTCTTTTATAATAGTTTCTGTCAATAGTCCTCCTAGGACCTATTCTGTAATCACCAAATTATATTTTAACATAATCATATTTTAACAGTCGAATCTAGAGCTGTAACCTAAAAGAAAGCAATGAAAATCAAACTCGGATAAATAAAGTGGAGATACTTAGGATGAATGAAGTGGAGATGCCAAACAAAAACTTCGTATCCTTGTTACAATCCCAGCCAGGCCGTGGGTGTTCAACATTTGGTTCTTTGGCCTCATGCTTTATCAAAAAAAGTACAGATTGACGCGGTGCAAGTGCAATAGCCGAATTAGTCAACCTCGGTTTAGGTACAAAATCAACAAATTATTGTCGTAAACGTTTTTTTTTTTTAAAACAAAATTCTCCTTCTTAAGAAATCCTTCACCCTCTCTCTCTCTCTCTCTCTTTTCTTAAAAAAAAAAAAGTTGAAATAATGTTGAATTTTTTTATCGTAAAGTATTTATGTTAGTAATGTGCAATATTATATACGATAAAAATCACATCAAATTATATAAGTAAAATAAACTAAGCATGTGTTTGGTGCATATGTTGAAACTTGAAGTTGAATATGCATTTGGTGAAGTGTTTGAACTGTCGAAACTAAAAAGTGTAAAAATTTAAAATGTGTTACGAAAAAAATAGCATCATAGAGCTTGTTTCGTTCGCCTCGAAATTTTATGCAATTTTAAAAAAAAATTATCTCATTTGGATTTCTATATGCAAAGTTATGGATTTTTAAAGTTTAAGTTATAAAAACTGCGAATAGTGAAATTAAGTTTCATTTTTCAGAAAAATACAAAAATGAATTGAATTTTTTTTAGTTTGGATTGAATTAAATCTTAAGTTCAAACACATGATAATAAATTTTTGAGACGTATCTAACGATTTAATGGAAAATCCTATCGCTATAGTGTGTGTATATATATATATATATTTAAATTTCAAACTCTATTTAAAATTATCTAAACAATAATTACCTGTGTTTCATGAGTTGGTTCTTTGATCATTATTTTTCACTAAAAATTGGTCGTTGTAAGTTTACGAAAAATTCAAGTACAATAAGGAAACAATAAATAAGGTCATGTGCTCTCTGACTTGCACTACATTAGTCATTTATAAGTTGCATTCATTTATATTTTGGTTGCTATTGTCTTCATAAAAAAAAACCTTTTTTATTTTATTTATTTATTTATTTTTTTCTATAAGTATTCATAGAAGAATATTATCGATATTGAGCACAGTATAAATTATCTTTTAACCCCGCGGCACATAAGAAGTAAAAAGAAAAAAAATCGTTTATACTCACTACTACAAAATGTGGATTCCACGACAGAACTTCCACGACCGTTTTTTAAAAAACCGTCGTGGAAAATGCGGCAAAAACACGGAGCGGAACAGAGTTTCCAAAAACCGTCGTAGAAGAGCATGCTTCCACGATGGTTTTTAATAACCGTCGTGAAAGCTTGCAAAAAAAAAAACAAAAAAAAATTTTTTTTTGCTTTCACGACGGTTTTTTAAAAAACGGTCGTGGAAGGGTCTTTTTTCAAAAAAAAAAAAATTTTAAAATTTTTGGACTCTATCACGACGGTTTTTGGGGAAATTTTGAAATTTTTTAAATTAAATTCAATTTTTTGATAGGTACTAAGGCGGAAATTTTGAAATTTTTTAAATTAAATTCAATTTTTTGGAGCGTGTATTAAAACCCAAAAAAATATCCTCTTTCTCACCCCATTACATTCTGAGCATTTTTCACTTTTTCACTCTCTAACTCCATACCCAAAGCCACCCAATTTCTTCCCTCTATTTCTCTCTGATGGCCTCCTCCACCACTCACGCGGCCTCCTCCATTCTCCGACGGGTCCACCAAGGAACTCACGCGGCTTTCCCTCTCTTTCTCGCCGCACTCCGCCCATACCGACGCTCGACAAGCCGGTAAGTTGTAATGTATATTGCTTGGGTAATGCACGGATTTTGGAATTTTTCGTCCAAAATGTTGATTTTGTTGATTGTGGTTGTTGATAAAATGTTCCGTCCAAAATGTTGATTTTGTTGATTGTTGAGTTGGGAATATTCCGTCCGAAATGGCCAAAATCCGTCCCCTACATTTTCGGTGATTGTTCATTGTGGTTGTATTTTAGATTTAATTAAATTGATTGGGTAAGGCACGGATTTGTGAAATTTCCGAAAAAAAAGTGTTGATTTTGTGATTTAAATGTGTTCCGGAAAAAAGTGTTGATTTAGTGGGAATTCGTAAATTTTTTTTTTGTTGATACCTACCCCGACGGTTACTCGACCGTCGTGGTAGCTCCATTCGTAAAATTTTTTTTTTTTCATTGTTACCTACCACGACTGTTTTCGAACCGTCGTGCAATCCAAATATATACCACGACTGTGGATTCCACGACGGCTAGAAAACCGTCATTTAAGTATTACCACGACGGTTTTTAACCGTCGTCGAATTTCTATTTTGTAGTAGTGTGTACTTTAGCTGAATTGACTGACACATAGAGAAGATATAGGATTACAACAATAGTTTAACGTTAATTTTATACTGAATAAAAAAGCCGTTAATACTTTGATTAAGATAAAGTTTAATTGACTAACACCTATATAAAATATCAAATTGCAAGAACAATTTAATGTTAATTTTAAACATGATTTTATCATAAATTGTACGGTTGAAATTACTATATTAAATTTGAATATTACCTATATATCTTCATAGTACTTCTTTATTTAAAAAGTAGAGTTTTGTCACTGATGTATGGACCTTTTTTTTCCTCTGTGATGTGGTCTGTAATTGAAATGTTTTTTTTTTTGGTTTTTTTTTTTGGGTAGTGTGTTTATCTTGTTTTCAAGTATTAAGTTGTGTTTTTAATGCGTTAATTTTGTTTCTTAGCGTGTTTTATGTAGACTTGGTACTATGAGCCTCTTTTAACCTGGTGGATTGGATTTTTTTAATCCATTGTAAGGAAAGTTAAAGAATTATATGTGTGCTTGATTGTTAGTACATCTATTTATAAAGTGTCTATTTTAAAAACTTGGATACAAAAAAGCTCGTATTTGACGTGCCAACCCATCGTGCCTAATAAGCCGTGTTATGCTTGACTCGTGAACATGTGGACTACATGTCTAGTAAAGTTCACCAGCTTGTGTTGTCCTTACCTAGCTCAGTATAACCTTAAGTTGTCCCGTCTTAGGTCTATAATTCTCCATGTCATGCGATCATGCTCATCTGGTGACCAGGTTATATTTACATCTCTTAATCTTTTATATCTATATATATTGCTTTTTTGAAATTGTGTATTTTAAATAGTTTTAGTGGTGTATATATTATTGGAGCAAAATTTCTGAACTAGAAAATAAGATCAAACGAATGAAATAATCAATAACTTTAAGTAATAATACAAGAAAACACAAAAATCTTAAGAATAATATAGAGAAAACCGGAATCCGGTATATTTGTCTCAAGGTTTTGTACTAAGAATTGTGTCTTGTCTTTTCCTCTTAATTCGATAGAATTTATAATACATTAGGAATAAAAGGAGTTTAATTCTTCTATTAATTTGAGAGTTTATTCTCTCTTTAATTACAATGAAACATTCTCATTCCGGTGATTTGATATGTAATCAATCCGAACGTTTAACATCTTCGATATTAAATATAAACGATTGAGTTCCTTTTGTAAACTCCTACTAATTGTCAATTATTACTCTCTTATAAACACTTGAACTTCTCCCTCTGACGTTTGATATAACCTTAGGAAGACTTCTACTTGGGTGGACTTTTTCCTCATAAATAGGTAGACATCTACCTAGGTTGTCTCCTACCTTATAATTAGATAGACTCTTATCTCGTTGCTAAGTAGGCTTTCTACCTAGATAGACTCCTACCTCATAGCTAAGTAGACTTCTACCTTAAAGCTAAGTAAGGTTCTACCTTATAAGTAGGTAGACGTATATTTAGGTATACTCTTACCTCGTTGCTATGTAAATTTCTATCTTATAATAGGCAGACTCCTACCTCATTACTAGGTAGGCTTCTACTTAGGTAGACTCCTATCTGGGTTCGGGTCTAAGTTTAACCCATTATTAATAACTTTTATATAATGACGAAAATATCACTTAACATATATATTTATTTGTTTTAAATGTTTTTTTTTTTCCGTAAACTTCTATTAACTATTCTATCAAAGTGATTCTTACAAATAATTTTTTGTTGTTCTCTAATTGCCTTATTAAAATATTTTTGTCCTTATAATTAAAGATTTTTTTTATATTAAAATATTTATGTCCTTATATTTAAAGATTTTTTTTTTTTTTTTACCTGCAATATTTCGAACTACAATTTTCTTACAAGTATCCTTTTTCGATTTACATCTGTTTAAATAATTGTTTTTATAAATATGTCTCTACTTAAATAATTCTCCAGCACATGTTTCAATGACTGTTTTCTTATATGTGCACCTTCTAATTAATTTTCTATCCAGATTTTTTTTTATTAAATATGATTTACTTGGTTGTACACAAATAATGTTCAATCACATATAATACCTGTTTTTGATAAAAATGTACATCTGGGAATATCGGCTCTTTTTTGGTCATATTTGAAAGCTTATATTTTAAAATGTGATTTATATTATTTTTAACTTATCCTACTAATTAATTTTTCAAACGCGCCGACACTTAAAATAAATTTCCTTAATATGTGCCCATACTTAATAAATTTCCTTAGTCCTTTAAAAATAAATATATATTTTCATAAATATGATCCTTAAAAAATACTTTTCTCCTAATTTCCTTGCCGAATTTATTATTATTATTATTATTATTATTTTCAATATGTGTCCCTACTTGTAAATGTTTTTGTTGTAGACCTCTCAAATACCATTTTCTTGTACACACCTTTCAAACATTATACTTTCTAACTTGTCCCAAAAAATATTCTCCTTTTTTCTCTAAAACATATTCTACTTAATTTCATTTTTTAAAATATAACTGATTTAATTTGTTGATTAAGAATTATATCTTACTAATATAGTAAAATATAGTGTAACAAAATCCTCTCATTTGTATATAAGAAAAATGATATTAATTTATAATTACAGGAATAACTTAGTAATAATTTCATGGTTTACTTCACTAAAAAAATATAAAGTTTGAATTTTTCAGTATGTGAATTTAAAAAGAAGAAATGGCACTAATTTGTCATTATCGAGATAAGTATATGTGTGTGTATGCTAAAGGAGAGAAATTTGTTTCCCTCTGTTTGTTTGCTCCTTTCCAATCCCCTTTTGAATCATAGGAAAAGTTTTATTTAAAGCAGAAAAGTTTTCTCAACATGGAGAGAAAGGGGCAAAAAGAAACAAACGCAAGGGTCATTTTGCAAGCAGAAAAAAGTTACTTTTTTTTTGTTTTTGTTTTGTTTTTTTGGTTATGCTTCTTTTTAGTTCTAGGCTTAAAGGTAAAGCTAGTTAACCTTTTTGGGAATACTAGAGTCGAACCTCTGTCTGAGATTGAAACGGGAAGACCAAAAAGAGCAAAGGAGAAAAAGTCTCCCCTTTCTTTTGACCTTTTTTGACACACAATTCCCAAACATTACTTCCTCATTATAATCATTTCTACACAGCTTTCTATCTCTACCACTCTCACACACCACCACCCCTCAGCTTTTGTGTCTTTGTGTGTGGGTGGGGATGCGACTATTTGGGGACCTCGTTTCTCAATGGTTTCGTGGGTTTTATTTTTACCCTTTTTATTATTGTTGAATTATTTTTTTAAAAAAAATTATTTAAACATAAATTTATTAATACGATACCCTTTTAAACCATCCCATCATAATAAAATCATAACAATTAAAACAATACATAGTATTATGATAAAACGAGAACTTTCCCATACGACACCGTCAGACTGTCAGATGGGAGAGTTCTCTCTATCTCTCTATAGCTCTCTCGCTTTCTCTCTATAGCGGGTTGTATTGTGCTCTTTTCTGAATTGTGCCAATCTCTTGTAAAGGTTCTGTCACCGGACGGCCGTTCAGCCACACGGTAGAGTATTCCTACAATGAAAATTCATTAGAAATTTTTTATTTTTTATTTTTTTTTCACTAACATGTTTTGAGCTGTCTTTATTATATTAAAATTATATTTGATAAATGGAGTTTTTAAGAGTATGACCTCTAATTCATATTATCAATAATAGCTACTGTTTTAGCATTAAATTTATTTTTTTAACGGTTTTGATTTATGATTGGAGTAGTTTTGTGTCAATTGGTGTGAGCATTTAACATATATGTTCATAAACTAGACCAATAAAATATGATCTACTAATTAAAAAACAGTTACTCTTGTCAATGCAAAATAAAAAGTCTTATTGTAAACTTTGTTTAAATAATGTTACCTAGGATATGTAGATTTGAATAGTAAAATTATGAAAAAATCAAAATTTTATAAGAAAAAACTTGAGCGAAAAATTTAAATTATGAACTCAAATCTATCCAAAGTTTTATAAAATTAAAAAATGTCGTTTTTTTACAAAATAATTAACTAATAATTGATTAATTTACATATGTGATCAAAAAATGATCATTTTTAATATATTTTTTATGATTTACTAACTGATTGATTATGTCAATAAAATGACAATCGATCCCTTTTTATTTTTTATTTTAAAGTCAAAGTTTAAAAATTATATATTTATTTGTAATTAATGATGTATTCAATTTTTAAAATGAGAAATTTTTTGAAAAATAATGTTTTTTTTAAAATTTTTTTATCATTCTCTTATTTGAAAAATAGAGAACCATCATATTTTTAAATTTATTTTATATAATAATCTTTAAAAAAATTAAATTTTTTAAAAATTTTCACAAAATATATTATTCTTAGCATCATTACTTTTCATTTTAGATAATTTATTATTTTCAAAAACAAAATTTGTTACACAATCCACGTATTATCTTATCTTTAAAATGAAAAGATTTTTTTTAATTAAAATAAGAAATAAAAAAAAAATAAACACGTAATCTAGACAAAGATAAAAAAAAAAAAAACAGAAAAAAATTTCTCTTGCTAAGTCTAGTAGCCTAAGCCTAGAGAAAGGAAAGAAGCAGCACGCAAAAACATAAAAGGTTAAAAGAAAAGCATGTTGTGTGTAAGAAGTAAGAACTTGGGACCAAAGTAAAATTAAAAAAAAAAATAAAATAAAGAGGACTGAGGTGTTAGGTTCATCATTACTTGCTCCCTAGCGCCTGCAATTCTATCTGCATGCTGTCTCTACCTCTCGCACGGTTTCTTTTCTCTTCTCTTTGCTTCTTCGCCAAGTTTGGGATTTTCTATCATAACCCCTTTTTGTTTGTTAATTATTATACTAATTATTATTATTTCAATAATTAATTAATTCTAAACTAGAGCTTCAAAATTCCCTAGTGGGATTATTATCCAGTGAGATCAGCCTCTGAGAAGCAATTTAAAGGACTGTGTGTATATTTTGTATCACGGTGTTCTGGATCTTTATTTTTTAATTTTTTTTAATTTTTAATTTTATTTTTTTGGTAACATATTGATGATAGGGGACCCACACGTTTGGGATCTTATGTAGCAGGCGAGGCGATCATGAATCATGATCTTTCCAATCACGTCATTGGGACCCACAAAAACTACACTGACCTTCTTTGGATTCTTGCCTATGGAGACAGCAGGGCAGTAGAGTAGGCACTAAATTCTAATAAAAAGAAAGTGGGCCTTTTTTGGGCTCCATTTCCTGATCTGGACTTGTCCTCTTTCTTGGACAACGTAGGCCCATTTTGCAATCTCTATCTTTACAATTCTTTTTTTTTTTTTTTTTTTTAATATTAAACATAATACAAGTTGTGTGTGTGTGTATATATATATATATATTTGTGTTTTTTGTTCACACAGCAAAGAACATGCATATCCCATGAGACATATTAATCACAAGCTTTCATGATGAGAAGTTTAATAGACTTATAAGTAGACCCTCTAAAATTATAATTTTCAGATAATCGCTGACTCAAAAAAAAAAAAAAAAAACTTATGATACTTATATAACACTTAAAATCCTCACTATCACTATCGATCGATGTGGAATTTATAATGACAAACGGTTTTTTTTAGTATTAATACAAATTTTGTGATGAGCATGACTCCTCAAAAATTTTGATTGAACACATCTTTATTAACATAGTTTTTTTTTTTTTTTTTTTTTTAACAAAGTTGTATTTTGGCCCTCATTTTGAGAATTCTACAGTAAAAAAATACCCTATTAATAAAGTTATGATTTAAACCGTTGTATTTGTATTAGGTTTTGTTAATTTATTAATATAATTTTGATCAAATTTAACGGGAAAAATACGTTCCTTGATAAGGATATTCCACTGTCCATTGTTTTGCTAGTTTAGTCAAGAACCTAGCTTATAAACATGAAAAACAAATAAAATGTGACTAGATAAAATTTAAAATTCCGTCCAAAATGTGATGTGAAATTGCAATGATTTAACCTTTATTCACATGGAGGGGTCAAGTACAAACATTTCCTGTCTATTTATACATGATTCATACTGTGTGACTTTGTTTTTTGTTTTTGTTTTTGTCCCTTTTTTTGTTTTTGTTTTTTTTTGTTTTTTTTTTTTGTTTTTGGGTGAAGAAATTGCATGACTTGTTAGAAAAGCGATATCGCAACGATGGGATGGTGGTACTAGATATAGACGTACCATGGGCTGGAATTGAGTACTCAAATATCATATTTGTCATGTGCCGCTTTTAATGATTTTGCTTGAATATGGTAAAATGTAAAAATGTCAGTCTATATTATCATTATGTGTCCTTTTGTTTTGAGACAACTTTATTTGTATAAAATATAAATTTCATATTGTTTTCGGCAATTTCTTGTCCAAAGGAAACAATCATGAAGCTACTCTCAGAATTTTGGATTTCTCGTTGTTCATTTGTGTCAAAGCCAAGACCTTCGTAAGAAATACCAATTTATTTTTTCCTCTCCTATTTTAATGTAAGTTTTTTATGGTGTTTTTGATGTTGCTTTGACTTTTATAAAGTTGTTTTTGTTATTTATTTGAAAAACTTTTAACCTTCAAACGTGCTTGATTTGAGTCCAAATTTTATTCATGTTTAGATTAAAAGAAGCTTTCTCTCAAGTTAAAAAAACCAAAATGCTAATTGTGCAAGTCTAACTATATCACTAATTGTAGATAAATTACTTATTGTTTATTGTGTTTTTTTTTTCTATTGAAAAAACTACTTGTTTCTTCAAGTTATGTTCTATTTAGTTATTAATTTTTTTTATTAATGTCATATATCTGAGAATTTTTTTTAACTAAGAGGGTATTAAAACTCTACACCTTTAAGTGGAGTCAAGTGTGATATTACCAATATGCTTTATCTGTAACCATAGTTTTATGCTATTTGTTGTACCTAATAGTCAGAAACAATGTCATTTGTGTAGACTCGAAGGTTTAAGATAAAAGAATTTGGTAAAGTTATAGGGTTTAAAATGGAAAATTTTATGATAGGAATTTATAAGTGTCCATATTAAAATAATATATCATCTTTCATAAAAGTGTTTTAGATCAGCCCATTTATATTGCATCCGACGATTGAAAATTTTAATCTATTTGTGAGGCAAACCCAAAGTTCCTAATGTAAATTTTCTTCAGACTTTAAGCAGGATTCTTATTTCTTAACTTCCTTCATATTTTTTTTCTTTTTTTCGTTTTGATTTTTAAACTTCAGTATTCAAATGGGGAAAATGGGCTTTTGGGGGGGCCTTCAATTGGGCTTTTCGAGTTAAGTGAGAAAAGGCTCGGACTACACAGGGGTAATTTTTCTGCTATTTTGTCATTTTTAAAAGTTCAAGGGTGAAAATATAATTAAGAAGGACAAATGTCAAAAATTTCCTATATTTTAGAAATAAGATATTACAGAAAATAAAATTGTTCGCACTGACAATCCTTAATTAAGTGTAACTAAAACCGCATTCCTACAAAGAAAACCTATTTAAATTTTTGTTTTGTTACAAGATATTATGTGCTCGGACTAGTGAGAATGATTGGATAAAATAATATTAAAGTATATTTGTTCATAATCTACGTAATGGAACTAAAAAAGTATCTAAATTAATGAAATTACTTCAAGAAAATCGGATAGCTCATAACGCATAATACTAGCAGTGTGGTTTTCAAAACCTAATATAGAATTTTCTTAAAAATTATAACTAGCATAATGTGACAGTCATCAGTCTTTATAAAAAACAAAGATAAACTATGTAGTTATATATCATTTGAGAATTGATATATGTGATGGTTAATAAATAAAGAGATCATTTCCTAATGAAATGTGACATGAGTTAAGCCAAATAGTAAAATCGTGTGGCCACGAAATCCGAAACGGATAATATCTTATCAAAAAGAGACTGGTCGTTACACATAACACAATTGCTGCTTAAGTTATGCCACATATCTCTTCAAGTTTAGAGCAGCTGTCTGCAACTAGATGTACAAGGTTTAATAATAACAATAAAAAAAAAAAAAAAAAATTGTCCAACCTACCACAAACCGTGGCAAAGTAGTAAGTCCACTCGTCCAGGAATAAGAAATTGCAGGGATGGTGATCATGGTATTTGAACAATCTATTAAAAAAACAAGTCATTTATCGTGGAAACGTTTTACCAGCCCCTATTTCTGTAATCCTTTTAGCTTTATTTAAAAAAAAAAAAAAAAAAAACCCGCATGGCAATAATTTCGCTATATATCTAACATTTTTTTTTTTTTTTAACAGAAGAAGATACCAATAGCCACACATTGTGTGTGTGTGAATTAGCTAAACAGCCACACATATATATATATATATATATATATATATGAAGCATGCTGATCTGATCTTGGATCTCAGAGTTGTAAACTGTTGGGAGAATAAAGAACTGGAGGGTTATCATTTGAATTGGAATCAAATGCAAACCTGGGAAAAAGAGAAAAAGAAAAAGAAAAAGAACTAAATTATGATTATTCCCCTTTTTGTTCAGGTAAATTAATTATTGCCTTTAATGTTGTGTTGACTAACCTTTATTAGTTATGCTTTTGATCAATACTGATCAATCAAAAAGCTAAAGCCCTAAATATAAATTTAAAGTATTCGTTTACTTTCTTGTGGCACAGATCGAAGCATCTTGTTAATTTTTGGCTTTCTCTTTTTCGAATGTTTTTCGGGAATTGTCAATTCTTGTAAAAGATAATCAAAGATTTCCGATACAAATTAAAATAAAGATCCTAGTCTGAAAGCTAGGTTAATGCAATTATAAAAGCGGAGTCAGACATATATTTTAATAAGGATGTACATTAAATTTGATTCCTTAAAAAATAACATCTACATATAAAAACTAAATTGTAAAAGTGCAGCGATGATATGTGAGAAGTTTTAATATTTAACAAGGAAAGAAAGAAAAAAAACTATAAAATTCTTGAAATAGAATTAAAAGGAAAAACATTATCAGTGGGCACTAGGCCCATAACTAATCCGCCCTTGAATGCAATTCCAACAAGTCTTGTGCCCTCAGCTCTATGAAAATTGTCCTTTATTTGAGTAGAGTTAGGTTTATCTCAACTTTTTAATACCAATTCATATGTAATAAGAAAATATATACCGTCTTTTAATAATTAAAAAATAATATGCTTAGTAGATATTGAATATTTTTTAAATGTTGAATTGACATGATAATTTTTGGAAGATATCAATAAAAAACGAGAACTCCCATTTCATAGAGCATGATATTAAAAATTTAAGATTAGAATCGAGATTCATAATGTTATTCTTTTTGTTGCTTTCGACAATGTGTTCTCATATTCTCTCTTAATTTCATTGAGAATAATTATGATATGTAATGGAAGCTTCTTTCAAGGTTTAGACAGTTTAGATCGACCGGTACTCTTACAAGCCCCACACTAATAAACATTGTTTGAAAGGAATTAATTATTTGATCCAAAAGCGATAAAGAATGGGTACGAATAACTTTTGCTACAAATTCTTCATTAGAAAGCCAACCAATATGGCAACTATTAAGGAGCTTTATTCCTTTGTTGCTCATCCACTTTAATTATTTAAACGTTTTAAAAAGTTCAGTCTGTGATCAAATGGCAAAAAATATATATATATATATATATATGGAGAAAATTTTTAGTAGATTACAAAATACACACACACACATACTTGTATCCTACTAAGACTGTACAGTTTTAGACTGTCACATTTCTTTAAGTTTCGCAAAAATACTATTATGATCGCATTTATATTGACAAGGCATCCAAAATTGCACAATAATATTAAGTTATGGAACCCAATAAATATACATAAAGATAGGATCAATGGCGCGTATGCAGGGATAGAGTCCCCATAAAGTATAAAAAATCTCACATCGATTAAACATGAAATGAAATTAAATAATCTTACGTTTTTAATTTCCTCTTGTTAAATTAAGTCCCACATCAATTGAGCATGAAAGGATGAAATATCAATAAGCTCATAAGGTCTTGCTGCTGCTTGCAAGTCAATGGACACGTTCTTGCAATCTCGTTGTTGCCCAATATGTTTTCTTTTACTCATAGAAGCAAGCCATATATCTTGATGACAAGTGTTTATGTTTTCTTTTACTCATAAAGGCAAGCCATATATCTTGATGACAAGTGTTTATGTTTTCTTTTAGTCATAGAGGCAAGCCATATATCTTGATGACAAGTGAACGATGAAACTGATTTAGGTAAATGTAGGATCTTATTCTCACAATTTAACTTTAATTTATCTTCTGTTTTGATAAAAGTAGTAATAATAACATTAATATATTCTCACAAGAATTTTATATAGATATTACTTGTAAAGTAATTATAATGTGTAAATATTTTTAATTGGTAAGTAATTGCAGTGCAATGGCTGTTGTAAACTTATTTGAATCTTATACATATAGGGGAGATATTCACAAGTAGTCAATATTGGAAGTTTGTTTCATTATTAAGGGTAGTTTGGAAATTTCACACTTATAATTTTTTTTTCAAATACACATTTGTAATTTTAATTGTACTAGTTTTTCTTTATAAATAGGGGACATAATCATTAAGGTTTTTTTTTTTAATTATCATGAGAGAGGTCACAAAAAAAAAAAAAAAAAAAAAAACACACACACAGAAAGTTTCAACGAGTACGAGTTTATCTTATAAATTTTTTTGATCATAATAGCAAATTATTGCATCAACTGAAACAAGACGTCGTACCCCAAAATTCCCTCTAAACAGTATTCGAATTTTTTTAAAAAAATTGTTTGGTTAAAAGTAAAATCACACATACACGCACACAAAAAGAAAAAAAGTAACTATAAGCTTTTTACGGACCAGCTATTTAGTACTGAAGAAAATATTTCACTTTAATTATCGCACGATTGTTGCATCAATAAAAGCTGCTATTATGAATTGGTCAATGATTTTCTCATGTAGAAAGGATAAAATTATAAAAATATCTCATCGCCTGCAAAAACAAGATGGTTACTTGCAAATTGAACGTTCCCCCTTATTTTATTTCCTGTGTATATAGGTGATGGAAATCATTTTATTTCCTGTGTATAGTAGGTGATGGAAATCAGAAGGATTATATATATTTTTTGAAATTAGAAGGATACGTATATTTATATTTTTGTGTATAATTATATATATATATATATATATAAGGTTTTGTACATACAAAATAGATCTTTTACGTTTATAGCTATATATATATCACAAGTTACATTACGTTTTTTTTTTTTAGATTATTGTTATATTTTATTAATTTTATATTACGTTGAAATATGTAATGTTGGAAGGAGTTACTGAAGAGACTGCAAAAGAATCATATTTATAAATGTATTTGAATTGATTATGTGTTAATTAATGGGATTAATATGTTTTTCGTCTTTCTTGGAATTTTACGTACTCAGGTTTCAACCGGTGTGATACGTAAGCATCTATATTGCTTATAGTTTTAGATGAGTACGTAATTGATTTTAGAATAAGAAGAAGAATATTGGATTCATCTGACTTTACTTTTACGCCAATTTCGACTAACTAAAATGGTACAATATTCTGAGTTTTCTAATAAGAAATGTCATTTGGTGAGATTCTTTGAACATTAGCTTTTTTTTTTCTTTTTTTTTTTCCTTTAAAAAAAAATTTGGAAAATGATGAAAGAGACTCAAACAATACTAATTCAGGTAATTAAAATAGTTTTTTATTATTTGGTTTTCCTTTTTGTCGATTGGTTGTACAATAAACTACAGAATTATGTACCAATTAAGGGAAAAAAAAAAAGCAATTGAATGACACAAATTTAAAGACTATTACACTAATAATATGACATAAAATATTAATACTTAGACTAACATGACACAACATTAAATTAAAGTAAACTAAAATTTGTATCATGTTGGTTAAAAATTAGGAATTTATATTATGTTGGTCAATAGATGAAGAACATGGTTATTTAGATAATTTAAAAAAAAAAAAACATATACATTCTTATATTAATATAAATAGATGAGTCAATAGTCCGAAATCCGGTAAATCTATTTTTTTAGACTTATGTAACTACCAGTTAAACTACATAGAATAATGTTGTATTACTTTGAAACTTTTGTTACAAGTATTATGTATTTACTAAAAATGTGTTACACGGCAATGATGTTATCATTACACACGTTGCAACATATTATTTCATTATTGAACTTATACAGTTATTGAATTTAAGACTTTACCTTTTATGTTTATATTACAGACAAAATCTCATATTCGACAGCTATAATGGTCGAATAATGTAACATAAGTTAATAATATGAAACATTAGGTAAGATCATTAATACACAACATTATTGTTGATACATGTTATTTACACTAACAACCCAAAATAGCTACTATAGATAAAGTTAAATGTAATTCAACAAGGATTTATGCGTATCGAAATAGAAATTAGTTACATGTGTCAGACTTGTATAACGGCCAGACACGAGACTATACCAGCATATATATATATATGTGTGTGCTTCTTAAGTTAATCTTCCCGTTACATACATATGTATAACATTCATGTGCCATTTAGTTGAGGGTAAATGGACATTTCAGTGGCTTTTACATTGATCAAATAAGAATTGGCTCTAAAACTATATACACACTACATACTCTTTTTATACATGTATTAATGGTTGCATTGGTCTCAACAAGGTACATTGTTACTTCTCTCAAAACTTGTTATCACATTTTACTATTTCACTCATTAAAATTTGATACCTCAATTACTTGTTTGTATTGCTTTGGTATTTAGTTTATTTTATGTAGTTGGATGTTGTTGGATTTGTTTAGATGACATAACAAATGAATAGTGAACAACAATAAATAATTAAAGAAAATGAGACCGTAAATGTCAACTTGTAGAATATATATTGATCATTTTTGCCTCGTAGTGGGATATTATTTATTAACCTTATTTAAAATAGTGTCTTTCGTCCTTACCTCCATCCTGCTACGTGGTAGGTCCTAAGCCTGTCACATGGCATTTTCAAATAAAAATTAATTTTATTATTATTATTTTTTGTTTTGTTTTACTTTGTTTTGTTTATCTATTCCGCGTGGGTCTTAAACCCGGCACGTGGCAATTTAAAAGGACGAAAGGCACTAAAATAGTGCCTTTCATCCTTGCCCCCCATCCTGCCACGAGGCAGGTCCTAAGCTTGTCACGTTGCATTTTTAAATAAAAAATTAATTTTTAAAAATTAGAAAATTAAAAAATTAAAAATTTTTAATTATTTTTTGCTTTGTTTTACTTTATTTTGTTTATCTATTCCACGTGGGTCTTAAACCTGATACGCGACAATTTTAAATAAAAAAATAATAATTTAAAAAAATTAAAAAATAAAATTTTTTAAATTTTTTTGTTTTGTTTTACTTTATCTATTTTGCACCTGCTTGCGTGTACAATTCAACTAGTACAATGTAAAAATGTCAAAATTGACTCTTGCAATATCTCTCGTGTTGAAATTGATCACCGTGACAATTGGCAGGTTAGATAATAATTTTTACCTCAAAATGACTTGATACTATGCATTCTTTTTCGGTGAAATTATTAGGCAGGAACATAAAGTGAAGAAGAAAAATGCTAAGAATATCAGTTGTACTTTTATTTTTTGAATACAATCTTATATGATAAGTAAGTTGTTTGCAGCTTTGGTGTCCCCTCTAGTCAAGAATTGGGTTCACTAAAGCGATTCGATTGTCATAGTAATTGAAATAGTCTATTATTAAAAATATATAACTCATTTATACGGAAGTTGGTATTAAAAAATTAAGTCTATATTTGATTAATCGACTCCAATCCATTTTTTAAAAAGTTTTTTTTTTTTTGGTCTTTTTTTCTTCAAAACAAAACCAATTAAACTATTCACATCTATAAATATATCTTAAAAACTGAAACGTTAAAAGTTCATAACTTATTATTTACTTCAAATCGAAATCAGATGAATATATATATATATATTTAAAAAATTATATAAAATGATGAGAGTAATAAAATAAAATCTAGTTTTTTTAGTATATTTGAAGTTTTTACATATTTTAATTCTAAAAAATTCATTTCTAACAACATCGACTCAACTGCTATTAAAATATCTCAAAATTACTCAAACTCAAACAACACATCAAACCTGGGCCAAGATTAGACTACGTGTGCTTAAGCACTGCTCATACTAGAACAAGAAAACAGAGAAAATATTGGGTGTCAAATCCGGATGCATTGGTTATTGTCCTAATGGATAAATAAGCTATCCATTACTTTTTTTTTGTCAAACGTCTAATAATTATATAATTGAATCTTAGCAATACTTTATATACATAAACAAGCCACGTTTTCGGGTGATTCAAAAAGTACACAACACAAATGGATCAATCAAACCTAACCACGTAGAGACGACTTAAAGGATAGTCTGTCCAACAAGGTTTTCCTGATCTGGTGAACTTTCTGGGAAAAACTTGTGCAACGTGCATGTGTATCTTTTAGTTTTTTTTTTTTTTTTTTGCAGAAAAATTTTTTGATTACTTTTTGTACCTTTCCAATTTGTGACCAAACCCAGTCGGACAGTTTTCAGTAGGGACATTTCCCATATGGCTCATTATAGTACACTTGGCACACGCTTCTTCAATATGAGAGAGAGAGAGAGAGAGAGAGAATTATATATATGATGAAGCTTATCTTACGAATCCAATTCCATCATTGGTTTTGGCTAACTCTCACAATATATTTTGGCGGTGAAAAGTACATGAAGCTTATCGCCAAAACAAATTGCATCTTTGGGTTATCTTAGGCTTTGTTTGGTTCAACATTTTAAGATGACCATTTTAAATTTTTTTTTATCTTTTTCCTTAAAAGTTTTTGTCTTTTTCTCAAAAAGATTTTTATCTTTTCTGAAAATTCAAAAAAATTTATTATTGAAACTTAAAAATACCAATTCAAACCGTTTCACCAAACTCCCCCTTAGTATTAGGGGAATATATATATATATATATATATATATATATATATAATGCAGTAACGCTTCATTGTGGAAAGGATTGCGCTGATTTGTGAAGAATATTGCTCCTCTATAAGTTTTTTGGATATCAGTTACTCTCCCCATCTAGTCAACATATATATATATATATATATATTTACGTACCGAGGACTAACTCTATGATTGAGATTAAAGTACAATCAATTTACTCAATAGTTTTGGGCAAAATAAAAGTCTTTCTATTTGTGATTTAACCTAGCAATAAAATCACAGCCTGATCAGGTTTAGAGATTAGAGTCCAAAATTCCCACCCGATATATCCTCAAAAGAAAAGGCAAAAAAAAAAAAAAAAAAAAACAAAGTAAGAAAGAAAGAAAAGAAAATAAAGAAAGAGAGAAAACAAAAGAATAAGTTACGTCGTATTCATGATGATATTAAATCATTAAATCTCAAGCAAAAAAAAAAAAAAAATCATTGAATCTAAAATATCAATTCAAATATATATGGGGGATTAATCTGTGACTGAAGAAATATATATATATATATATATATATATATAGAGGTACGTTTGCATAATAATACAATTCCGCCTTCCAAAAGATAAGGCTGCATAATGCCATCACGGAGCGTAGATTTGGGATTATATTTTCGTAACTACCTTTTCTTTTGCTAATCTATTATTCTATTTCATTAGCACTTTTTTTTTAAAGGAAATTTCATTAGTACTTAAACACTTTCTTTTAGTGATAGATTTTATCTCATTAACTCTGCAATTTACTTATTTAAAACATATTCAAATCAATTAAGAAAGCAAGTAGTGCAAATAGTCATTTTTCCTTGCAAAAATTATAGACGTAAAATAATTAATAAACAGTCATTTTCCGATTAATCTTGGATTGCATAAGCAAATTTTCGGTGATCAAATCGAGATATATACGGCTGGTAAAAAGTCCGACATATGTATCTTTTGCCATTTAGACGAAAGTATAGATTTTCCTAAAATAATGGGGGTAGGGTCAATTGTAAATATATTTATACGCATAACGAAACAAATAACAATAATTAATCCAATAATGTCATACCGAAAAAGAACTCAGACAAAAAAACATATAATGCTTTTGAAAGAAGCTTCTCTCCCTTGAAATCTCTATTTTGTCTTCTAAACCTACAATTATTCTCCCACTTTTTGGACATTGGAAGTGCATTATAAATCACGCGCAACTTTTTAGTTTCATTTTTATTATTAATTTTTTCAATTTTTAATGTTTCTAATGCAAAACATTGATTGATTAATTTTTAGCCGCAAAAATTCCAAGTGGTGTCCATTGTTAAGGCGGAAACTCAGTGACCAATGATTTATCGAAGTGTAAAAGAACCTTTAACTTAAAAAGGGCAAAAAAGAAAGAAAAAAAAAAAAACAATTCCCTCAATTAGAGGAAAAGGAGGATACTATAAGTCAAAGAAAAAAAAAAAACAACCTTTTCTTTTGCAACAATTATTGGTCTTTGCTATCATCATTGTCATTCACTTGTTTCATATGCAATTTGTATGTATGTATGTATGTATTTATGTATATATATATATTAAAAAAATTTGTTTATTGTTGGATTTTTGTTTAGATTTCATTACAATCTTTGTTTATAATAAATTATAGCTTATTCTCTGTCTCACTACTTTACGTTTTTGAAAATTATTGGGTGATATATTTATATATATATATATATTTTTACCAGCACCGCTTGGTGATCATTTCGGCTGTGATGACATGTTTAGTTGAATTTGGCTGTCCGGATATTTAGCTTCCTTAAAAAAAAAACAATTACATTTTCTTTCATTAAGGTAGTGCCAATTGGCTATACTTCAATGGCAACAAAACATAGCAAAAATGGTTTATAGTCTCTTTTGTCAAAGAGGGGGAATATATATATATATATATATATATATATATTGATACTTCTTTTTATATAAGTGGAAACGTTAAATAAGAAACCTTTGAATCAAATGATCAGGTAACACGTATGTACATCTTTGTTTAATACGCGCCGATTACAGCCATAACTAATTCTTTTTTTTTTTTTTTTTTTAAAGTACATGTATTGATAGTAAACCATAATCATAATTTGAAACTAGACGAGAAATCATTAGGAGAATTCTATTGTGGCATGGTAAAAATTTATCCTATCAATGGAGACGGTTAAACTCGTTTATATTTGATAAATTTTGTTATATTTTTTTTAAGTAATATTACTAAATTCACGATTCTTAATTTTTTTTAAAAAAAATTATCAAACAGTTTTTTTTTTTTTTTAATTTACTAAAAGAAGTAATAGCCTAACTGAAAAACAAGCTTATATCGAATATTTTTCCAGCTTTTTAGGTATTTTATCTAAAACTAATATTATATCAAGAAAGAATTAGGTAAATAAACAATTTTAAACACTTAACTGTAAATAAGAAAGAATTAGGTAAATAGACAATTTTAAACACTTAACTATAAAAAAAGGATCATTTTGCTAATTTTACAAAACTTAAGTCATTTTTAAAGAATTTCTTAAAAAAAAAAAAACCATATGCTCACATCTAAACACACAATTTAATTACATCTAGTAAACCGGACCTCGATCTTACAAAACAGGCAAATTTGATCGTCACAATACAAAACAGGCCTTAACAATTACTTTCTAAACCGCCAAAATAAGTATTAAGCAGATTGATAGTACTAAATTAGTAAAAACTGGTCTCTATATGATTCCTTACCACATTGAACATAAACCCACACACATATATATACACATAACTATATATATATGTATATGCATATATGGGCTATATATATATATATATAGAATTGATTACATAATGGAACATGCATTAGGATTTTCATCACTAAACATAGAGACGAGCTTCTCATCCTGGGCATTGGGGCTGGGGAGTGCCTGAACGACATTCCTGACGTAACCGGAGGGAGCTTTCTTGTCGTACGCCTGTGCCACGTAAGGATATGGCACCAAGTTGTACGGCACGTACGGCCAGAACTCAGCCTTCTTTCCTGTGCTCTTCACTCTCTTCAACACCTTGTTTGGCTCCACATACCCCGTTACCGTTACCCGGCTTTGCTTTCTGTTCACGTCCACTGATTTCGCACCTGTAATTAACATCAATATTTTGTATTAGCAATTAATAGTTAATTAAGCAGATAATCTAGATAGTTAATTATAGGTAATAATATTTTCTTTTGGTATGTGGGAGTTTAAGCGGCTGTTTGGTGGTCAATTGAAGACGGGGGTTTTGAAGATAGTCTTATTAGAGTTGAGTTGAATTTGAAAATACATGTTTGGTTGAAAACAAAAAGAGTTTGAAGCGAAAAAGTGTAAAAACTTGAAATCCATTTGGAAAAAAATATCAATATGGATTTCGTTTCACTCTTCTCAAAATTATATACAATTAAAAAAAAATCATATTTCAACTTGAAATAATAAAATTATTAATTTTTAAAGTTTGAATTTACGGAAGACACCTGCAAACGGATGTTTGGAAACTAGACGGCAAAACACCGTCTCCTAACACCCCTAATTGCATAAATTGTGACTCAAAAATGGACCATGAGTTGGTATTCATCCAATTACGTATTTGCATAATTTCTAATGATAGTTGTTTTTATCCCGACTCGTGATAAGTTGATAGATATTAATACGTGTCCCATCACATCGGGCTCACTTAACCTCTAATCCCGACTTAGAAGACAACGTGGTAATTTTTATTATTACTATTTTTTTAATTTGAAAAAAAAAAAGGTGTAGATAACTTAAGGTGGAAGTTGTGGCAGTTTCGGGGGAAATTTAACTAAGGTTGCCGAATAAGAAAAAAATGTTGAAAGAAAACGAAGTCAAAACATTATTATTTCTGACATCTTTTCCAGTTTAATTTCCCCTGAGAGGGGGTACTTCAGAAGAAGTTCCCTTATTTTTTTGACTTTAATTCTATAATTAATTGTGTATATACATATTTTTTTCTCCTGCAGTTATGGAAGTTACTCCTCAACTTCCCATTTCTGACAAGCTATACCATTCAAAAAAAGTAATTAATATTAGAGTTGGAAACTTGGGAGAAAACATGAAAAAAAAAAAAAAAAAAAAAAACTAGTCAAAAAAGTCTTTTATTGAATAGCCCAAGGGAATTCATAAATAATCTTTGATTCTGGAACCATACCAGCTCATGGGTAATTTCTTATGGTTCAAAAACCTTGTTTTTATGTTATTTAAAAACGAGAATGCTCGAATAAAAATTAATAATAATTAAAAAAGGGAACTGTAGTAGCTAGCGATAATTTTACAGCTGATTTTACTACAATATATGAAGTCGTTTGAATACAGACCGCAAATTCAAAAAAAAGGCAAAAAAAAAAGAAAAGAAAAGAAAAGGGGATTAATAAAACGAAGTTTAAAGTTTTGAACCTTTCATGGAGGAGACAGCATTTTTAACTCTCCTTTCACAGCCATCACAGTCCATTTTCACCTTGATTTCAACTGTCTGAAATTTAAACCAAAAAATAAACCAAAATAAATATATAAGAGAAACAGAAAAAAAAAAAAAAAAATCAGAACAGGCACGCACACATATGTGTGTATATATATATATGTATATATATGTTTCATCCACTTAAAAGTAAAGTAAGAAAAAGGACCAAAAAAAAAAAATAAGGGAGATTAATGGTGTTGAAGAATACCTGCATTGCTTTTCGTTTCTTTCTGTGACTCTCTATCGTGAAATAATCCGACAGTTTGTCCAAAACTCCCATTTTTTTCTTTCTTCTTTTCTCTTTCTCTTTTATTTTTTTATTTTTTTAACGTGTGTTATGAGCAACAAAAAAACAAAACCAAGTTCAAGAGCTAAAAAAGAAAAAAAACAGAGCAAGCTTCAAGCGAGGGAGAGGGAGAGAGAGAGAGACAGGGGAAGGGGTTTAGGGGCAAAGAAAATTAATGCTAAGCAATGTGAGTTGGTCCTATATATATACACACACATATAAATAATATATATATATATATATATATATATATATATATATAGAGGAGGAGAAGGGTAAGACTAGAAGTGATGGAGATTTAGGAAAAGCTTAGTGCACAAGTTGGGGTGCTTACATAATTAATAATTTAATTTAGAAAATGACCTGTGTCCATAAAATATCAAGTCGCGGACAACTGGACCGAGTTTTTGGGTTCTGTCTAAATCTTAGGCCCAGGCCCCATAATGCAAATTTAATAGTGTTAATTAAGGAATAAGCAAATGTAATTATTAATTAGCTGGTTTCTGCAGTGGTTTTGGTTGTTTAAGCATTTGACAGCTTCAAAAAGAACTTAGCTAAGTTGTACTGCTGTTTTCTTTATCCCTAAGAAAGAGGGAAACCGCGGAAGGACTGTTGTAAAGTGGTCTTTTGGACCCTATGATCTTCTGTACTATATTGGCCTACAGCACCCAAAAAAAAAAAAAAAAAAAAAAAAAATTGTTGTTCACAATTGTTCCGTTATTTTTGTTATTTTCTTTTATTTATTTATTATCATTATTATTATTTAGCTGTTGTGATATTAATATGTATGTCAACTATGTTTCAATAAGCGCGAATACGACGTCGTTATTACTGATTCACAGTTTTACTTCGGACGGTCATCATGTTGATCTTTGATATTGAGATTCTAATTAGTTCAAATCCTTCATCTTCTTATTAAAAAAAAAGAAAAAAATATGAAGAATATATATTTTTATTAATATGTGAATTGATACATAATTTATCTGATTAATGTTTGAGTGTGGTTTTGACATTAAGGACCAGTTTTTGATTTTTCTTGTGACATCTCAGAATTAGTTGTTAGCATTTGGCCAATTATTTAAAGAACGGTAGCCATAAAATAACAATATTCATAATTAGTCTATTAATCAGTCCATTTCTATGACCTTTATATGTTTTAGTATAACTCGACGTTTGAGACTCGTTTTTAATTTTCTTGTCACTTTGTAGAGTCCCACCTCAAAAGGGTATGAAGCAGTAGTTATCCTTTTGGCCAATAACTTTTAAAGAATAATGGTAGCCATAAATAATCGAATTATTCATTAATTAATCTGTTAATCAAATGATTTTAATCTGTTAATTAATCTTAATTAATCTCATGTGTTTTAGTGTTATTGGTTTGGAGATTCATTTGTTATTTTCTTGTTCCATCTCAACTGGGTTTAAAGTCGTCGTTATCATAAAAATATTCGATCCTTACAAAACGACACACAAGGATTGATTCTTTCAGTACCATTAAATTCTAGTTTATCTTTTTTTTTTTTTTTTTTACCGTGATTTTATTATTATCGATTATTATATGAAAGAAATTAAGACGTCTAATTCTTAACGTCGTTTTTAGTATTAATGAGTTAGAGAGACCAATTTTAAATTTTCTTGGGACTGGTAGAGTGACATATCAAAGGGGGAGAGTTTGAAGAAGCAATATTTCATGTGGACAAGATTTATACAATGGTAGCCATCAATTTGGGTCTATCGCCAACCAATTGCTTGCAATATGAAAGCCAAACAAGAATCGCTGGAATGTTCATTTTCTGATCTAGCTCCATAATTGAGAGAGGCAATAAACGAGGTCCATCTAAGATCATCTCCAATGCATTGGTCTGCATCACTGCTATATTTTTTTTTTTACAAAGAAATATGAAAAATTACATTATTCTACTTTATACTTCAGTTATAATGTTATTTCTACTTTTTGTCTTTATTATTGTGTATTAGAACTTGTAAAAGTGAGTATTTAGTATTTAAATAATTTAATAATAAAACTATTGTAATAAATAAATGACAAAAATCAAGCCAATAACCAATAGAAATCAAATGTTAAATTTGATATTAGTTATATATTGTAGTAAATTTACCATAAACTTTAACATTTAGCAAATTTGACATCAAATATAACACTCCATTAAAGTGCACTTTTTTCATTTAAATGCCAAAATTTACTATTACACAATCTTTAAGTCTTGCATTGGAGACGCTCTAATGGTTGCAAATATACCCAATAGTTTCTATCTCTCAAATGATCCAAGAGCCCTAAATATTTCTTCTTCTTTTTTTCACATATATTCATATTATTTTTGAAAATAATAGTAATTATAATGTATATTTCCTCATGGGGTTGCTATAATAATAATGAAGGAGATAGAACTAAGAAGTGGAGTAGAGGAAGTGTTTGGTAATCTAAAGTTGAAAAGTAACGTAGGCCTTGTTTGGCAACCAATTCTGTTTAAACTAAACTGTACTTTTTTCATCATGTTTTTTGTCTTTTTCCTCAAAAAGTTGTTTGTCTTTTCTGAAAATTCAAAAAAATTTACTATTTAAACTTACAAATCTTAACTCAAACTTACACACCAAACACCCCCGTAATTAAATGAACTGGAGCCCAACTGTTTTATTGCATCATTTCCAAGTATCCGCCTCCTTTAATTTTATTTTATTTTATTTGTTCAAATCTTACGCGCTCTACTTTATCAGCCGTCCAGCAATCATCATGATTAATGAGTTCAAACTTGTTGCAAATTGCAATTTAAATTATTGGGGAGATTCATCACTAATGTAGTTATAAGTATGTTTTTTTATTTTTTAACGCATATTACTTGTTTGATTCCTACTCTCTAACTTTAAATCGAAGTTATGATTTGATTTTAAACTTTTTTGGGGATTAAAACTTAAAAGCTTCTCAAAATCTTTAAAACGATGTAAAATAATCAATAATTTACTCATGAAAGTTAAAAACCAGAGGGAATAAAGTACATATATGGTGCATGTATGCTAAATCATATAATATCTCTAACGACCCTTAAATAGTTAATTATGTGTGATTCACGTGATATTTTTTATTAAAATTTTACCATCTGTTAATGAAAAGGACAAGTAACCCTTTCTTCTTCTTCTTTTAAAATGTACTCAAATTTGATACTTAGTGCCCGTTTGGATCATAGATTACATTTAAATGTACATTCAAATCGAATGTGTGCATTTAAATGTGGAATTTGAATTGCGTATGAAGTTGGAAAAATAAGTACTGCACATATTTCTAAAAATTCAAAATTTAAATTTGTATTTTAGTTTAACTATTGTGAAATAGTTGAAATTCAAATAAATTCACTCATTGGCAACCAATCGGATTTAGAGTCCACTAATAATTATAGTTGGAATGGTTCATCTAAACATGCCATTAAATATCTTGTTTGGCCAATAGGTTATGAGTGTCGATATTTTGAGTGAAACTGAGGTCATCTTTTCAATTAAAAGTGGGTTAGGTTATTTCCTTTTTGTTTTATTAATGGACCATGCGGAACACCAATAATTTTGTTTTTCAGCAAGCAAAATTTTTTTGGAGGATTTTCTTTAGGGGAGAAATAGCTAAATGACATTCTTTTTAACTGAAAAAGTAAATAATATATTTTAAAGTATTTGAAATAAATATCATATTTACTAATGAAGTTGAAATTTATTTACTAACAAATAAACTTTTTCCTCCAAATTATAAAACCAGCTATTTAGTTAAAAAAAGTTTTTAAAAATGACATATATGCTATAATTTCTGTTTTCGATTTAGTTAGAAACAATGTATGAAGACTGTGACTATTAGCATAATTTAACAAATATATATTTTCATACCTAATTATATCATAATATTTAGAGTTTTCTTAGTAAATTTGCTATCTACTACTATTTTTCTAAAATATGTATATATCTACTACTATTTAGTATTTACTCCAAACATTTTAAATTTGCTATTTATGTTGGGGTTGGGGGATCGTTGGATATTTATTATAGTGCCATTGACAATAGAAAGTTCAGCCGATCCATTTGGCCTGTAAGTCCAGGCACGAGAGTTTGAATTTTAGCTCTTTTAATTTGACAGGACAGGCGATCCAGTAAATACATGCTTACAATATATATATATATATATATATATATATATATATCTGTGTGTGTGTGTCGATTCTCGCTATTTCTAGAAGATATATCCTATTTTGGTTAAAGGAATAATAACAATATTAGAATTTAGATGATGAGGTGCCAAACTCAAATCCACCACTCTTCAATGAGTACGTATATCAGCGACGGTGATGAAGAAATTATATTTGAATTCACTTTTATCTGTTTAAAATTCAAGTTATGCCATATGTAAGAATATGTTCTTTGATTCAGACCAAATGCTAATAAACTTTATGAATCTTGAGCTGATATCTTTTAAAGATTTAGGTTAAGGATCTTTTTCATTTCACATATAATTTCAGTAGATACTCTTCTAATGGTGCTGGATGAAAACATGAAAGATATTAATACTCTTTTTTTTTTTTTCCCTAGGAAAAGGAAAAAATAAAAGAGAGAAATTACATAGAAAGTTTACATTGTATAGTATGACTCGGTCATCCTTTCTAGTTTGAATAATATACTACGTGTGCATCACACAATTTCTAATCAGGTCTATATGAAACTCTTCCTCTAGTTTTTGAAACTGATAGATGAGAGTATTTAATGAGATGGGGTCAGTGTATTTAAGAGTTATATGTATAGGAGAAACTTTCTCTAGAAAATGCCAAACAGTTGCAATCTATATGCCCATGTGAAATTATGTATTATTTATTTATTTAATTATTTATTTATTTATTCATTCATTCCTCAATGGCATCCACTCGAAGAGTTTTCATAATTTACAACCAAAATTATTATTCACCATTTGTGTCGTTTTCTTGTAATTATTACGCAATTTGTTTGTCAAGTCAACATTCACTTGGAATATTTCACACCTAGCTAGCTACCATCTCATTTTTTAATTTGTTTGGGCTAATTAAACATTTAATATTTGAATTTTTTTAGACTAAAAATTTTATGTTTTTCCCCACTTTATCTTTGATCTATGGCGCACATCTTAGTTAAATAATTATTGCATTCACATGATGATTTTCAAAAGAAATAGGAATGTGGTGCCTTGTAATGATATATGAGAAAGGATCTAAAAAATCGATTTTGAATTACTTTCTTATTTGAATTTGCTAACATTAATGACATGTTCGAATCATAAATTTGAAATGAAATGTAAATTAGTGAGGAAAAAAAATTTGTTAAAAAATTTAAATAATACCTAAAAATTATTTATACGGTAATCTAAACGGCCACTTAACATGTAGAACCAATGTTCTTGTTTGGAAAAATAAAAAAAGAAATTTCTTGATGAAGTAAAGGGTATAGAAGCATCAAATATGTTATTTACTGAACAAATAAACCCTACAAATTTATGGTGCATGGGCCATCCTAGAAACCCTAATGTGTTTCAGGAGAAGACTTGCCTCGTTAGTCATCACACTCGTTTAAATGAGACAAAACTTTGTAAAGGGAAAAGTCTAAAATATATTGAAAGCTACCTCTAGGCACTAGCTGCACGCCTACTTTACATATTGTCTACAACTGTCAAAAAAAAATAAAAAAAAATCAGATGCTTGAAATATAAGATGTTAAATACTACCATTAATAAATAAAATGGATTTTATTTTATGAGTATTTTGTTATATAATAAAGATATATTTTTTATTAGTTTGTGATGTTGAATCTCATTAATATTGTTATGCGTATATAAATTAAAAACAAAAAAGAAGAAAAAGAGATTCTAGTCTTTGTACCTATACAATTCATAGAATTACACTTAATAAAAATTGATCCTTAATAAAATATAACTTATTGGGTAGTTAAGTGTTAATAATCCATGAAGTCTCAACTCTAACTTGTTTAGTTTCCTATGATTATATAACCTACCATATTGTCAGTCTTCTGGTGAAAAAGGTTCTCTTCATCTCCTTATTTTTTTCCCTTGCTTTTTCTGAGAAGTACTTTGTTCACGTCACATTAAAAAAGATGTTCGAACTTTTGAGAAAAATCAAAGTGAACTCCTTTAATTAGTCAATGAATAACAGAAATACTATATAAAAAGTAGAATATAGATCAATACATGTGTGTAAGTATATATATATAAATATATGCATGGAAGCACATCTAGCTAAATTATAAAAATGAAGAACTGTACTTGATTACAACGTGAATTATATTTGTTTGAATATTTGTAATGGCCATCGAAATTGGACAAGCATGATTAATAAAGCAAAAAAAAAAAAAAAAAAAAGAACATATTTTGGTAGACGTCTTGTATGTTACCAACTCTCAATCAGTACACCCCGATGGTAGTGGTTTTGTGACAAAGAATGCCTATTTAGAACCTTTGTTTTTATCAGATTTCATGTAATCTTATCGGTGTAACCAATGGGCTCATCCAATGACCATTGAGGCGAAGAGCATGAAGACACTACCGATCTTCTTTTTTCAACTTTCAATATTAAGATATTAAGTTCAAATTATCTTCCCAATCTTAAACAAAAGAAGGGGAAAAAAAGAATAAGTTAAAATTAATAGGGGGATATTTATATATCCAACGGGAGTGGAACTAAATTAATGAGAATGATTTCAATTAAAATTGTAATTCAAATTATGAACAGACCATTATTGTTGAGGTGACTTATGAATAATGAATATTATTTAGTGTTAACATTTTCATAGCTTCTATAATTTGTTAACTAGTTAAAAGAGAAATAAAAAAAAATTATTAGCCAAAAAGACACCAATATATATTACAGTGCCCACTGAATTTTAAAACATTAGATTGGGGCCAAAAAAAAAAACCCCCCATCAAGATCAACAAAATTGTGACCCAGCATTAATTATGAGATTTTTTTCTTTTTTGTGCATTATAATACACATATTCATACTTACGTGTAAACAAAGTTAACTTGTAAATACAATTATATATCAGATGTTTTGCATTGATTTATTGAAAGAGATGTGTATGATTCATATTCATATTATATATAGAAGACTAATAATCTTAAGTCAAAGTCGTTTTATAGCATTTACTGCTCGAAGAAACAGCATTAAAACTCTTCATATTTTAGTGACATCTCAAATAAAGAGGTCAAATCAATTGCTTGTTTAAAAAGTATAAATATATATATATATATATGTGTATATACACGGACATCAATCATGCACGCTAAGTGCGTATTCATCATATAATTCAATTGACAATACATCAAGGTTAAACTTAACCATATCTGTGTGATGAGAAACAAAATATTCTTTTAATTTCATTGCATTGTGATCACAAGAATCTGGCAAATATATCTTCCTAATTCAATTTTCAGATCTTAGCCTTGATTGCACTAGAAATACACGTGGCAACCGCTTTATCAAAACAGTGACGTATGATATCTTGAAATATATTACATAATATATATGATTGTAAGCATAGATTAGTAAAAACTCCATATCCGACTCCACTCTCACCCAAAGTTTTTTTTGTTTTTCCTTTTTTTTTTAAAAAAAAAGTAAAATACATAGAAAGTTTAACACTTTGAAATTTAGTTGAGCCTCATAATTCTTTGAGGAGGAAAAAAACGAGTTTTATAGTAGGGGTCGACAACATGTATGTACTCGGTTAGGGTTGGACGTCTTCTATGAAATTGTAAACCTAATCGAATTCATTCGTAAGAAACAAAATATCTAACCGAACTGCCGGAAGGGAGGAACCGATGAGACCCAACCCGTTGACAGTCAGTCAAGTCGTGTTGAACCCGTCGAATCTCGCAACGGAAGTGAAATTGTTGGGCTTTCTGTTAATCATCATAGACAATATAGGTGGTTTTTTTTTTTTTTTTTTTTCCCAAACCAAAATAGCTTTTGGGCTCTATGGAGCTAGGGTTCCCAAGAGAGAGTCATGAGCCGGACCTGTATATGTGTGGGACTACACCCGTATTGCGGGAGCCCAATATAGCAGCACTCTTTGAATCACTTTTGATTAGAATATGTAGTCCATATCTCATGAACTCTACATTCTGTTCATAACAACTTCCTAACAAGACATCCTTGATTAAATTCTGACACCCCCTAAAAAAAAAAAACCCCCCGACATCCCCTATTCCAAGTGCAAGTAACAAGCGACCGCCTTTCCCGCCAAATGAAGCTTCAAACTTATCAGTGAATAAAGCTAACCTATCTTTCGAGTATAATTGGATAAGGTCCTTTCTTTTCTCACTGATGGCCCCAATATTTTTTCTATGTACGACGGAATGGAGAGCGGGAATGCTATTACCTTTGTGTCATCTCTGTAACATGTTCTGCAATAAGAATAGGGGAAAAAAATGAGGGTAAATCTCCTTTATCCTCTAACCTTCCACATTTATCAGAATTAACTTTTCAAACGCACCATTTTCACCCCTAATCTAAATCTACCAATTCCATACCACTTTGTGTTACACAAGATTCCTCATGATTTTTTTCTTCTACCTATTTTGAGATTAATTGAGAGTAAAATAGTTCGTTCGAGAGAACCAAAACCTTCAAGCGTTACTCTAGTTTTAGGAGGAAGGGGAGGAAGCCGAAGCTCGTTGAATGCAAGTAAATCCAGCGAAAAAGAACTTGCCCGTTGAGTTGAAAGTAAGAACTTGAGTTGGAGCTGATTCTGCTAGCACATTGCAATTCAATGCCTACGAAGAAAAGAAAGCAAACGAACGAACGAACGACGGAAGCTACTGGAACACATTCCCCTCTAGATGAAAGCCTGAGCCATAGAGTTTCAATCAACCAACGCGGTTTTTCTGAGTTTCTCAATCCTCTCATACAAAGTCTGGACCATATCCTCCCTTCCCTCATCAAGAAGAGCTTGTTTCAGATTACTATACAACTGCACCGGAGGCCGAATGCCCATATCCATCATCTCTTGAAAGTACTTGCAAGCATCATCCAACTTCTCCTCATAGCATAAACTGTTAACTAGTGTGGAGAACATGTGCATCCCGGGAAGCACCCCTTTGGCCTTCATCTGATTCCAAATCTGAATCGCCATATCCAAGCGATCCACATTACAGAACATCCTCACCATTATCTCGTACGTACTCACCGTTGGCTCACAACCAGGTTCCTGACTCATTCTCTGGAAAACCGAGAAAGCTTCTTCCGTTCTTTTGGCCTTTATCAAGTGATGCAAAATTATGTCATAAGTTCGAGAATTAGGACCAACCCCACATTCTCTCATCTCATCGACCACCTTATATGCATTGTTCATCTGCATTGACCAGCAATAAGCTCCCACTAAGGCGTTGTACGTAGGTATCTCAGGATAAAAACCACTAGCCTTGGATCGTTCAAAAAACACAAGAGCTTCATTCAACCTCTTTGCGGAACCCAACCCGATGATCAAAGTACAGAAAATATGAGGACTAGGCTTGCAATTATTCGCCTCCATTTCGTCAAAAAAGTTGATCGCTTCATCATACTTCCGAGCCTTACAATGTGCATTGATCATAATGCCGTAAGTCACAACATCAGGCTCAAACCCCTCGCATTTCATCTCCCTATAAACCTCCTTAAGCCTCAACAAATTATGTTCATGACCCCACCCTTCCAACAAAATTGTATAGGACTTGATATCGGGTTTGAACCTTCTCTCACTCATTTCGTCGAACACCTCCTGTGCTACCTTCACATACTTTGATTTACAGAGAGTATCAATGAGTCTATTGAAATCCGAAACTTCGGGCTTAAACCCGAACTTCGCCATCTTCTCGAACGTCGATCTCGCCTCCTTGACATTCCTCGCCCTTGCATACCGCCTAGAAATCAACCCGAAAGTGTTCTTAGTCAACAAGCCTTTAGCCTTCATGTCGTTAACCAATTCCCATATCTTCTTGAACTGTTTGATCTTACCCAGAGCTTCAATCAAAGCTTCATAACTCTCCGTCGTATGTTTAAACCCGTTTTGCTTCTCAGCCCACCTGAAGAACGAAAGAGCAAGAACACCCGAATTGCTCAGCTTCTTCAGAACCACCACGACAAGAGCCGGCGACATTTCGAAGTGAACACCGTCGAGAAAGCTCTCGACGCGGTTGTTTGAAGGGCTGTTGGACAACATCTTGCAGATGTTTTCCGCGTCTTGCGCTGTCTTGTCGGTTGAAACTTGGGTTTGTTGTTCTGCATTGTCGCGGGTTGGTTTGTAAGAGAGAGTGCGACTGAGAAATGGAGATTGGTAGCGTGGTTTTGGATTTCTGGGGAGGTTTTCTGGGATGGTTTGGGATGGAATTGTGTGTGATCGGAGGAGATGATTGGTTAGAGGTGATGATTTTGAAGAGAGACTTCGAAATTGTTGGGATAAGTTGAGGGGTTTTCTGGGTGTTTTCCGGACAAGACTGAAAAAACGAGAGATGCCCATTTGAACTTTTCACAGACCAAGAACATCAGTTGCTACTTGGCACATATATACGCCTATAGTTCATACACCACACTTTCGTAAAAGGACACTTAATAATTTTTTTAATAAATTAATATAACAATCAGTAATTTAATACAATATTTTAAAATAATTCATTTCATTTATAATAATAGTTTTAAATAATATTATATTATACACAAATTACATGTAAATCCACTAATAATTACATGTGTCTAAATTAAAAGTTATATCTATCGAACCTGTATGACTGTCGGACAGATCAGATAGTTAAAACCTAAAAGTTAATCTAACAACAAAAACAACCGTAACTATCCTAAGAACTTCTTACCTTCTTACCATAGGTTTTGCCAATACAAATATATCAACAAAACCTTCCATTGTTTATATGAAAAATGTTGCGTTTCAAGAATGTTGCACCCGCTCATTGGGATGTTGCACCCACTCATTGGGTTTTTAACACGATTTGTAAAACGTCAAGGGTAAGTTTAATATTATGGTAGAACACAATATTTCGATAAAATACACTCGTGAGTCTTTGGTTCCACCATCCTCTAGCCAGCTCTCACTTTCCATGTAAGAAGGAATTTGAAAGTGAGATTTTCATCGGATTCCTATTTGTGGAACTACACTTTCATGGCCTTGCCAGAATAAAGATATCTATTTACGAAGTCCATACAGATTTAATTGAAATTAAATAAACAATGAGACGGCTTCGAAATTTGAGAAGAAAAAATGTGTAGGGAGAGAGAGAGATTGATTGAACACCTAAGAATTCAAAGAATGAACTTTCTGAACAAATAATCAAGCATTCAACAACAGCCGACTACTATAATCTGACGACAGGTAGAACATACAACAGCATGCAAATGGAAGAACAGAGGGACGCCCCTTATTGATTGAGAGGCTGTGGGATGGCTCTTAAATAAATGCTTGCCCCCCCACGAGTGAATGTTCGTTTCGTTTCGTTTCCCCTTCGACTCTGCCCGTGTTATACACATCCGTGAAGTCTGCGGCAAGAGGAACTCCCAAAAATTATAGCACTTTGAGGCCAAAAAATGCATCTGAACTAATCGCAGTTTTTCGAACTAAGAAGCACGTTCGGATGAACTGCACCTAGTCTCAGAAGATCTTGCATGAATACAAGCATCTTCATTTGCACTGATTTGACTGTGAATTCCAGTCATCGAGGAGGTTAGTAATGGACTCTCCAAACGTTTTTGCTTGAGGTCCAGGCTTCAGGATGTTGACATCACCCCATTGGGAGCACGGATCCATCCACCAGCTTCTCCGGCCAGAGCACCACGCACCTGGGACAGGTTGTTTGCGTCTGCGCTTTAGGATCTTTTCATCAATCAAGTTCAGCACAGGATCATCTTTCTCAAATTGTCTTGAAAAAGCGGCCCCGCTTTGAATCATTTGACCAAAATCAGAAACATTGAGGAAGTGAGGTTCCATCCTCGGGGGATTGTCCCAGATCATGTATCTCAAATCGCTGTTCACCGTCGTGTTCTTGAACTCTGGTGAGTTGCATATAACAGAATGGAAATAGCTTTCTTGAGACAAAAGAACGTTGGAAAAATACATGAGCAAGGTCCGCGGCAGGTTATCCCAACCAAGGATACAAAATTCCAAAAATGATCGACTCAGGGTGACCCATGGTGAACCTGCAGATCAAGAATGTCACTAGCATTCCAAGTCTAAATAAACCCAAGAACATCTAATAAAAGAATATATATATATATATATATTTATATATGTGTGTGTGAGAGAGAGAGAGAGAGAGAGCTTGCCTGTGAACACTTTAAATGCATCAGGTGTTTTCCGCTTTTCTGTAGCATGAAAAATTTGGCTCCTCCTGGCTAGGTATATCCCTGGATCAACAACAATGGGCTGAATCCTTTGCGACCTGCATAAAAGGAAAAACAAAAAACATAATGATCCGAATTCAATCTGTGTGCTACAAGTCTATATAGCTAAAATTGGAGACAGGGCTGCATACTCTTTCCATCCAAGGTCACTGGTGTGATCAATGAAATTTAGATCCCTTCTAACAGAAGAGAACACATGAGAAAGATCTGTGGAAAGCGGTCGAAAAACATTAGTTAGTCAAATTCAACATCCAACTCAATTTAGTACCAAACACAAGTTGCTAGTACATACAGATGGAGATGCAAATGTTCAACTGATGAAAAACAGAAAAGCACGACGAATTAATGTTCAATGCCGGTAGGATCCAAAAATGGAGTTAACTTTAGAAATCAAATATCAAGTACTAAGATACAAGATCACCGCCATAACCCCAATGCAATTTTTCTTCCTGTGCGTCAGGGGTGGGGCTTATGCAATCACAATTACTAGCGATGAGGTTACAGTTACTCTAATCCAGCTTCTCATACAAGCTTTCTTGGGGTGGTCTTGATGAATGTTACAACAACTAGTTTTTGAGTTTTCCATTTCATTGAAATTTTCTGGAAGATCAATTTACACAGTTGTATCACGATCATTATAATAGAAGAAAAAAATCAAGCCCGACTCATCTTTTCTATTCAGATTTGAGACTATGTTCAACTGGTGAAAAACAGAAAAGCACGAACAAATTAATCTTAAATGCCAGTAGATCCACACTTGAAGTTAACTTTAGAAATTAAATACTAAGTACAGAGACACAATGCGATCACCACCATAACCCCAATCCAATTTTTGATCCAAGCTCTTCAGGGGTGGTGGTGGTGCTTATGCAATCACAACTACTTGCGATGAGGTTACAGTTACTCTAATCCAGCTTCTCATTCACGCTTTCTTAGGGTGGTCTTGATGAAAGTTACAACAACTAGTTTTCAAGTTTTCAATTCCATTCAAATTTTCTGGAAGATTGATTTACACGGTTATATCCCAATCAATAAGTTAGAAAACAAACAAATCAAGCCGAATCGTATTTTCTATCAATTTTCAGAACCACAGTCTTTATTATCCTAATTCCTAACTATACCAACAATTTTCAGGACATAACGAATCAATATATATAGAACACCAGTTCAAATAAAGCCCAAAAGTCAACTCGAAACATTCAGAGTGACAATTGCAGGAAACTGTGCATAGCACTAGGAACAATAGGCTTGATTTAATAGAAATAGGAGCTAAACAAAGTCAACGACACTCTAACCAATCTCATTGATCACAAAACTTACAAAATACAAATTATTTCCCTTTTTTTCCAACTGAATCTCAGATTCTTCTCCACATTAACATCCCAAGCATCAAAAACCAACAAATTTAAAAAGCAAATCTTCCAAATCAAGAGCTAACCTATCACAATCACAAACCTAAAAACCCAAACCAGCACAAATCACCATCCATTCCCAACTAAAAATTCAATTCTCCCATTAAAAGTACCACACATAAATATATCATACACACACACACACATATATATCAGACAAAATTTACCGAATTGGCATACCATCCTGAGTCAGCAGCGGGTAATCCATGGCACTCAGAGTAACAAACCAGTCCCAGCCACTATCAACCCTCAACAAAATCGCCGCCGCACGGAGCACCGTGGCGATATTCGAGGCCCCCATGTACGTCAGCCGATCGGGCTTTCCGACCACATCGACATTCCCGAAAGCCCTAACCGCTGTCACCGACCTCACCAATGCCGACAGCCGCTGCCTCTCGTCATCGGACGCCTCCACGGAGAGATGCAGCAGGTACCGATTCCTCGGATGGTAAACCGCCAGAAGAAGCCTGAAGATCCGCTCGCAATCGCCTTTTCCTCCCCACAGGTAGTACGCGAACGCCGGCGGGTAATGCTGCCCCTGATGGACGATCGCCGGGAACGGCTTCGAAGAGCTGAAGGCGGAGATTGACGAGAACAGGAGGAGAATCAAAGACAGAAACGACGCCGAGAAGAGGGTCAACAGCCATTTCTTCCTCTCAGCTCCCATAATGCCGGTAGTACTGTTGAAGCATATGGATTCGAAGCAATTCACGGCCAGTTTTTCCCCCGATCGATCTTGGTTCCCGCAACAATGGCGGACAATCAGATTTTGGGCGTTTACAGGATTGAACTTCACAAAAACAAAAAAAACAAAAAAAACGATTTTCGAAGCCGGATCAGATTCAGAAAACTGCCAAATTCTCTCTCTTCTTTCTCTCTCTAAGTGCAGTGATTTCTAGGGTTAGGGTTTGCAGCTTAGATTTGGTTGTTGAAGAAGAAGAAGAAGAAAACAGAGTTCACGTTTTCTTTCTTTCTTTCATTCAAATTTTCCTTTTTTTTTTTTTTTTTCGATTTGAATATTTTGATATCGGAGAAGCTTTTTTTGAGTTATATTTCGCACCTTTGCGATCAGTTTCAAATGAGCCAAACCGAAACGTTACCCACGCGCTCATGTTGCGCGTGCAACACGCTCCATTATTAGAGACAACAGTTTGATCTTCTATGATCGGGATTGTGACGTGGATTCACGTGCTAACTTTCGAAGGTGGGGAACATTATGGAGATGTTTACTGTTTCAGTGCTTGTCTTGTTTTTTTTTTTTTTTTAATAATTAATTAAAGGTTGATTTTACAATGGATAAGTTTTTTTTTACCCTATTGATATTGTAAAAAAAATACTTGATCATTGGATTAATTTTTATCGGTTTAGATTAAAAATGTAATGTGCACCAAAACTAATGTGGACACCAAAGCACTAGATTATATACGGAAAAGAGAAAAAAAAAAAAAAAGGGGCTAAAACTCGCGATGGACGGGGGCGATCGACGGCCGCGCGGTGGAGAGGCTCAATGGCTTGCGCGGCGGAGTGGGCTTTATCGGGAAGGACGGCGAAGGGCAGATCTGAAACGCAGGCGAGCTAGCGATGTGGGCAATATCGCCCGTTTCTGGGCACGGTACGTTGGGTGGGGGGGCAGCGTCGCCGGGGTCCGGGGGCCGAGGGCTCGACGTCGGGGGGGGGGGGGGGGGGGGGGGTGTGGGGGGCGTGGGGGGCCATGGCGCGGATATGGCTCGCGGGGTGTCGTCGCCGAGGTCTGGGCACGGTGGGGGGAGGTGCCGGTTTCCAAGAAGGAGTTTCGCCGTCGTCGGGGGACTCGGTCGCGTAGTCGCTGCGGGGATCGCTGGGTCGCCGTCGGGGGTTCTGGATCGTCGCTGGGGCTGGTTTTTTTTTTTAAAGAAGATCTAATATCCACCCTTAGATCTTACCTCACCAGGAAAAGCATCTGTCCCCAACCATAGAATTTCCCTTAATTAAATTATTACGTGTGAAAATGAAAGAGTGGCGTTTTTCACCGACGGGAAATATTGCCATGGACAGTCAAAAGAAGGCGACGTGGAATTAGCAAAAAACGAGGAGGAGTGGAAATAGCAGGTTTTATATAATTTAAAAAATTAAAAAATGTTTTATAATAATGAGGTTTGGTGGGTGTGAGAGTCGTGCATGGGTGAGAGTTAGGATTACGATGACCCATAAGGATCTATGTCTCTCTCTCTCTCTCTCTCTCTAGGGAAAAGAGGCATGTTTCTTGTTTAATTTAGCAATTATATAATTAGGGGCAAGATTTTTAAATAATTTTTCAACACTTGTTTTAAGGGCTTTTTCTTAATTAATTGTGACTGTACAATTTGTATCAAACCACATGTTTGAGCACTGGGGTTGGATATGATAAGAGATTTTTTTGACAACATCATTATACCAGTTTTATTTTATACGTTTTTTTTAAATTTAAATTGTGTAATTGAGGTTGATTACTTTTACGGTTTTGATGTCCCACCAATGGAGACACCACATTATAGAATCTTAGGGAGTGTTTAGTGAATGAGTTGAGTTGAAATTTTTAAATTTGAATAGTATTAACTTTTTAAAAAGTAGTTATAAATTTTGTTGACTTTTCAGAAAAAGATAAAAATTGAGATGAAAAAGTACATACAATTTGAAATTGGATATTATTAGAGAATTTTTAAGACAGCACTACTATACTTGTTAGAAGTTAAATTTGTCACATGCTATCAAGTTATTAGGTTGTTATGATATGACATCCCCTCTCCCCCTTCCTCTCAATTAAACTAGTTTTTGAAGATAGATTCTATCCAAGCTTATTTAACACGGTATTAAAGTCAAACTTTTACACATAATAGTGGGTTGGACCCCGATCCATTTGCTGAGCATGCTACGTGCGAGGGAGAGTATTAGAAGTTGAATTTGTCTTACATTACTAAGCTACTGGACTGTTATGGATTGGGCAACTTCTCTCATTGAGCTAGCTTTAGGAGATGAATTTTATCCAAGCTCATTATCAATGTATCAAAGTCAGAATTTTACATCTGATGGCGGGTTTTGGAGGCCCGATTTATTTGCTTGACACGTTACACGTGAGGAAGAGTGTTAGACATTGAATTTGACCCACATTATCAAGTTACTAGACTGTTAAGATGTTTACAAAAAAATATTTATGCATTTATTGGTTTTCCTCTTCTTGAGGTTTTATTCTCTCGATAGAATCCCTTCTATGGTTCTATTTCTAGTTTTTTTTCTCTCCATAGAATCCCTTCTATGGTTCTATTTCTATCTTTCTTGTGCGTTCATTATCTTTTTTACATTGAGTGATTTTCGCATGATATCATAACTAGAATATTACACATAATAGGCTTAGATTCAACCCATTTGTATACATGACAGTTGAATTTGTCTCACAATACTAAGTGACTAACTGTAATAGTGCTTTTACATGAATTAAACATCTACTCCTCTTGAACTAATTTTTTAAAAATGAGATGTACCCAAACTCCTTTGGCCACTCATACTATCAAGTTCAATCAATATTTAAGGTATTGCTCCTACAATAATGACATCTCATTATACAATTTTTTCCTTTTTTTTCTTTTTGGTAGAAAGTTGTTAAAAGGGTTGTTAAACAATAAACTCGTGCGTTAGAATACTTTGGCGTAATTCACACTACCCCAAGAATGAACCTTTATTCTTCTTCTTTTTATTATTATTATTATTATTATTATTATTTTTTGGGAATAAAGCTAGAATGAAACTTTTTCCTACCTTCTGCCTCCTTGGCAAAACAAATATACGTCACACTTGTGCGAGTTTTGCATTTTACTTTTTCTTTTCGGATTTTTCCAAGCGACCCAAGTGATCAAGTTGAAATGCCAATCCATCTCTAAACCCTACATTTCATTATGATTACTTTCATGAATCATGAGCACAAAAATATCATCATTATATGCAGCATAATAAGACTTTCGTTATTTACTATAAGAGAAAAAGAGGGAGTGAGTTCCTCCAAATAAAAAATTTACTTTGAGAAAAAAATGAATAATTTTAAATCAAGAAAATAAAACCGACCAACATGGTCTCAAATTATAACAAATCATGATTATAATAAATAATCGGTTTCATCAATAAACTCGAATAATATTAAAAAATAAAAATATGTACCAAACTATGAAGATAGACAGTACTTGTATGGTATACAAATAATCGAGCACACACATGATTTTTATTTTATTTATTTATTTATTTATTTTGTGAAAACTAAACAATTGATAGAAAAATCTGAACCATTGAAATCAAGTGATGTGTAGCACCAAGGGCCACCAAAAACACTGATTGAACACACAACCTAATACTTGAAAACAAAAAAACAAAAAAACACATAACTAAATGGGAGGAAAAACCGTCATTATTACAAATCATAACACATAAAAAAAAATCTCAAATACCACTGACATAACCTATGACGATGAGACGATTGACGAAAGAACCACCAAAAAAGCAATCGAAAACCATGAGATACACGGTTGAAGCAGCACCCGAATAGCAACTCATAAGCCCCATGCACCACCATCATCATTATCACACCAAAAAAAAAAAAAAAGAATTGCCACCACCACAGGAATTCCACCGCTACACAGATCAAACCACGAAGGATTTCGATTAAGGAGTGTTAGAAACAACAATAACAAGGCTCCAAACAAAGGACTACCAACCTCCGCCCCCACCTTCAATCCGGTCCAATGCATTCCACATTTCTTATAGCTTGTTTGGTTCACAAGCTCAAACTCAAGTTTTCAAGCTCAAGTTTTGTCTTTTTCCTCAAAAGTCTGTGTTTTTCCCAAAAAGTTTTTTGTCTTTTCTGAAAAGTCTACAAAATTTACTATTTAAACTTCAAAAACTCAACTCAAACTCACGAATCAAACGAACCCTTAGTTTCCCCACCAGTAGAGAGTTCATAGTCTGAACTTGAAGATCAAATTTCAAGACTCGGAAGACGACACGTTCGGAGGCGGTCTAGAAGTTCCAACTAACCCACTACCTTTTAGGCTTTTATTTATTTATTTATTTTTTTGTGTGCAAGGACCAACGCTTTCTGCATTAACAAGAGTTAAGACATTTTTATGTTGAATAAAATATGAGAGTTGCAAACAATTAATAAGCGGGGAAATAAATGATGCATGGTATTATAGCTTTTAGACCATATGTACCTGAAAGTTCATTAAGGATTTAATGTTGTCAGATTGTAAGGCACTTTAAAATGGACATTTATCTGTTGGTAGTTGTTCTATATTATACGTAATCTTGAGATTTTTTTTTAATATAAATTGTCAACATTTTTTTTTAAAGAACGCTTGTCTTCTACTTTGCTCCAACACAAGACAAATGAATGTGTTTTCCTTGTTGTCAAAACTAAGAGAAAAAATAACACTAACATTAAATAATAATAATAATAATAACAATAATAGAAAGCTCCATCACAAGACAAAGGAATGTGTTTTCCTTCTTGTCAAAACAAAGAGAGAAAAAATAAAAAAAAAAACATTTGAAATAGGAGTGTTAGAGTGTATGAGAGGTGTCTAACACTACAACTCAAATAAATAAAATCTTGCATTCGTGTGAGATTCATCTAAGACCAACTCTAATGACATGTTTATTTACGTCCAGTTGGAAGACATGTGAATCATAATAAATAAGATTCAAAGTGAACATTCAGAACTAAATTAAATTATTTAGTTGGATTTTAGGAATTAAAATTGAAATTACTTTTAATCTTATTCATATGTTCATTTAGACTCATATTCAAAATAAAAGTGTTACTTACACCATTTTAATAAGTTTTGTCTTTTTAATTCAATAATGTAAATTATACATTTATTATAATTATAAGTAAGAGAAATTTAGGTGTAGAGCAATGTTTTGAGTATCTATTTATATTTTTGTCTAACTCTAATATTAAATTTGATAATTTTAGTTTTATGAAATAACAAAATTGTCAATGTTACTATTATGATGAGCATAAATATAAGGAGGTCTCAAATTTAATAGTATTTATGTAATATTAGGACAACATAAAAATGAATACTTCTTGTTATGATATTCTCTTCAAAAATTTAAAATAAACTAAATTTTCTTTGACAAAATTGTGTACTTAACATGCGTTTGGAACACGGGTGTGAAATTAAATTTTTAAGTTTAAATTGATTAACTTTTCAAAAATTAGTTATATTTTTTATTATCTTTTCAGAAAAAGATAAAAATGAACTTAAAAACTTAGGTTCTGGACCTGTTAACCAAATTGGCCCTTATTAAAATGAAGTTAATGATAATTGGAATAGTTTTAGAAAAATAGAATTATAACTATACATTGTAATTATATATTTTTTTTGCATTTCCTTTTCTATCCTACTTTTTCCAAGTACTAATGATATGTTTGGTAGGGTAGATATTGAAAAAAAAAATGTTTGGATGGAATTTTAGGGTAAAAAGAGAATATAAGGTTGTTAAGTGGGGTAGAAATTGGGAAGTAAAGAAGCAGAATATCCATGGTACCCATTCTTTTTAAATTATTCCAACTTTGGAAATAAACTGAGAAGGAAAATTTTGCGCAAAAAATAGATAGAAAATATATATTTTACCCAAGTTTATACCTTTTTTGCTCATTTTTGTACGAGGCTATACCTTATTTTACCCAAATTCTCACGAGATATGCATAAAAAACAATCATTCCTTTTATGGTTGCAATTTCAAGCTGAACTATGTTAAAACATACCGGTTTATCTTAAAATAACACCATGCCATGAATACTATTTATTGTCGGTTTTTCTTCCCTCTCATAATCAGATTATTTAGTAAACTTCAGTAACAACAGTCTAGAAGGTCTTGTGCTACTTCAAAGATCAGAGTAGCCTAATCTCTCAGATTGAATTTACCGAATCTTCATCACTGCCGTCACTGTCACTGCTGCTGCTGCTACCACTTCCACTTCCGCTGCCACTACTTCCACTTCCGCTGCTACTACTGGAAGAGGAAGTCTGCTCATCCCTCTCCTCTGCATTCACTTGCGCTCGAAGCGCTTCTGCAGCATTTGGCCCCTTGTCAACTTCGTCACCACTATCGTCAACATCAGCAATCTCATCGTCAGTGTCGTTTTGATGTGGTACGTTGATATCAAATCCAACGTTCGCTTTATCTTCTGCAGCATTCCCTTCTTCAGGTGATGCAGCACCAAAAATGTCCTCGATATCTATTTCGTGATGGTCATCAACTTCATCATTCTCGTTCTTAAGATCCGGTGAAACGGCAGAGGCATTTGGCAGATCAGATGAAAAATCCACAATCCCCTTACCGGCAGATTTTGAACCTGCTGCATTATAAAAACAAGACTTGCTAAATGGTAAATTACAACAAAATACATCTTTAGTTCAAATTGTCCGATATGAGAATCAAATTCAACTCTGAAATTCTAAAACACATTGGAAGTAAAATCTTGATTCGGTCAATCATCTTCATAGGCTAATCCGAAAAGACTACAAGTTACTAAATTTTGGTAACTTTCAAACTCAAATTTGAGAGACAGATGTGATTTTCCACCGCTTATCTTAGTGCGTCTCCATTACAAACTGTTTTATAAGTAAACAACAGGCTTCAAATCCGACAAAGAAAAGCAGACTAACATACACGACTGCAAGGAGATCATGGCATCTTAACAAATGATTCCCAAGACTTGCAAAAAAATTAGACTCATGATGGGAATAACTAATAGAAACAAAGAGAATCGGTCGAACTTAGAGCCTTGTGTGAAAGGATGAGAAATGCAAAAAAATGTTCGCATGTGGTTTAGAAGTCAAATAAACCAAAAATGGTGCCAAAGAAAGAAAATCAACAAGCACTGACATTCTACAGACTCGTTACACCATGCAATGAAGAAAAATGAACTCCATATAAACCAAATAAGAATATCACACGAACCTGGATTCTCGAACGTGCCAATATCAATTCGTTCCACTTCAACCTGTACAAATTTATTCCAAATAAATGTTTATACATAACATGAAAAGGGCAGAAACTGCAAGAGCAATACAAGAAAAACATTAAGGATGACACTTGCCTAGACCTGATCAACACTTAAGGAAATAGAATTAGAGATTTAACTACATTAAAGAAAACCAATTCATGAAATTGATCGAAACGGAATGTGCAAGGGCCTAAGTGTTTGTCTGTTTTAAAAATCGAACATCGAGTTTTCTTAACGTCCAATTTGATTTCGTAGTTCTTTTATCACTTCATGAGATTGCTTCAATATAACCCCTTTCAAAAGTTTCAGAGCTATTTCACATGTTACATTGGCAAAATTGTACTCCCAACTCAAAGTACGACAAGTTAACCGAGCAAACTCGATCGGCATTGCCATGAAGCGCATTGCACAAGCTAATCTTGCACGAGTAAAACCAAAAATTTTTAATCGAGTTAGCTCTGAATATTGTTCCGGACTCAACAATGAACAATCCACAAGAAACTAGAAATCCAAAACTCCAATCTCTAAAATTTAGTAGCAAACGGGAAAAAAATCCATCTCAATCAGGTTTTCCTCAAGTTTCCATTGTAACCTTGTAATGCAAATCACAGACTGAAATTGACATGAACAGCAATTACCGGTACGGCGGAGAATGCGTTTCTGCCGACATGAATAGTCTTCGGAGCCTTCGCGACCGGAGACAGCCGAGGCTCCACGACAGGTCCGGAAAGAGCCGCCGAGGAGGCGGCGGCGGCTGCGGCGGACTCGCCGGGCTGACGGCGATGCCGGAGCTGATTCACCGACCGATGAAGCCGCTCCAATCGGAAAGTCTCGCCGTCGAAGAACAAAACGGCGTCGTTCTTGTAATCCTCGCTGCATCCGTCGAACGTCACCTTCGGTTTCCCCAATTGATTGTTGTGAAACTCCACCGTAACCCTATTTTCCTTCGTCTTGCGCAGTGATCCGGGCTTCGTCTTGTCAATCGAAGCCGGTTTGAATTCATCTACATCGAAATCAAAATCAAAACAAAAACCAGTAGCAACCAATCACACATTCGGACATTTTCCCGCATTTTCTCAGGAACCAAACAGTGACTTACATCGCAAAGTGCAGTACTTGCTGGAAGATTCGTCCTTGAAGGAAGGACCTAACGTCAGATTGTACCATCGATCGGACTGTGGAGCCGTCTTGGGCTCTTCCTTGGAGTTGTTCGACATTTTTCTGTCTAGAAAGAGAGAGGGGAAGAGAGGGAGAGTTTCAGGAGTCTGGAGGGAAACTACGGTGACAGGGACGGGACCCGCCCGGCGCTGACATGGCACGATCCGATTGGTGGGTGACGGTGGTACCGCAGAGGATCTAGCCGTTCTCCGTACAATTATATAAAAATATAGGGTTTTTGGCAAAAGAACCGGAGGACTGGAGGAGTTTGCCTAAGGGACAGGGACGAGGGCGAATCGGACTTTTCACGCTGATTGTCTGTCGCAAGGACCACGTGTAACTGTGGTTTGAGCTGCAAGATTCTTGCCACGTGGTATCTTATCTGTAAACTCTCCACGTAATCCAAATTTATTGGTTTTGATTGAGGGGGGGTTTGGACCTCCGGTTTGAACTCAAAATTCTGAGTTCAAACTCAATTGATGGCGTTTGGAACACTAGTTTGGTTCGAGCTCACCATTGAACCGTTGCACAGTAAATCAAACTTGGTTTACTGTGCAACAAATCCAAGGCAACGGTTCCCTGTTGCAACGATTCCCAGCCCCTTGGCAACCATCCCCTCCGGCAGTTTGGCCGCCACCCACCGACTACGACTTCTCCCCAGCCGCCAGCAATCATCCCCTCCGGTGAGCCCATCCATCGTGGCCCCCCACGAACCCAGTTACGACTTCATATTTCCCCACTCACCGCCGAATCGCGAGCTCGCCGGCCTCGCGAGTTGCAGAAGAAGAAACGGAAGAAGAGACGGAGCCATTGGAGGCTCCGCCGTTCTGGGCGGCGACGGCGCTAATGGGGCAAGGTTGCGAAGCCTAGAGGAGGAGGAAGAGATAGGTGGTGGCGGCGGCCATGGTGACGTTGCGCCTGACGGTGATGGAGGTGGGGGCGAAGACGGGAGAGAATTGGAAAGGTTGTAGAGAGAGAGAGAGGGAGAGGAGAGAGAAGCGATGGAGAGAGAATTGGGAAGGTTGTAGAGAGAGAGAGGGGGAGAGGAGAGAGGAGTGATGGAGAGAGAATCGGGAATTGGGAAGGTTGTAGAGAGAGAGAGAGAGGGAGAGGAGAGAGAAGCGATGGAGAGAGAATTGAGAAAGTTTTAGGATAAAAAAAATTCTTAAAAAAATTATAAAAAATATAATTTTTGTGATAAATATTACATTTGAATGCATAAAAAAATTTATGTGTACGGAATATCTAAGCCGTTTAAAACAGATCAATTGTCAAAAATTTTACATAGTCACTTCGGTCAATTATCGAATAAGGATTATTTTTTGAGCAACTACGTAATTTTTGTTGTATTTTATGATTATATAAAAAATATTGTAAAAACTTTGATGTATGTTGTTAATGTGTGTTTTTATTTTAGTTTATTTTAATTTTTTTTCATTTTTCCATTCACAACCTATAATGGTAATTATTATGTTTTTTTATTAACTTTTAGTGACTAACTACGCCAGAGTCGGAATGTAATTGTTACTTTATTTTGATGATTCTTACATTACAAACAATGTATATTTTGTTGGGGTATAATATTACAATAAAAGGATTTTTGCGACATCTTTTGCTGTCTCAAGTTGATTGGTTTTTATAATTTGGTATATTGTCATTTTTTCCAATTTTATTTACTAAAATATACGTTAGAATGTTAAAAAAAATTAAAAAATTTTATTCCCCTCATTTTCTTATCATCCAAACAAAGCCCTTTTTTTTTTACCCTCAAACTCAACTTAAACTTTTTTCACCAAACACTCAATTCAACTTCAATTTTTCAACTCAAACTTTTTACCAAACACACAACACTTAAACTCAACTTAATTTAACTCAATTCAACTTCAATTTTTCAACTCAAACCTCTGAACCAAACAAGCCCTGAATGATTTTGGGGAGGACTCATACCAGATAGCTGCTATGCTTTTTTCTTTTCTTTTCTTTTCTTTTCTTTTTTTTCTCAAGCCAATTCACACGTGGGCGGCTCAATTCATGTATGCGACATAATTCCTTCGTTGCTGTTTCTTTCAATTTTTCTCGACTTTACACATGCCTTTGTCGTTTCTTTTTATTGTTGCTTATTTAATCGTCGTTTTAAATGACATCATGGCCGTTCCGTTTTCCAAGTCGTTTTCACGACGCCGTTGTTCGATTATTGATATCGTTCTTCAATCAATTGTCGTTTATCCTTTTTCCCCCACCTCTTTTGTTCACATTTTTTTTTTGTCGTTTTCCATTCCTTTCAACTAAATTAATTGTGCCTTTCATTAATCCCTCAAACTATCCTTGAAATTTATTTCAATTTCATCCCTTGCTCTCTTTGTGATTTAAAAAATTAGACTAAAATTAAATGGCTACTATTAAATAGGTTATAAAATTTTTTTTACACATTAAAAATACATAAAACATCATGAAAAAAAAATCATATTAAAAAACCATAATATTTCAAAAATAGATCTTTATTTTTTTGGGAATTTTTTTTTTCAAAAAGAAAAAATGTTTGAAAATTTTTGCTAATTTTTCCAAAAAAAAAAAAAAAAAGTTTATGTTCGTGGATGAATGGTTTCTTTCAACTATTGAGAAGCTCGTTTGGACCGTTTGAACACTCGACTATTCCCAAAAAAAAAAAAAAAAAAAATCAATAAAAATTAATGACATTCTATTGAGGCAACTTCTTCTCTGGTGGCCTCGTCATAGCCTCCAACAGGGACAACTACTAATAAATCATCTGGTAAAGTTGTTATTGTTAGGCATTTGTTTGAAATTCATATTTAACTCTAATTAAACTGTACTTTTTAAGTTGAATTTTAATTTTTTTTAATTTTTTTTTTGGAAAAGTCAACAAAAAAAATATAACTAATTTTTGAAAAGTCAATCAATTCCAACTTAAAAATTTCAATTACAATCGATAATCCAAACGGAAGCTAAATCTCCTCAGCAAATCAGGATAGTAATGCAGCTAGGATTTGAGTCCTCAACCTCTATACGTTGAATATCCAGGCATACTGCTATTGACCAATAGGATCAATTCTAACATCAGTATAGGACAAAATTCAGTGCAGGATCATCCACGTATTGATGGCAATATTCCAATTCAATTGAGTCAGCTTTCTTTTCAAGCAAGTACAATCCTTATTGATCTTCCTAATATATCTAATACAAATTCTTGTAAGGAGATGCGGATTATGCTTATTCTAATTAGTAAGAAACGAAGCATGAAGAAGGTAATTGTTAGAGACAAGATGGAGCCCTATAACACTAGGGCAAGAGTTACAGGTTTGAAAAAAATCTTAGGTGAATTTAGGAGATGAAGAATATTTATAAAGATCTGGAACTTAACGAAGATGATACTATCAGTAATCATATTATTATTTATAAAGAGGTAAAAATCGTTGCTTTGGGTTCTTGGAAGAAATTAGCATATCTATGTTATTTTTCTTATATGAAATGAGAATGTCATTTCCTTTTGAGAATGAGAGCCCGTTTGAGGGACATATGGAGATGGTGTTCAAAGTTTGTGTTGGAAATGTGTGTTTAGAGGGAAATTTTTTTAAAAAAATTAAGTGATATAGAAAATTATGTAAAAATTTGAAATGTGTTCGAAAAAAAAATATACAAAATGGATCTTATCTTGTTCGTCTCGTCGTACGAACATTTTGACATAAAAATCATCTTATTCTGATTTGAAATGAGAAAGTTATAGACTTTTAAAATTTAAATTTTTTGAAAATAAAAAGGGGAGAAAGTTTGATGTAAAGTTAATTAATTTTTATTTGGAAAGTTATAAAATGAGAAGAAATATTATTAGAAATAGTACATTATGTGAAAATTCTAACCATTTGTTTAGATGAAATATCCAATTTCCGAAATTGGAAATTTTTTACCAAAAAGTGTTAGTTTTAACTTTTTTCATCATTATCTCATTTTGAAAAATAAAAACTATCTCATTTCAAATTTATTTTGTACAATACTCTTTAAAAAAAAAAAGAAATCTTTTTGAAATATTCTCACAATGCGCTATTCTCAACATTATTTTTTCTCATTCTAAATAACCTTTTGTTTTCAAAATAAAATTTTTTATACATTTAAATATCATTTTATCTCAAAATAAAAAGACTTTTTTATTTAAAATAAAAAAAATTAACACTTGATTCAAACAAAGCGTAAAAAAATTCTAAAAACATACTGTATAAAATATATTTGAGAATAGTCCATCATTTTTTAATAGGAGAATAATAGTGAAAAAAATTAAGAAAAATACTCTTTTATTATTTTTTCACTCATTCTAAAAACGGGCATATGAGACAATAGAGGATTATTGCTCATAATAAGAAGAACTTCAAAATGAGAAAATCACAATGAATTTTCTTTTAGGCTATTTTATTATTATTATTTTTTTTTTTTTTACTTTCTTTTAAAGATTTTTATGTTTTTATTTGCAAGACCTTTACTTACTATTTCATCACATCTTATCCTCAAGCAGCCACGCGTCGCTCTGCTGAACAATTACATTACCGTTGGGAAAACGATTTCGCATGATGAACGACGTCGTTTGGCCCTCACTTTATACTTAATCCTTATTTTACTTCCTCAGTTTTAAGCAAAAATCAGCTGAGAGTTCAAAGCCTCCTAAAAAAGCTTCAGCGGAGTATAAGACGGAGAAACGAGAGAGAGAGAGAGAGTGCAGAAATGGCGGGTTTTGGCGGGAACGGAGTGGGCCAGGTAGTGGCGGGCCTAGGCTCGAGCGGTCTGGGCAAGGCCCTCGCCGCCGTCGCCGCGGCCTTTCTTTTCCGCCTCTTCTCCGGCCCAGGCCCGGCGCTTCCACCGGAGTCCTACGCCGACGACTTCGACGATGACGACAACGCCGACGAACAAAACGACGTCGAACGAGGCGACTCCGGGAAGGTCACTCCAGTCACAATCCGGTGGCGAAACGTCACCTGCTCGCTCTCCGACAAAAGTTCTAAATCAGTAACTCTCTAATTTCACTTTCTATTCTTTTTTCTCTCCCATGTTTGGCTGCCGAGAAAAAAAATGTAGGGTTTTAGGTACTGATTTCGTAATGGTTGTTGATCCCTAGGTGCGATTTCTGCTGAAAAACGTGGGAGGAGAGGCGAAGCCGGGGAGACTGCTGGCGATTATGGGGCCTTCGGGGTCGGGGAAGACGACGCTGCTAAACGTACTGGCGGGTCAGCTATCGGCGTCACCGCGATTGCATTTGTCGGGGGTGTTGGAGGTCAATGGAAAGGCTAGTTCAAACAAAGCTTATAAGTAAGCTTTTGTTTGGAGAATTGAATTTTGGTCACATTGGGTTTGGGATTTTGGTTATGTGGTTTGATCAATTTTGTGTTGTAATGGCAGGCTTGCTTATGTGAGACAGGAGGACCTGTTTTTCTCGCAGCTGACGGTGAGGGAAACGCTCTCTCTCGCTGCCGAGTTGCAGCTCCCGGAGATAGCTTCTGTGGAAGCCAGAGATGAGTACGTCAACAATCTGTTGTTCAAGATAGGCTTGGTAAGATAGGATTATTTGTTTTCGGACATTACGCGATAACTCTGGGATAAAGGATATTGTAGGATAGTTTTGAGAAATCAGGAATTATGAGTATTATTTCCCAGTTAACTAGAATGAACACCAAAGTTATTTATATGTCCTTTTACTTTCTTTTCCAAATCTAGTTCTTTTCTCATTACATTCCGTAACAGTTTGGTAAACATGTCGAGAATATTGGTTTGGGAATGACTGATTTTGTTTTTATTTGACTTGCGCTGCACCCTTTGAGTTATGAGCTTATTCTGATGAAGTTTTGTGGTTTGAACTTTTTTTCTTTGTCCTTCAAAAGGTCAGCTGTGCGGATTCGATTGTTGGTGATGCCAAAGTCCGAGGAATCAGTGGGGGTGAGAAGAAACGCTTGTCTCTGGCGTGTGAACTGATTGCAAGTCCGTCTGTTATATTCGCCGATGAGCCCACAACCGGTACACCTACTTTTTGAAACTGTGTTCCTTATTTTGTCAAACTTATTGTCCGCATAGTCTATTCTTCTTTGTCTTTTAACAAAAGAGTTTACTTTTGGTTCTTTCAGGACTTGATGCCTTCCAGGCCGAGAAAGTAATGGAAAATCTGCGACAGCTCGCACAGGATGGACATACTGTAATTTGCTCCATTCATCAGCCTAGAAGTTCGGTATATGGTAAATTCGATGACATTGTCTTGCTAACAGATGGTGCACTTGTTTATGCTGGTCCCGCAAGGAATGAACCACTGGAATACTTCTCTAAATTAGGGTGGGCCCCTAAACCTTGTCTATTTCATCTTCTGGACCAATGCTATTTCCCACATTATATTTCAGGATTTTAATTGTTATTTTTTACTGGATATTGATAGGTTTTTTTCTGCTTCAAGAGGCCCGTTGCCATATTTTTATTTTGAATTGAGACCCCGTTTATTGACCCTGAGCAAATGCTTAACTTGAAGAAAACTTTTCTCTCTAATCTCCACACAATTGGGTAACTGTATAAAACGTTAACCTTTTTAGCTATTGAACCATATTGATCACTTCTATATTCAGTTAAATATCAGATTTACTTGCATGCAAAGCACCACTCTCTGAATTTTGTGCTTGCTGTAATATCATGACTGCTAAGCTCCGAGTGTTTTGACTAATTGGTGGTTTTTTTTTTTTGGTAGAAAACTAATTGATGGTTGTTTCAACAGATACCAATGTCCTGATCATGTGAACCCTGCTGAATTTCTGGCTGATCTCATATCAATTGACTACAGTTCTTCTGCTAGTGTCTACTCATCTCAAAAAAGAATAGATGGTCTTGTTGAGTCATTTTCACAACAATCTTCAACAGTTCTGTATGCAACTCCGATTGCGGTAAGAGAGGTCTCCAAGAATAGCATGAGGTTCAACAAGAAAAGTATAGTTAAAAAGAAGGGAGGTTGGTGGAGGCAATTCTGGTTGCTCCTTAAACGTGCGTGGATGCAGGTAAGTTATCTTATTCATGGGTCCGTGTTCAATATTCGTCTTTGTTAGCATTGCATGGGAGGAATCAGAGAGATTTCTATATGTTAATGAAGTGGTTGAACTGACAAAGAAGATTTGACTATGCTACCCAGTTGATCTCTTAAATAGAGCTGGGATTTAGTGATTCTTGTTTAATTCTTTCGATAGTAATACCATAAAAAAGAAAAAAGGAAGAATGAAAAATAATGCGGTTCACTCTAACAATCTGCAAGACATATGTTGTTTTCTTAACTAAATAGTTTCTTTTACTTGTAAATGAGACCTTTTTCTAGTAGTATAATGAAACTTCAAGTCCTGATTTTATCTGATTGGCTATCTAGGCTTCTCGTGATGGACCAACAAATAATGTTCGGGCAAGAATGTCTATTGCATCAGCTATAATATTTGGGTCAGTTTTTTGGAGAATGGGAAGATCTCAGACATCGATTCAAGACAGAATGGGATTGCTTCAGGTGTGAAAGTTTATTGATTCCTTTAGAAACCAAGTTTCTTAATTTCTTTTTATAATTCCTGCTAGCATTATAGTGCAGCCATCATCTCTTGGATTAGTTTAAGTTTAGTTGGTTCCATGTACTCTTCCAGGTTGCTGCCATAAACACAGCGATGGCTGCTTTAACAAAGACCGTGGGAGTTTTCCCTAAGGAGCGTGCTATAGTTGACAGAGAGCGTGCAAAGGGGTCTTACAAGTTGGGACCTTACCTTCTTTCTAAGTTGTTGGCTGAGATCCCAGTTGGAGCTGCTTTTCCATTAATGTTTGGTGCCGTGTTGTACCCTATGGCTCGTCTTCATCCTACTTTGTCTAGGTAGCCAAGTCTCAGCATACATACTTTCTAATAAAGATGCAATCCTCCGGTTTCCTGTTTTTTTTTTTTTTTTTTTTTTTTTTTTTTTTTAATATTAATGCAAGCATACATGGACTGGGAGAATTGATTCTGCAGTAGTACAACCAATGATAGACATGAGATCAGATACTTAGATAAACCATCACAAAAATTAAATTAGAAAAAAAAAATCCCCCAAAATTTTACTTGTCATTGCAATATCAGACAAACCATATTTGCGTGACTGGAATGTCATTGAAACGAAGTTTATAGAAACCTTGAAGTATTTTTCTACATAGTCTATGTGAAAGTCTTCTACATACTATCACTTCCTTGTTTCTCTTGGAAAATGTGACCGTTTCAAACTCATAAAGATGGCTGGTTACGATCTCAAAGTACTGATGTACTCACTTCGAAATTATTCACCCTTTAGGTTCGGGAAGTTCTGTGGCATTGTGACTGTGGAATCTTTTGCTGCATCAGCTATGGGTCTTACTGTTGGGGCTATGGTTCCATCCACTGAAGCAGCGATGGCAGTTGGGCCCTCACTTATGACGGTTTTTCATCGTGTTTGGAGGCTATTATGTCAATTCAGATAACACGCCACTCATATTCCGATGGATTCCTCGTGTTTCTCTTATAAGATGGTAAGATAAATGATTACCTCCCAATAAAGAAACAATGCCTAGAAGTTAGAATGTTCTTTAATCTCAAAGTAATACAACTGATAGCTGTTTTTTTCCTACTGAATAACAGCATAGTTCTTTGTAAACTTTCAGGGCCTTCGAAGGACTTTGCATCAATGAATTTAAAGGTCTTAAGTTTGAGCATCAAAATTCCTATGACATTCAAACCGGAGAACAGGTAACGAGTTATATATAGATCCTTATACGTTGTATTTATCTAAACTTGTATGTAGACGTTTCAACTCATGATGGATGTAGCTCTTTAAGAAGAAATTTTTGTTCCGTTTATTGATTTTGCAGGCACTCGAGCGCCTCTCGTTCGGAGATAGTCGGATTAGGGATACAGTGGTAGCTCAAAGTAGGATACTTTTATTCTGGTACTGTATGACATACCGTCTCCTGGAGAAAAACAAGCCGAAATACCAGCAGCTTGAGCCCCCACCAGTTGATCAAACAAAACCACAGCTACAACTAGAGCCTCTTGACACAGACCAAGTAGAACAAAACCAGACAAAAGAATCTCCACCTCCACCTCCACCACCACCCGATCAAGTCGAGTCAAACCAGCAGATTGAGTCACCTGGAATAGACCAAATCCGACCGTTTATCCTAGAAGGTTTGTAATTACATCGGAATTAATAGTCTTCTGAAATCAGATATACAGCTATTCATTGATTTGTCTCATACAGGTGCTAAGTAAAAAGGAGATGAGATGTCTTTGCAATAATGGAGGCTCCCATGTCTTTTCTGAACTCATAAGCTTTTCTATAGAAAAAGAAAAAGAAAATGCTCTCACTTTGTAATGGTTGTACATTCAAAACCAGTTTAGGAATCCCACCAATGCTCATTGTAATAAATTTTCCAGCACCAAACTTGCAAGTTTTTAGAGAGAGAGAGTCATTGGGAGAGAGAGAGAGAGAGAGAGTCAACGACCATTTTCACATGAAGGCGCTAATCTAATGGAAGTTTAAATGGTCATTTGTGTAACTCTGATTGAATTTGAAACTTCAGAAGTTAATGTCTGCAAATAAAATGTAATAGATTAAGTTGTTATTAATTAGAATATTGTTTCATGTTTTATCGATTTTCCTAAATAATTAATCACAATTTGTAAAACCAGTGTTTTTTTTTTTTTTTTTTTGAGAAGGGTGGGGGGGGGGGGGGGGGGGGGTGTTGGGGGGAGGGGTGGGAGACAATAATTCATGACATATCAATACGATATACATAATTGAACAAAAAAAAAAGTACTATTTTTCACCAAACAAGATAAGAAGGAATTATCAAAAGAAAGAAAGTACAAGGATTCATTCAGCCCAAAAAAAAAAAAAAAAAAAAAAAAAGAAGACGAAGAAGAAGAAGAAAGTAAAAGGATTTTTTGCTTATGATGTCTGCTAGAAAGATGATTTTTGTACCATATACTTGATTTGTTAATCTTTTTTTATTTTATTTTTTTAATTCATTGATTTGTTAATCTTCTTCTCTCTTATTTGTTTTTTTTGTGTTTTTTCCCTTCTTTTTAAAGTTTAAAAGGACTAAATGTCATAAAGTACACAAAATGCATACTCTATTTCCTTAGAGCCTGTTTGGTTCACAAGTTTGAGTTAAGATTTTTAAGTTTAGTTAAAGTTAAGTTAAGTTGAGTTTAAAGTTGAGTGTTTGGTAAAAAGTTTGAGTTGAAAAGTTTAAGTTGAGTTGAGTGTTTGGTGAAAAAGTTTAAGTTGAGTTGAAAATTAAAAAAACAAAGGCCTTATTTGGATGATAAGAAAATGAGGGGAATAAATTTTTTTAATTTTTTTTTAACATTCTATTGTATATTTTAGTAAATAAAATTGGAAAAAATGACAATATGCCGAATTATAAAAACCAATCAACTTGAGACAGCAAAAGATGTCGCAAAATTCCTTTTATTGTAATATTATACCCCAACAAAATGTACATTGTTTGTAATGTAAGAATCATCAAAATAAAGTAACTATTACATTCCGACTCTGGCCCAAATGGATAATATTTGTTTGCGTTCACGTGGCTCTATACCATGGATATGATTGGTATCGTTCCCACATTGCATCCACAATTCTTTCTCTCATCTGATTCATCGCACCCGTACTTGAGTCATGTTGCTCTGTTCCTGTACTGGGCCCAGTATCATCTACCCTGTCGTCCAACACGTAATCCGCATTAACGTCGTCGTTCCCACGTACAGGCACGCAATCAGCTACATACTCTTCTAGAAATGGGTCCCCAATCTGCACCATCCTTATGAAATTATGCACAACCGCACACGCCATGGGAATCATGATTTGTTTGTCCATCGGATAGCTGTTAATGCCTTTAAGTATTTTAAACCTTGCCTTCCAGACACCAAAGGTCCGTTTAATGCAATTTCACAGCGAAGAATGCGTGTAATTAAATACTTCCCTGCGGTTGCCTAGCTCGGCACGACGTCTTCGATATTTCGGTAAATGATACGTCTCACGTCTAAATGGGCTCAGGAAACCATCCTTATTGGCGTAGCTCGAATCTGCTAAGTAAAATTTTCCCGCCATATAAACATCACAATATTAGGAGAAGTCCAATATTTTTAACCTAAGTCCGTATATGTAAATTATGCAATAATATTATAATTACAATTACCAGGTGGGGACAGTGGGAAACCATGGAATGCTATTGCCTCGTCCAATATTCTAGCATCATGGCATGATCCCTTGTATCCGGCCAACATATATGCAAATTTCATGTCAAACGAACAGGTCGCTAATATATTCTGCAAGTGAAACCCTTTACGATTAATCCAATCGTCAGTATTCTCGCGCCTTGGGACACATGGGACGCGTGTCCCAACAATAGCACCAATACAACCCTGCGGTCGTCATCGTCAAGCAAACAGAATGGACGCTAAAGCCGCAGATGAGCATCGAAGTAGTGCCACATTATCGTTCTCTGATATTGTGGAATACCCATCTCCTTCGTGATTCATGCTGTCCAAAATATGATCTTTCTGGCTGGTTTGGTCGCTACTGGTTGCCGATTGGGAGCAAGCGCCGAAATGATTCGCGATTTCCTGCATGGCCTCGAAAGTTATCTCATCCGTCACGTCCCTTTGTTTCCGCTTCCCAGCACTCCCCTGTGACCGGGATGGACCACCTTCGTCATTCACAACTCTCGTGTTAGCCTGCCTCCGTGCACCAATCATCGGACTAATTTCCTCCTCCAAAACCGGCTGTGTTCCGGACTGGTCCATGGAGAAATCAAAGTCAAACGATAGCGTGCTTCCACCTCCCATCTTAACAGATCCGAATCCCGAGACACCTGCTGCATGGTTTTTTTCGAAAATATTGTAATACAATTCCTTATTGCGAAGTCCTTCATAGCGGAGATGGGTACACTCTTTGTTATCCTGAAAAAATCAAACGATTAACATTTGCCTGTACTGGTCGCGTTGGTAGTCTACACAATATTATAGAAGGCAATTAGAAAGTTGGATTACTTTGACGAAGTTGTGCCACGTTTTGTCCGAGCAAACAACCGTATCCGTCGCCGGATCATATCCAAGGCCGGTGCGGGTTTGCAACACCTTCCAATCCCTATAAATCTTTCTCATGTGCTCTTTTTTTTTATATATATATAAAGTGGATGCAAAAGCTGGAACACCGCCAAAACGAGTGTTGAACTCATTGGCCCATAGCTCTAGAATGCTACTTGTTGGCTGCTTCCCGCTAGTTGAGGCCAAGTGATCATCAAGTTTTTCAAGGAATAATTTTTCCTTGGCGTGATCCCATACGTACGACTCACCAGATGTTTTGCGAGGCATTTCCTTAAGGTAGGAAAAGGCAAAATATGAAATCATACTAAAAAGGCAACATGTATTGGAAACAAAAGTTGGCTCAGAATGTATTGATTATGATATTGCATCTGAGGCATGTCAATGACACGATAGCATGGCAACTACCATGGCTTGGAAGGCTGGGAACTACCTAAATGATATCGGGTTAATGACGCACCAGTCAGATAAAATTACAATTTGACCCGATGGGCATTTATCATCATAGCCAAAACCCCGGATGGATCATCTCGGCAGCCTCTAAATGACCAAAACAAGGATTGAGAATAATCAAAACCCCAAAAAAACCGTAGCCGACCTGGTTTGGGTCAAAAAGGTGCCAAGATCAATCCAAAATCAAGCCTAAAGTGACCAAAATAAAAAAATCAGTAATCAAGACATAATGAATCATCTAGGCAGCCCACAAATGACCAAATCAAGGTAGGAGAATGACCAAAACCTGAAAAAACCAGATCCAACCTGGTTTGGGTCAAAAAAGTAGCAAAAACAAGACAAAATCAAGCCTAAAGTGACCAAAATGAAAAAATCAGTAACCAACGTGTCTTGGATCATCTAGACAACCCATAAATGACCAATCCAAAGTGACCAAAATGAAAAAATCAGTAACCAACGTGTCTTGGATCATCTAGACAGCCCATAAATGACCAATTCAAGGTAGGAGAATGACCAAAAACGCCAAAAACCAGATATGACCTCAATTGGGTCAAAAAAGTAGCAAAAACAAGACAAAATCAAGCCTAAAGTGACCAAAATGAAAAAATCAGTAACCAATGTGTCTTGGATCAGCTAGACAGCCCATAAATGACCAATCCAAGGTAGGAGGATGACCAAAAATGCCAAAAACCAGATATGACCTCAGTTGGGTCAAAAAAGTAGCAAAAACAAGACAAAATCAAGCCTAAAGTGACCAAAATGAAAAAATCAGTAACCAACGTGTCTTGGATCAGCTAGACAGCCCATAAATGACCAATCCAAGGTAGGAGGATGACCAAAAACGCCAAAAACCAGTTATGACCTCGGTTGGGTCAAAAAAGTAGCAAAAACAAGACAAAATCAAGCCTAAAGTGACCAAAATGAAAAAATCAGTAACCAACGTGTCTTGGATCATCTAGACAGCCCATAAATGACCAATCCAAGGTAGGAGAATGACCAAAAACGCCAAAAAACCATATATGACCTCAGTTGGGTCAAAAAAGTAGCAAAAACAAGACAAAATCAAGCCTAAAGTGACCAAAATGAAAAAATCAGTAACCAACGTGTCTTGGATCATCTAGGCAGCCCATAAATGACCAATCTAAGGTGGGAGAATGACCAAACACGCCAAATACCAGAGCTCAGCTGGTTTGGGTCACCAAAGTGTCAAAATCAACCCAAACTCAAACCTAAACTGACCAAAACAGTGGGTAATCGAACGAAAACGAAGCACAAAGTCACCATAATGCAGGTACGAGCAAATCAAGCCACATTTTAACACGTAATTTCATAATAAGATCAAAATCAAGCTCTAACACCAACCAGAAAACCATATGCACCTATAATCAAACATTATTGGCTATGAAAAAAAAATTTCCGTCAAAAAAGCCAATCAACTGATTTCATATGGGATTGAGAAACAATTTGAGAAAAAGGAAATTAGAGGACGAAATTATACAAGGGTTACCGAGTTGGAGCCCAATGACGAGTCTACGGTAGAAGAAATCGGATTAGGGCAAGAATTAACGGCTCGCGAGGCTGGTTTCCGAACTTGGAAATACTGGGAAATCCTTCGAGGGGTTCAATGTCACTTCCAACTCCTCACACGGCGCCTCATCTGCTGCACGAGATGTGGGCGTGTTTTGTGCGGTAAAAGCAAGTCAAATCGAGGGAAAATCAACACTTACCGTATTTCCTGCAACCTCGCAGATGGTTGATGGGATGGAGGAAGAGGCAACAACGCCACTGACAGCAGCACATGGGCACCGGTATGGAAAAGGAAGAGATTCACGACCAGGGCAGAAGACCCAGGCGATAGGAGGACATGGGAGCAGTGGTGAACAGTAAACCCATTTGGATTTATTGTATAACGAGTGAGTTTGAGGTTCAAGCTGAACCAACTTACCAAACACCTTGAGTTGGAGTGGAACTAGAAAATCCTAGTTCGAACCGGAGGCCCAAACGGGCGCTTAATAAACTTAAAATATAAAAGTGTAAATAGATGAAATTTTCTACTAAACAATTATGTACAGTTTGCAATAAAATATATAAGAATTTCTTACCTTCATATTTTTATCAATTCCATTTTTTTTAATGCCATCTTGATTATATTTAATATTAAAAACATACATTGCAATTTGAATCATAATCATTCTTTAAAAAAAAAAAAGGTGTATTATGTGAAAATAAAAGATGTAACATAACACATTAAAAAAATATAACATGTGATTAAAAACATAAGCCAGTGACAATTTCTTACCTAACTATGTTATGAGGTGAAAAGTTTCAATCCCAACTCTCGAATTAAAAAAAAAGGTAACATGACAAATGATAGTTTCAAAACCATGTACCCAAAGGGAAAAAAAAAAAAAATACTTCACAAAAAAAAATTTTCAAAATAATTTTTAATGCTTTTTTTAAAAAAATATTTTTTCTTTTCGTTACGCTTATCGAAAGGGGGGAAAACTTCCAAAAAAAGAAAAAAAAAAAACCCCTGAAATAAATCCTACAAGAAAAAAAGGGAAAAAATAAAAAAAGTTTCAAAAACCCAGAAGAGCCTAACTAAACCCTAACCCCCAGACGACAAAATTATTGATCTCAGTCAGTCACTCCCGAAAATCACAGAGCAACGCAAATGAAAAACAGGCAATAGTATCGGCAGTTGATTTGCTATTCTGCACAAAAATGTCGAAATCGCAGCCATTTTCATGGGCTCGTCTCCTCCTCAACCACTCCCTCTCTAAACCCACGAAACCCACCTTCCCATTTCGCCGACCAGCCTCCACATTCCGCCACTTTCCCTCTTCCCAAACACCCCCACGCCGGGCCTCATTTCCGGCGAAGGACTCCGCCCATTTCTCGACGGCGCAAAGCAACCCCTTCGGCGATCTCCTGAGGCAGCTGGAGATGGAGAAGCAGAGGGAGAGAGAGCAGAGACTGAGGGCCGGCCTCGGCACCAAGGACCTCGACGAGGAGAACGACGAGGACTTCATGGGAATCGCGCCCTTGATAGAGAAGCTCGAGAGGAAGAAGAGTAAGGTCGACGACAGGGACTTGATGCGGTACGAGGAGCCCACCGACTCCGAAAGCGACGACGACGAGAGGTTCACTCCCGACGCCATTAAAAATAGGGCCCAAGTGTTTGACAGGAAGTTCAAACGCCACAAGGAGCTCCTCAAGAACTTTGTTGAAGCTGGTAATTTTTGTACTTCGATTTGATGACCCTTTGGTGTAATTATGTTTTTATCATTGTTCCTTTTACTGGGTTTTTTTTTTTTTTTTTTTTTTTTTTTTTTCAATCTGAGATGAACTTTAGTATACTTTGCACTAGATAAGAAGTTCAAATTGTTTAACAAGAGCAATAAAATAAAAAAACTATAAGTCAACAAACGAATAAACGGGTTCACCATTGGGCATGTTTTTGTGCTCCATAAACTCAAACATAAATTACCCTCGTCTTTTTTTTTTTTTTTGTTTGGTTGTTGTTTTTAATTATCTTCCTAAGTTATGATTTAATCTCAAGAAAATAACAAACGAGGTTTGTTTGACGTGCAAGGTTGGGGGGTGTGATGGGTTTAGTTTCTTACAAATTTTGGGAGAAATGATAATGTAGGTTGAATATTAGTATTTTCCTTTCTTAGCTGCCCATGCAGGAGAAGAACATGATGGATTTGTTTTCCCTTCTGTTATTAGGATTTTGAAATGCGTTTTATTTATTTTTTAATGTGTTTAGCTAGGTATTTTCGTAGCGTGATGCGGTAAGATGTGTCAACTATGATGCAGACACTTGATGACGACTTTTAAAATGGATGAGTAGGATTGAAAGTTGTAGTAAAAGTATTTTTGTCTTCATGCAAAATGTAGCATCCTTGGTGAGAAAAAGATAGGAGATTTAAATCGACTCTCAGGTTCATCAGTTCTTAGAGAAAATACTTTTTACATGTCATGGTGAAGATTTTTAAATGCATTTTTCATGGTGTAGTCATGACATTACTTGGTGAGATGTGTTTACTTACTTTGCACTGCCCACAGAGACGCTTGATGATGCTTTTAAATGGATGTATAAGATTGACAAGTTTGAGGAAAAACATTTCCCGCTTCGCCCTGAATATAGGGTCATTGGCGAGTTGATGAACCATCTCAAAGTTGCAGAGGGCAAGGATAAGTTCATTCTTCAAATGAAACTCAATAGGGCTTTGAGGTTGGTGGAGTGGAGGGAAGCATATGATCCAAACGATCCTGCCAATTACGGGGTACTTCAAAGTACGAATCGGAACCAGGATGCTGCCTTGGAAGATTCTGACTCAGAGACGTACGAGCGAAATGAGGCAAAAGTCGACAACAATGACAGTGACGATGAAGAAGAATATGATGACATGAAGGAGAAAGACGATATACTGTTAGAAAAGATAAATGCTATTGACCAAGAACTTGAAAAGAAGCTTGCAGAATTGCATCATACGTTTGGACGGAAGGGTAAACTTCTAGAGGAAGAGATTAGAGATCTGGCAGAGGAAAGAAATGCTTTGACTGAGAAGAAGAGAACACCCCTCTACAGGAAGGTATAGCATGAGTCACCCGAGTTGGCATCTAGTTTAATATTGATGTTGCATTTCTGTCCCAATCTGGTTCAATATTATGATTTAAAAATGACTGCATTTTCCTTTTGGCTACACGATGAAAATAGTAGTTCAAATATGTTAATGTGATGTTTGTAGAGAAGTCCGTTTGACGTATCGGTTCACTATTTCGATAATCATGATCATGCAACTTTTTGGTTTTTTTTTTTTCCATTAATTACTGTTGGTAAATGTATTCAGATATCTTAAGTTTCTCTTCTGATCTAAATATTTGCTGATTCTGCTAGTACTAATTACAGTTGCTATCAATCATTGGCAGGGTTTTGACGTGAAGGTCATTAACGTGAACCGCAGTGTTAAAGTTACAACGGTATTTTAACCATCTCGTATATTTCTCTTGGGAAAGAAGAATGCATATACGGTTCTTATATGACATACATCTTTATGATTTAGGGGGGTCGTGTGGCTAAGTATTCTGCCGTAGTAGCTTGTGGAAATTATAATGGTGTTATTGGTTTTGCGAAAGCCAGAGGCCCAAAAATGCCTGTTGCCGTCCAGAAGGTATTTTCTTGGTGCCATGAAATTCTTCAGTGTTATTTTTCATTAAAAGATTTTGTATCATGACTTGATTTTCTTTGAGTTTCGAGTAATGTGATAGATAGGCTTGGATAGAAAACTTTAGTGCCTGTTTGGTGCACAAGTTCAAGATGAGATTTTTAAGTTTAAATAGTAAATTTTTTTGAATTTTCAGAAAAGACAAAAAACTTTTTGGGAAAAAGACAAAAACTTTTTGGGAAAAAGACAAAAAAAAGTTTGAAAATCTTAGTTTGGACTTGAGCTCCAAACTCCCCCTAATGAGTTTTAATTTTTCAAAAAGTCGACTTTGCCTTATAGGATCTGATTTAGATAGGGGGCTTTGGCATGAGTAAAGCAGCCCTCTGTGAAGTCCTACACAAGTATAATCATATGAAATGTTTTTAGCAACTCTGACACATATGACGTCCCACTTAGACCAAGGAATCACAATCAGTCAATCATGCTTTGTGGTAATTATAGTATGGTAGTAGTATTCCCTTCTTTGTAGTTTTCCATAATTCCGAATTCTAATGCGAATGATTTATTTAGGCACATGAGAAATGCTTTCAGAATCTCCACTACGTAGAACGGTACGAAGAGCATACGATTCCGCATGCGATACAAACAAATTATAAGAAGACCAAGGTAACCAATCGACTTAGCTGTCATATGTTTATCCTTTTTTCTTTGTTGTTGTTTTTCGTTTTCCCACCACATTTGTTGCTGCTTAGTTTTGAGTTGAAAATGCAGATTTATCTTTGGCCAGCACCCACTAGAACGGGTGTCGTAGCCGGAAGAAAAATTGTGCAAACCATTTTAAGTTTAGCGGGTTTCAAAAATGTCAAGACCAAGGTAAGTAATCAAAGTTAGAATCAAATATCTAGTTAAATGTTTTTGGGGTCTAAACTGATATCCTTTTTTTTGTTTTTTTTTAAAGGTTGTTGGGTCGAGGAATCCATTCAACACGGTTAAGGCTCTCTTCAAAGCGCTTACTGCGGTAAGTAGCGGAACACTCGTCATGCTCTAGGATTTTCTTTGATGATTCAAAGAGTTCCTTTTTTTTTTTTTTTTTTTTTAACAAATGAGTTTAGCTTGGAATTTTTACGTTTTTGTCTCCATTTCTGTGCATTTTCAGATTGAAACTCCCAAGGATGTACAAGAGAAGTTTGGTCGGACCGTGGTTGAGAAGCACCTTCTTTGATATTTGAAAAATGATAAGTGTGTTTCAATTTTAGGCGCATTTTTGTTTTTTCAAAGAAATTTTTTTTTTGCTTATGTCTATTTATGGATTTTGAGGAGTTTGAATCCCATTTTTCCCAGCTAGAATATATAAACAACAGAAATAAAGAGAAAAAAGATGAGTTTTTTGGGGAAAGCGTCTTGGTTAAGATATTAAATTTTTTTACTTATAAATTACAACTACCTTGGCCACCGCTCATTTCTATTTTCTAGCCTCTCCGGTTTGTCTTTTGATTAATCCTAAGTTATTAGCACGGTTAGTCCTTGAACTAAAAGTTTAGTGGGGTTTATTTTGTTTTGTTTTTTGTTTTTTGTTTTTTGTTTTTTGTTGGTTTGTTTGTTTGTTTGTTTGTTTTTTGGGTAAAGCTTGAACTATAGGCATTGCATCCCTGTAGTTGCTGAATTTTTAATTTTGGCAGGTTGCTCCTTGAACTTTGGTTTTTTATTAGTTTTTCCCCTTGACTCTAGAATAGAAATAATTTATACAATGTAACTTGAAATTTCATAAAAATATTCATGTATACAAGATGTTCTCTTAACTATGGTTAAGAACTTTTAACCCAAGGGGCTGGCTCAGTGATGAATTATTTGGACCTAGTATCTCAGGAAGCATTAGGTCTAAGGTTCGATTCTTATTGAGTGCTATCAATTTCTCGAGGGCCACATCCACAGGCAAAGGTCAGAGATTTACCCGATCCGTGTGAAGGGGGTGCTTTGTATGGAACCGTGGATTAGTTATCAAAATATATGTGTATGTGTATATATATATATATGTATATGTATTGTTAAGAACTTTTGCAAATTAAGTACTCTTGTAGTCATCTAGTCCACAACAAAACAAACAACCGCAAACTAAAAGATTGGAATTATGTCATGTGTAAACTTGGTTGTTATCTACTCCACAACATATGGTAATCTGTTTGTTCTAGCTCAAAGTTTTGCCCTGGTTATAACAAAGTTATCTGTTTGGCTTGTTCACGCGGGGGTTTAAAAAGAAAGTGACCAGGGAATTCATCTACTAATCTTCTAATCCAACTCGATAATTTTGGTTTTGTCTACTAATCTAGTCTATAAACATAAACCACTTAGTTAAACAAAAATCTTGAGTACTGATGAACGGCTCTAATCAACCACATTCTCGATTAAGATAGCGCGATTCAAGAGATAGGCCATGAACGCTTAAACTTCGAGAGCATTACATTAATGATGTAGCTATAATATTTAGTGGGAGGAAACAAAGAAAAAAGAAAAAAGAAAAAAGAAAAAGAAAAGGTTGAAGGCGCAGCCATGTTACTATCAAGTGCAAGCTTGTTTTTTTCAACTAAAAATAAAAAATACTAGTTCAAGCATGTTGGCAATTTTCAATATTCTAGACTCAGTCGAGTTCACCCGCCGTATGGTGAACGGGTCTCCTTTAAAAATGAGATTGAAGCACAAAAACACCATATAGCGTAAAAAAGTCAGAGAAAAATTCTAGATGATTCGAAATACTTTGGTTAAGTTGGGAGGATCTTAAGATCTTCTAGTTCCTCTTTCACCAAATTGTGCCAATCAATATCATTATGGACTTGGACCCACAAAGTCATCACCAACTAGAAGCTCCTCCTCATCATCGGCGGTGGAGGTAGTCTTCTTATTTAGTGGGAACATATATTAAAATTAAATCTTATATGATAACTTCATTCTCAATATGATCAAAAATTTTTTGCTCGGTGAATAAGACCAATGAACTTATAGGTAAAAAAAAGAGGGTAAAATTTTAGTGTGGACTTACATGAGTAATTAATTTTGAGTGTAGATAAAAAGAAAAAATCACAAAATATTTGAGTTTAAATTATAAAATAAAAAAAAAATTCAGAAGTGACGGCAGCCCACTCAACACAATTTAACTCCATACCTCATCCTCGTCATCATCAGCCATAACCTAGTCATTCTCATAATAATGGCATCACACTTTATCCAATCCGTGTCCACCTCCCTTCTATGAACTTTTCTAGATTTATATGGGATGTTTTCACTTATTGAAATACGCGTTCCTAATTCCGGCTCTTGTTTTTATTCTTTTTCGTGTTATTTTTTTGATGATGTTTCCTATGAATTAAAACTCTTTTCTTTTTCTTTTTTCTTTTTCTTTTTTTAAATTTTGGTTTTTTCTTTTTAGCCGAAAAGATAAAGAAAAATGACAAAATGGGGTGCATTGAATCCGACTTCTTTTCGTTGGACTCTTTCATTTCATGCAACACTTTCCTTAACGAGAGAAGTTTCTTCTTCCTTTAATTAGGATTGGACCACACGTCACTTTTATGTGGGCCGTTAGCCCAATTTCCACGAAACCCAAGCAAAACCACACGCCAAAAATGCCACGTGTCAATGCCTCACGCGGTTATTATTTTATTATTTTATCATACTCCCAAACCCAAAGTTTCTTATAAATAACACAAGACCATTACCAAAGTCTCGTCCTTCATATACACATCACAAGTTAAACCAACACGTTACAAACTTCCTAGAGCATTTTGCACCACATTACATAAAGCATACCTCATCAAATATTTGAAGTTCTAAACAACCATAATGTCTTTAACAACTACCTCCTTTTACTCCATGTCTCTCCCCCAACGTCCTTATTATCCCGGGGATTCGACTCGCCGGAGATTGGGGTTCGACCAGCGACGGACGGCGAGGCCTCCACGTGGCTATAAGTTTGCTTGTGCACTACAAAGGGATGCATCATTTGGTCATGGTTATGATGGTAAGCTTGTGGATGAGGACATGATCGTGCTTAGAATGCGGATTCACGAAATAAAGATGTCGGAGAAGAGTCAAGCTGAGGTGGCCGCTTCCGATTGGATGGAGTGGGAGAAGAAGTACTATTGTGAAGACTATGATTCGGACATTTGTGAAGCTGTGGGGTTGCTACAATCACGGTTGATGGACACTAGACCTAGCTTGGCTTTGGCAATGCTTGGTCTTGTCTCGCTAAGCGTGCCTATTTCTTTGGGTGTGGTTTTGCTGCATTTGGTTGATGCGGCTAAGGTTGTCTTAGTTGGGTTTCATTGATCGTCTTAGCTAGTTATGCCTGACGGGATTGAGCCGGGTTCTCTCATGAGACGTGGGGCCCAGTTGCTGAATAGTGAGAGAACACAATTACACAGATACATATATGATACATATAATCTAATCGGTGCTGGTTATTATGTTCTGCACCTATTTTGTTTCACTCAGGTAGATTTAGGTATAGGTATTACTTTATATGATGTACCAATATTTTATTCCATACTTGCTATGGAAGAAAATACTAGTTTTAGTGTTACCATTTGTTAGAAAACATATAGGAGTGATAAACACTTGTAAACACATAGCATATATATCTATATATGTATATGTTGAAAGTGTAACACACAGCATTTTGCTCATAGAAAATATGAAAACAGCTAGCTGTTTGTTTTCCTTTGAATTTTAGTTGCTTTTGAATGAAAGAACTTTGCAAGGCAATATTGTTTGATTTTCCAGAAGAATGATACTCATTATTGGTCATCGGCAAAAAAAAAATAAAAAAATAAAAAAAAAGAAGATAAAATTAGAACTACTTAATCGATTTCACAAAATCGATAAAAATCACACCACCAATGAATCATATCGAGTCATCATATAAATAAGCTCTGAAATAAAAACTATACCATATGATTCCTCCAAAATAAAATGTATACAATTTAATATATACACACACGAATGTACATGAAATATCAATGTTGGAAACCAAATATAAAAATTAAAAACTGTTATTGTAATTGTAAGCCTTGTGGGGAGTCATTGATGATGTATCTTTCCCAATAAATAATAGAGATCAAATTCAACCTGGTTTTTTACTCTGAACTTTTGTCCTCACGTATCAGTTGGCCACAACTATAGGACCTTTAATTTTGTTGTTATTATTATTTTGTTTTAAAGTTTAGTCTAAAGCTATATAGATATAATATTAAAGTATAAAGAAATGGCACCAATTATTCATCAAAAAGAAATGACACCAATTAACTACAGCAAGTCAACAATCATTAGTGCTATAGCTAGCTAGCTCAGGTTCATTGCATAACAATTCAATGCATAAGATAAGTTAATATACCAGATCACATCAATTAAACGCCGTCCAAGTAGAAAGTCAAGCTTATAAAAATAATAAATTATATAATAATTAAACCAATTCTCTATGACACTTTCTGCAATAATTAATAACTAAGAAAATTCCTTTTAGGTTTTTCTAGTTGGGCAATGTTCCTCTACTCTACTGCTACAACTCGAAGTTTACTCATTAATATAGGATCATAAAGATAAACTCACACCTTTACCTTAGCAAAAAATAAAAATAAAAAAAATGAGAGATCTGATTTTAGCTTATTTACCAAGTTTAATTCATTAATTATCGAAAGCAAGTAAATAAAATAGACACAGGTAATTTTTACAACATTCGGTTTCCTTACTCCTTGAGGTCACGCTCAGATACTGAACTCTTCACTAACTTTCAAAAGATTACAAGCACTAATGGTCTTATGCAATCTAAAGACTTCCTCTCCGTTGTTGCCGCCAGTCATCTCGAATCCAGTTAATGAACTCGTTAAGCAAGATCCCCTTGCAAGTTTTGTTGAACTCCCTTCAATTATTGTTGTCTCCTCCTGAAGACTTTAAATCTTTCTCCCGAAAGACGCAAAAATGCAAAGAGCTATTAAATTACCAAAGTCTAAAAAAACTCATGTTCATAACCTGTGCTTTCTGTAAAGAGTATTATTTTTTTAGACTTATAAATATGCTATTGTACGTAATTCCAAATCAAATCTCGGATCCATACTTCAAAATTTGGATTTCATTCAAATTTTGAACTTGTTACAGATAATGTTGACACATGTTCTGTAACAACCCCAAAATTCGAATTTCAAATCTATTTATTTTAGGAAACAGATTTTTCCATCATTATCCGAGTATTTTCTCAATATATTGCACATCAATCTCCAAAATCCTGTGCATAATAACCTCCCTTGAAGTCGCAGCTATTTAAAGAATAAATCTTGGATTTTTTAAAATCATAATTAATAAATAGGATTAGGTGATCGCTTTTAAACTAGATTTTCCTTTTTAAAACAAATCCACAAGATTTCTTTTTTACAATCTCACAGCATTATCCATTCCTTAATTATCTCTCCAGATCGCAATCAAACTTAATTCGCCACGTCATTCCCAATTCGAGTCAAATTTACAAAAATTTTCAAGTCACGATCTGCTTCAACCTGTAACATATTTGTTGTTACATTTTTCAATACAACCTACACTTAAATTCCAAAACAGCTTTTGATTTTTCCTAAATTGCCACAAATGCCAATATTAAAAACCTAACAAAAATAATAATAATTTTACGTTTTTTTTACCTTTAATGCAACCCATTAATCCAAAAAACCTTTGTTATGTATACAAGCCAATCAAAACATAAATAAAAATGTACTGCATAAAGTTTTATGTTCTTATTAGCTTTACTTCATATTTTACACATTTTTTTTTTAATTTCCAATTTTTTATATTTTTATTTACAGACGATCAATCACCAACCCTAGACACGTCCTATCATTAACAAAAACCCGAATTAAGTGGTTTCCGCAAGCCTTATTTAAATTTTCGAGGAGGATGATTCGTTAATTAAGCCGATCGAGATGAATTATCAAGAGGGGTGCATTGGAAAGTGATTGTAGAAGATTGCAGCCTCAATATATATATATATATATATTTTTAGACTCAAGAATTTAAAAAAAAAAAAGTATTATTAAATATATATAAAACTTTCAACGGGTACAGTTGCCAACTTCCTGGGGTCTAAATGTTCCAATAATTCAGGTTATAATTATATTTAATTGTACGCGCAAAAACTGCATCTATTGATCATGTTATCTTTAAAGACACGGTTTAGCGGCATAATAACCGCATAATAATAATAATTCCCTCTTGCTTAAGCAATTTCCTTAATCACGTGCTATTATCAGGCCCCCCACCAAATGCCCTCTTCACTTTTCAGTCACATAATTGAAAACCACTCCCAAAATATTTAATTCAAAAAATACCCTTTTTTTTTAATTGTTTTTACTTAATCAAACCTATAAATATGATACAATGACGCCAATATGCAATACACAAACTAACTCACAAAAAAATGGCATTTTCAACAACTTTTTCCTCCAATCCACTTTGTGGTACTTTCTTAAAGAGATCAAGATCTTCAAGATCATCAAGATCAAGCTTTGTTGTGGCATCATCATCGTCATCGTCATCAAGACGATCGGATCAAGCCAATCATGATCATCACAGATTGGTGGATGAGAACATGATAGTTCTGAGGAAGAGGATTCATGAGATGAAGATGGTGGAGAGGAACTATGAGCCTCCTTCTCATTGGATGGATTGGGAGAAGAAGTATTACACTTCTTATGACTCTCTCATCTGTCAAGTGATGGGGTTTTTGCAGTCTCAGATGATGAACACCAGGCCAAGCTTGGCCCTGGGAATTGTGATTTTGGTCCTCTTCAGCGTCCCAACTTCCTCCGCCATGCTCTTTTTCCATTTTTTGGGTCTAGCTAAGGGATTCTGGAAGACATAGCTACATGTTAAAATGGTAAATCCTGTTGGGACTCGCTTAACGGATGATCAGTTTGGTTACGGATTTTAAGGTTGGAATCTAGGATTTTTTTTTTTCCCCATTTTTTTAACAATAAGTGGGAGATATAAATTATTTATGTCCTAAACATATGTGTATACACAAGTGAAAATGATCATCAACAATGAAATTGTATACTATACGGTTTCTTATGCTTTTATTTGTTCTTGCTAATACCTTTTCATTTATGGTAAATTAACATTGATTAATTATTTGTTTCTCTTGCAATTTAATTTTCTGGAAAAAATAAATAAATAAACCGCATTAAATTCACGTCATTTTATTAGCGTTTGAGACCCGGAAAATGAAGGTCAAATTGATTGGCTGGGATAACGGTGGAGATAAAATTATATTTTTCTATTTTACGTGTAAAGATGAAGATACGTATATACATGTGAAAATTATCATCAGCAATGAGTTTGTATACTACACAGTTTCTTATGGTTTTTCTTGCTAATTCTTTTTCATATTTTTAGTATAATCACCCATTTATTAAATTATTAATAGAAAATTCAGGATCAAACCTAAGATCTAAACCCTGAAACCCCCTCCCCATTCGCTGACCTAACTAGCCCCAATGGGAAATTAGCAAATCATAATTACTTAGGCGACAACTACTTAATTATAGATAATTTACAATATATATAATATATGATTTGCTATTCTTTATTCTTTCTTGCACTAAATTGCTTTTCTTATACGTGATAAACCGTGTTAAATTCCTGAAAGGGAAACCTGCACGTCATTTGATTAATTAGCCTTTGAGACCCGGAAAAATAAAAATCAAACTGATGGGTATGTATATATATATATAGATATATATATATATTTATAGTATATTTTTCTATGTATTATATATACGTCTATGGATGGAAAGATATAGATGAACACAAACAATATGTTATTATATGAATCTAGTTATCAATTGTTTTACAACTTTGGTGCTGGTCCTGTTGGACATGTGCTAATTTATTGCAAACGACTCTCCCACAACATTATTTGCTAGTTTACTCGTATATATACATATTTATATTTATTAAAAAGACTTCTCAAATAAAGGACAAAAAAGGGGCAAAAAAAAAAAAAAAACTCGTGTGCACACCACAGGTGGTGCTCTTGAGTACATTTTCATATTAATTTATAAGTCGCCGCATTAAAAATAAATAAATAATAAAAAGTGCAAGCAATTCCCTGCAAAATCAAGCAGATATATGTTGAGGTTTTCCAAGCCACAAAAAAAAATAATAATAATAATATCAAGGAAACTTCAATCTTCTCGATTTTGATCAGATTCACAGTATATATATATATATATATATATATATATATATGACAAGATCAACATATATTTTTTTAAGATTTGCACGCCATAATTATACAAGTAATATAATCTGAAATCAAGAGTAAAGAAACGAGAGAGGTATGAAACAACGTATAAGAGTAGTCCAATGATTCACGTTCCATTATTTGAAATATGAGATTAGCAAAATGGGTGCATATATTCTTGAGCATTCTAATTATACCACGTTTTTTTTTCCATAAATTTCATAATATATGAAATGGTGAAATTTTATCAAGACTTTCTAGTAAATATTACAAGCGTAATTAGTTACGCAAAGATCTAACAAAGAATGTGTGTCTATCTTTACAAACTCACAAAAAAAAAAAATGATCAGTTTTAATCTTTTAATTAAGCATAAAACATTGTCAACAATATCATATCTGTTCTTGTAGGTTTTACCTGATCTATTAGGATAAAATATGCACCAAACATAGCCAGAGCCCAAAAGAAACTGGGAAGTAATTTGTTGTCTTGATTTGCACCTGCCTAACAAAAGTTTCAATATCATCAGGTTCCATATATATATATATATATATATATTTGTACAAACCCCACCTTTCTGCTAAGCAGGAATGTGATCACTTGTGTGTGTGTGCCCGCGTGTATGTGTGTGTGTACATATGTACATGAGAGAAGTACAGTACTTGATGTAAGAATATTTCAGCCATTGTCCTGAATTTCAGAAGGAATTTACTAGGCTATTCCATATCAAAAGTAGCAATTACCTATCTATTCTAGTGTGTGTGTGTGTGTGTGTGAATTTGCAAGTTAAAAAAAATGTGTGTTTGCCATTGTGGCCATTACCCAAAATAGAAATTAGAAAAGTTGTGGTGGCAAGTGAGGGAGCTCCCTTCAGTCCAAGACATGACAGCCGTAACTGAACTCTGCTAGCTCCTGCATCGTTGGATCAGAAACGCACCAATTCCTCCAAATTTTTTCGGTGAGCTCTTGGGCCAACGAGTCAGCAGCTGAGTGTCAACCTCGGTGTCTTGGACTGGACTGAAGAAAGCTCCTTCTTCCGTGACCCTTTCTTTTCTGCAAAATCACTCGAACCATAGAAAGTGAAGAGATCAGAATAGGAATATCAGAATACTGGTCTCAATCATAGAAAAAAGGAGCTTGTAGGGCTTTGTTTCTGCAACCATATCCTTGCACTATGTAAAGGGTCATATAAAATATTGCCCAAGAATTAAAGACCCTACCACGATTATTCTGTATTGTATAGGAGTTGAATAGACAACACACACATAAGTAATTCCTATATAGAGAAATAGTATGGAAAGATCAACGTCAGGGCTACAATATATATATATATATATATGTATGTATATATGTTAGAGACTAGAGATCAGAAAGAAAGGAGGAAAGCTAAGAAAGGGAAGCTGGATACGAGGAAAGAAGGAGAAGGAGAGAACGCTATATATAGATGAAAGAAAAGGTGAAAGCAAAACTCCGACATCAAAATCTTAGGAGGGTGTGGTGAGTGGTGATCACTTGCAGATTAAGGGCGTTTAATTCAGCGGTCGGAAACTTTTTCGATTTATTATTAATATTTTTTTAATTTGATAAAAATTTTAATTAATTTTTAAAAGATTGAATACTATTTTAAAAATTTAGTTCTAAACCAAACCTAAAAATATCTAGGGAGGCCAGTGATGAAATCATGCCATTGATTGAAAATGTTTCCTCTGAGGCCCTTTGAGCGCAGCTCAAACACAGACAACTCTGCCAAGCTTTTGTACGCTGCTGGCTCCAAATATCTTGTCATACAGCTGGATGGCTCAATATTATTGTCCGATATCATGAAAAAGTTTTGTGTATGGTATACACACACGAAAAACTTATAATTTTGGTAGATGCCTTTATTTTACTGGAACATTTCTCGTTCAAAACTTAAAATGTTACACGTAAAATTAATTTTGATTATATATTAAATTGTTGAAAAAATGATTCAAGAACTAAAATAGTAATGCTTGTGAACCGATAAAGTATAAGTACAATTTATATAGTAAGTTTTCTTTCATATATATGTAATATCCGTGGAGGGCAATCTTATTTCTCAACCAGTACTACTGCCTCAAGGCTGCCACTGCTTTGTTTGATTTAGTATAAACCAGTGAATTGCCTTTTATGGTCCCCCAGGCTGATAGAGCAAACTACAAGATACATATACATATGTGTATATATATATATATATCGTTTTATATGTAACGGATTCTTAATTTACATGTAGGGATCATTTATTCTTCAGCCATGTAAATTATTTGATAACTATCAGATATCTCCCTAACTAATCTTTCTGATTTGCCGATGTGGAATTTGAGAAGGATATGTATTGAAGATGTATAGTGTTTAATTTTCTCCTTGATAAATTAAGCTTTCGTTTAGTATGTATAATCTTTTTGTAGTTCGATATGTAACTTAGTGACAATTTGATATTTGATATATTCTATATTCTATTACGAGGCTTTCTATCCCCAAATGTTTTGGAAGAAATGCATATATATAAAATCTTTCTAATTAACCTTTTAGAAAATACATATATATTGTCTTAACTTGGGTTACGAAATTAAGGAACAGAGAAGACAACAGACAACACAAAAAGCAAAAACACGCAGATTTACGTGGAAAAACCTGAACAGGAAAAAACCACAATAGAGGATAAGAAAATCCACTAAATTAAAAATAAGTAAGAGGGAACGACTACAGTAAAAAAAACATAATAATTAAACCTTAAAATTATATCATATATATATCCAAATCCTAAAATATCTCATAATTAAAGCTCCACCACATATGTCGTACCGCGAGCATTTCGGACTGGGTCAAAACAAAATTCGGGTAATCGTACTCTAACAACTTGCTTATTGCTCAAGTCCTCCAACCATATAAAAAGAACAACTTCGAGATGTTTCATGTTAATGCTGATCATAAGATTGACCTAATGTATTTTTAGATCTCAAATTATTTTAAATAAGAAAGCATAATAGATAAATGCTCCGTCTCCACACATGTCAATATATAGGTAATATTGTATTGGTGAGTATATATACATATATAGATATATTATCCTTTAGCCTTGCAACTGCTTATAATTAGTTGTTAGCTATAGTCCAATATTTTCTTATTTCCCTCCTTGTTTTAAAGGCTTTTGTTTACCAGTGTGTTTTACATGTAGTTATTATGTACTATTCATTTGTATAAACTCATGTTTAAGCGAATCATAAATTACTTGTTTAATTAGCAGAAAATTGGAAGAACATAAATTCCAACTAATTCACTCAGAAAATGAAAGAGGAATTTGTGTGTGTACATAGCTTACTACTAGTATTATTATTATTATTTTTAAATAAAAAATTCCTAGGTCACTAGTAATGGCTCTATAGATATCTAGATACTTTATGAGACACTCCATGTGGTTATGATATGTATTCCATAAAAGCTAGGGTCATCATATGACAAGACAATTACTTTTCTTGCTTGGCTTGGCCTGGCAATGTCAGTTTGCTTTATTTGAGGCATATACAAGATGAAAAACTGTTTTTGTCGAATTAGATACTCATACATAAATATATAAGGTTTTATATCTGTGTTCATGTGAAACGACACAAATAACGTAGAGTTCTTAGTGTATAATCTTAAAATCATTAATGTATTTTATATTTTGTTCATGTTTTTTACACTAACAATTTCCAAATAGAATGTTACATATAAAGTAATATCAAATTACTTACAAATCAAATGATAGTTTATATTTGAATAAACAATTATATATATCTGATAGATACGATGGATATAAGACTATTACTATATATAGCGTTTTTTATGTTGGTAAAATTAAAATATTTCATAAAATATGTAATATTATCGTCAGATACATATATAATAATATGTATGTATGAAAATATATCAAAATTACTACAAAACAGTGTAAGATTCAATCAAACTTTTTTTCGAGGTAAGTAAATATCTTTTTTTTTTTGGGTCATTTGGTAATCTTAGATAAAAATGCTCTTTCTCTTCGCACTATCTATAATATTTTGCAATATTTTAACGCCAAATTATATCAAATATTATTATGTCAAATTAAAACTTAACACCTGGCCAAATCCAATTGATATTGTTTTAACATTTCAAAATTGACCAAAATAATACAATTTCATTAAGCTTTTATTTAGTGAATGAGTTTAATTCAAATTTAACTTAAATTTTTTATCTCAATTTTTATCTTTTTCTTAAAAATTAATAAATTTTATAATTATTTTTTAAAAAATCAATTCAACTCAAATTTAAAAATTTTATTTCATCTCAAATTTAATTCAAATATCGAACGGTCCCAAAAAAGGACGCTTTGCTGACATTATTTTCAGAGCTTTTCCAAATTAGAGAGAGAAAAGAGAGAAGAAAAGAAAGAAAAGTCAGCAGGGTAAAGATGGTACACAAATATCTGAGCTGTGCAAGCTAGTTCCCAACCCTAACCAGGATTTTCTAGCTAGTTTGGTTCCTATATAAACCAACCTTACATATATATATATATATATATCTATAGATATATACATATATATCACCTGTTGTTTAAGATCATACTTACATATCTGTAGCTGAAAATTATTATATCATGAATAAAAATTGACGAGTAATCAAATCCCAACGAAACCTGATAAAAATCTAGTTCGTTTCGAACCCATCTAGTTCCTTGAACAAATTAAAGATCACATGCAACGAAAAAAACAGGTCGAATCCAAGAACAGTAACATAGCAATGGACTGGAAGAACGACTGGAGAATATGAATTCAAATGGAGTTGATCAGAAGGACAATGTACTTTTTTTGGCAGGTTTGGGAGAGAACCTTTCTTTCTTTGAAGTTATTGATGTTTCAGATGACTTCAAATAGTGTTAGTGTGTGCCTGCCATTCTCTCTCGCACTGAGTCTAAAACTGTGCGTGTGTGTGTTTATATATGTGTGGAGTACTTCTCTCTCTCTCTCTCTCTCTCTCTCTCTCTCCATATATATATATATATATGAATAATATAACTTCTCACAAATTATATATCAGGGAATCTAAATCATCATACCAACGTACTACGTCTTGTCATTTCACTTGTTTTTTGCTTTACCCTGTTTAGTTATGTACTACAACACCTTTTTTTTATTTTTTATTTTTTCTTAGGCTCGGTTTGGTTGAAACAAGAAACGGAGAGTAGGGAGATTGAGAGATTTGAATGCTCAGTTTGGTTGAAGCAAAGGTGAAATATGTAGAGGATTATTATATATGATATTAATCTTTTAAGATGTTTGACACGAGGAGGGAGTGGGTCACGACCCAAACCCCCCGCACTGTAATTAAAAGGTCATTTTTCAATCGAAATTAATAAATTTTTAATTAATTAGATATTATATGGTTTTACGTATATGAGGGGATAAAATAAACAGTTTTGATAAGTCATGTGATAAATTAAAATAGGATATATAATCCAGGGATATTCGTGAAATTAATTATAAAATTAAAGAAAATTAAACATAAGTCAAAATTATAAACTTGATTAAAGAAAAATAGCAGTCCTATAGAGTCTTTTAATAAACAAGAATAGTCCAAAATACACTGTTTTTCTCAAAACTCAATGACACTGAGACATTATCGTACATATACAGTCACTAATACATATTGATTCAGTTTAATTGAGAATTAAATAAGAACAGATATAAGACACTGTGTCCCAAACCTCGAGAACCTCGACAAGCGCAACCCGACACAAGTCGTTGCAAATAAATCATGTTGGGTGGGTGGGAGGAGCAAAAAAATAAAGGTGAGCCAAATGCTCGGTAATTAGGAGAGAAATGAGAGAAACAACAATAAAATGACTCCAAAACATAGACATAATCAAACAACACACAAGAAATCAATACACAGCGTAATGAGTGAGTTCATATATTTAGACATCTAACGTGCTCTCAAGACAGATATAACAGATAATTAAGCCAACACACATGAGTCATAAGTCATGTTATTGAATATGCTAGGACATGTAAGAAACAAATCCGAAACTCTCTCAGAAATTTCATACCTGATTGCATCTTCGATTTTCTTTTGAAACATGCCATATGTGTTGATCAACCAAATACCTTTGTGTGGCGAGCACAATAACTTGGCCATGGCTCCACACATGGAACTTAACCTCTCCCCCGTTCCCCACCAAGGATTAGGTTCGATAGGGTTGAGGCTCTGGCCTAAAACATGCCTACCAAAACAAGAAAGTAAATGAATAATTAAACTCCTCATATACCGTTAGTACCTTAACCCGAGTAAAAGAGTTCATGGGTATTCATGTGTCAAACGGCTTACTAGAAACCATAACCAATGTAAATGCATATGTCTATGCCAATGCAACCAATAACGTAAAATAAGCATAACAATATGAAATTCAGTATTTTATTTCAAATATGGAACTATAACAATACAATATGCATATCCACATGAAACCCGACAACACGCATTAGACATAGGGACGGAACCATCCATGGCTAAGTGGGGGGTTTTTGAGCCCCTAGTAAAGTTTTATTTAATTCAATTTCAACTTTAAAAACTTTTCATTTTTCTCATTTTGTCCATACTAAAAGTTTTTTTATCCTTATATATATGTCTCCTAAAAATTTTAACCTTTAATATACGCCTCCAATGAAATAATAAACTGACTCCACTGTTGATTAGACATAAGATGGAATTAATTATCTCGATATTAGCTACATGTACTCTAATCAAACAATTAAGATTAAAGTAGACCAAGTCATCAAACACAACTAATAAGTAGAGTAGGTACCATGCTTATCACATGAAGTCTCAATTCACAAACAAGAGACATGATAAATCAACAAGACAACAAGTTGCACAAATGTCCTCTAGTTTAACGGATCATGTGGAAGGGAAATACAATTAGTATATGGTGCTAATTAAACATACCATGTGCTAAGTCAAAATTTTCGCATAACCTAAATAAAGCCTATTTCATTGCTTAATAACCATGATTAAGGTAATTTCTACTCCTTTAATCCATTTCCAATCTTTCAAATTATAATCCGAGAATGGGCGTGGTTTTGTGTTGGACATTGCACTTTTGAACTTGGATACTTATATCAAACTGTCAAAAGTTAATCCAACGGTTAAATCTGTAGGCCTTACCGATATGAAAATTAAGAGTTAACCTGTCGTAGAAACTACTCCTTAATTTTCTGTCTTGATTTGTTTCCCTAGTTTTAATGTCTAGATTTAGTTCAAAAATTTAAACGTACGTAGATTATATATATATATATGCATAAACACACACCATATTGATAGTTGGGATTATATAGAAAGCCAGAAATACAATGTTATGTTTTTTAAACTTTAAATGTTGATTTTCTAACATATCGATTTTGGTATAGTTACATTTCTTTCTGTGTGCGTAAATAGTGTTGCACTCGCATAGTTTTATGTGTTTTTAAATTCCGACATAAATAAATAAATATATATATGTATGTACGTACGTATATTCATATAAAGTCATTAGGGCATCTCCAACCTAACTCTATAATAGAGTTTTACACCATTTTAGAGTATGGGAGCATCTCCAACCCATACTCTATATGGAACTTCAAATATAGAGTATGAACAATATAGTTCATATTTGAAGTATCACTGTTCATACTCTAAACTACTTTTTAGAGTATTAAACTAGAATATAAATAGAATATTCCTTTCAAAGTATGATAGAGAGTACATAGGTTGGAGATAAAATAGTTATTTGAAGTGACATATATTCTATTTTAGAGTTTCTGTACTCTAAAATAGAGTGTTTGGGTTGGAGATGGCGTTAAGTTCTACCAGTAGCACTGTACATGCAAAGGCAACACAAAACATTGGAATATCTATGGGGGATTTTGATGATCAGACAATGTTTTAACATTCTTGGGTTTGTGAATTACGAGAAATTTGTAGGCTGGTTACGTAGTACGTTAAAAAGAAGAAGGAACTTGAAAACTAGTTGAAAATAAATTGGACTGATATGCAAGAAAATTATTTTGATAAAATAATAATAATAATAATAATAATAATAAGAAACAGGAAACTCGTTTGCCCGAGAGGTTAAGGGGGAAGACTTAGGATCTTCTGCACATTCGAAATTTTGTGGACGGAAAAAAAAAAAAAAAAAAAAAAGAGATAAAGATACCCTTAATTTGATCAAATTTGTTTTAGAAAATAATTTTTAAGAAATTACTTGAAAAACAATTTTTAAATATATATAATTTTCAAATGAGGGTGAGGGAATTCGAACTCAACACTTTTAATAGAGTTAGATGTGAAATTATCTCTAAACTATGCATGTACTATAAATTTTTTTTATATTTACAAAACATTAAATTGTTCTTTTTTTAAAAAAATGATGTATTGTTTTAGGGGTTTAAGTTTATTGTAAATGCAAAAAAATACCAAAAATAAACTATTTAAGGGTATTTATGTCATTTTATCCAACTTTTTTTATTTATAAAGTTCGGAAGGAATGAAATTGAAATTACTGTTTTAAATCAAAAACTATCTATATAGCTTCTAAAATATAAGGTTAAATTGAAGATTAATTAAAACTAAGAGGTATAATTAGATAATTAACCTTAATTTTGGTGTCATTGGTTCTTAAACTTTTAAACGATGACACAATTTCAAATTCAATTTTTAGTTGACTAGTCTCTCAACTTGATTTTCTAAAACATCTTTTGCCTCTTACGATGAATCTTATGATAGATTGATCATGAAAATTTACTAGAGCTAATCATGCGTTAAATTTTATCAACAAAAATTGAATAAGATGTAACTTTTCATCATGTTTTTGTTGTAAACTAATTAACTAGCATGTATGGGATGGGGCAAATAAAAAAACCACACGTTAATGGGTGACGGAGTTGTCAGAGTAATAACAAAAAGCTATTATTAAAGAGCTATTCACTCTTTTCTAATATATATATATTCAAGAGACATACCACTTAATCACTTAATTACGAAAATGATTAAATTTATTCATTACATATTCAATATTATCCCTAATTATTTTTGTAAGACTACTTGTTCATCACAATGGATATCCATAATTACTCGGAGCATTTGTTAATGCAAAGCAGTAACTCAGCTAAAAGTAGGAAGCATGGCTCTACCTTAGTTAGACCATCTCTAAGGTAAATATCAATACCAATATATACTAGTTTTTAAGTACGTGTTTTGCACGTGTGGATTTAACGTGTTGATATATATATATATTCATTTTTTTTTTTATAAAATAATTAGTAGATATTAAATTTTTGAAGAAATCAAATTTTTTTCTTAGTCTCCTAAAAACTTTAACAGAATAAAAAAATCAATGACTAAAAGGGAACATAACAATTTTTGAAAATTTGTTAGAGAAAAATTTGTTGAGATATATTTAAAAACAATTATTTTACTTATATATGGATAAATTGAAAAAAAAAAATGAAAATTATTTTAAGCGAGTCAACTGTAAAATTTTGAGGAGAAAGAAGTAAAAACAAAAAAATAAAACAAAGAAGGAGGTAAACCACTCAACAAAAAAAAAAAAAAAAAAAAAAAGCAAAAGAGAAAAGAAAAAATTGACAAAAAGACAAAATAGATTGACCAAATTTTTTAATAGTGTCAAAAAGGCAACTCTTCCTTTTAATATAGTTATAGATAGATTATAAACTATAGATTATAGATATAGATAAAGATATCTTTTTTATATATACATTAGAAAACTATATATAGATGTTACAAGAATTACGAGTTTAGTAGAATCTTGTAACCACTGATTAAGAAATAAACATTCTTTTAGATATAGAAAAAAAAAAAACAAACAAACAAAACAAATCAAAATAATGTGTTTTGATGATATGTAACTTGTGCAGCTCTTTCAATATATATATATATATATATATATATATATATAAACTATTGTGACTGCTTGGTTATGAGCCTGCGTCTCCACGGCCCAACAAAGAGAAAGCCCACAGCTCAAAAAAAAAAAAAAAAAGATTTAAACACAAAACGACAAAATATATTGACGAAAATTTTGAACAGTGTTTCAAAAGGGAACTTTGTGATTTATAATATAGTTATAGATTATAGATTCAACTAAAAAAAATGTAAAATTGAAAAAATTATATGCTATTCTGTTTGTACTTTACACATAATATTAATTCAAATGTTGCGTCTATTTTTTTTAAACGAAATTATTATGCTTAAAAGTTAACTTTTAATTTTAAAATAAGTTCAAAATAATAAAATTGTAACAATTAAATGAAAAGAGTAATATATCAACAATAACGATCAAATATCAAATTCTGTATTTGCTATACTTAGGATTTTGTTAATATTCCAATCAATAGATCTGGGCTTGGGCTCAAACTAAATGAAATTACATGGCATGCTTAATGTTTGGTTAATTTTGACATTTGCCACTCATAGAGCACACATCTAAAATATTGTCTAATATGTAATAGCTTCAAGATTTTTGACCTCCTATAAGATAATTTAAAGATCAACATAATATGTCTTTTCATGATAACCCTTAGAATATTCTGGTAAAATATTTTTGATAAATAACATACTCTCCGATCATCAATGTCGGACTCCGGTCACCGGAATGTATACTGATAGAATACTTTTGATAACCTATCATAATACTTTGAATAATCAACATGATCTCCAGTCGACGAGTATTCTGATATAATACTTTTTGAAGTCTACCATAATACTTTTTATATTCTATCATATTACAGTATTATATTTTGATTTTTTTCTTATATAACACATATTTTACATCATATCAATTCAATTATATATTTTTAAAAATGATTATTTCAAATATATTAGTATATCATATTATTTTCCTCTTTATCAACAAAAATCACAAGATTATTAAAAATTCACACAAATCTAAAAATAATAATAAAAGAAACAACAAAAAAAAAAATTAAATAAATTTACTTCTCATGGCCAAATGCATGGCGGCGACGCCAATTTTGCAGCAACACCAGTGATCGCATCTGAACATGGTTTTTTTTTTTTTTTTTTTTTTTGGGTACGGAAGAACATGGTTTTACAATAATAAAATCTTTTACAAGGAAAATGATAAAATAAGTTTTAAAAAACCAAAGATATTTGTATTTTATTAATTCTATAAAATTATTTTAATTCCGTTAAAACAGTATATTCCAGCAGAAAAAAGTTATTTGATATGAGCTGAATTTGCAGTCTCTTTTTTCTGCTCAAGGAACAATAAGTTAAAATAGCCAAAGATATTTGTGTTTTGTTGAGACTAATTTTTTTTAGGGTAAATTATTATGTTAGTCCATGAACTTCTAACTGTGTGTAACTTTGGTCCCTTAATGTTTTATCGTAGCTGGAATGTCCCTAAATTATTAAACTATTGCTACAATAGTTCTTTACGTTAATTTGTGAATTCCGTTTAAAAATTAATGAAAATTACTATTATAGCAATATTTTAAAGTTTATGAGTATTCTGATTATGAAAAAGAAAGTTCAAGAACTAAAGTTGCATAAAGTTAAAAGTTTAGGGACTAAATGAGCAATTTACCCTTTTTTATATTTCTTAAAAAATTATTTTATTAGAGAAAAATTAGATAATTAAATAGTTTTTAAACCCTTATTTAAATAAGTGATTGGAATTTTATTATTTGAATAAATGACCGTCAATCAATGAAAAATATATATTGATACTGGTTAATTCAATCATTGATGGGTTAATTTTTTTTTTTTAAGATGATTTTGTTAATTTTATAAAGCTTTCAATATTTATTAAAAAATTTCTTTAAAAAAAATTTACTCAAGTATCTGGCTCCGTTTAGATCGCATGTCCATTTTCAGAAAAGAAAATCTTATTATTTAAAATGAAAAAGTCTTTCATTTTGAAAATAGATAGTGTTTGGGTGGATAAAAAAATTTCTTCTTGAAAATAAAAAATTGTTTGGAATGAAAAAAAGAATGGTGTTGGGAATTGTGCATTGTGAGAATATTTTAAAAAGACTAATTTTCTTTTTCCAAAAAATTCTGTACAAAATAAGTTTGAAAATGAGGGATTGACATTTCTTGTCCAATTTTGGTGTCCTAAATGATGTCTAACCAATTATATTTTGACACATTATTGAAAGAAGTTAGATATTGAGATATAAAAAATCAGTTATAAAACATTTTGAACTTTTTCAGATGACGTGGCATAAATTATTGGTTAGACACTATTTGAGACATCAAAAATTGAACGAAAGATGTGAATCCGAAAATGAGATAATTTTCTTTTTCAGAATGAGAAATTAATGAAAAAAAATTAAGAAAAACACTATTTTACAAAAAATATTCCAATTTTTAAAATTGGATATGTCATCCAAACAAGGGATAAGCTCTATCAGAAAAGGTATTTATGGACAAAACACCCCTTTGCTGTGTGGATCTTATGGGTTGGAAGATTATGGAATTTTAGTATTAACAAAATATTTTGAATAAGGGTAAAAGACAAATCAAGTAATGTACAAAAAAGACAAATCAAGTAAAATGAATACAGTCCAGAAAATAATAATGATAAACAATAAAAGATATAAAGAAATGAAATTATAAGAATTTTTGTGAGCTTATTCTTAAAAGAAAAATTAGGCTGGGTGGCAAATTACCTAATCTAATCGATTATCCAATTTTTATTTTTATTTATAAAAATAATCGCTTGTTATTTTTCAAATTTGATCAATCAGTGATTAATTATAAAAAAAGGTCAATCAATGATTGACTAAGGGTCAATCAATGATTGATTATGAAATTTAGTGATTTACACTATTGTTAATCAGTGATGTACCGTAGGTTAATCAGTGAATTACCGTAAGTTAATCACTGATTGATTATTATGTGATCCATCATTGATTGACTATTTAAGAAAATTGATTAACCATTTTAGAAAAATGACATTTTAACTAAATTTTAAAATCTTTGATCATTTATTAAAGAGCTTATTAAATAAAGATTATTTAGCTATAAATCCGTTTACTAAAAAGAAGGTTTAATTTTATTTTTTTAGTTTGAATTATGTTAATTTCCCAAGGATAAAATTATTTTAATTTCATCCCCTACACCCTTTATCAGTGGAAAGATTTAGACAAAATGACATAAAGTCCTTTTTTAATAGTTCAAAAAAACTATTTTATACGTTTACAAACATGAAAAATCCTATAACAAAACAAAAAATTTCAAAAGAAAGATCTTGGATTTTGTGTTTTTAAGCTGTTTACGAAGAAAAAAATAATTCTGATCTAATTAAATGTGGTTTTGTATTTTTCTTTTGTTTTTTCGTTCGTAAAATGTGCGAGAAATGAAATTGAAACACGTTTGTAGAATATAAATAATTTTTTTGTGGTTTCTAGAAAAAGATGATTTTTTTTTTTTGGGTAAATCGATAAATAGTTAAAATTTAGAGGTAAAAAAGTGTATTTTTCTGATCTAAAATCAAGTAAAGAATCTTTCTTTGTCCACTGACTTAAAAAAAAAAAAAAAAAAACTCGTGAATCTTTCTGTAAAGGTTCATCATATGACCTTACCTTGAATCTGAATCCTGTCGACCCTTCTTCAATCCCTTTGTTTTCTATCACTCTCTCTCGGTAAGTTGCGCTATCTCTATCTCTATTTCTAGCTGATTTCTTTAAGTTTCATCGAACTATAAAAAAACTTTTTATTTTGGAAATTTTTTGCTGAATTTAGTTCGTCATGTTATTATCTTATTGAGTTTGAGGAAATATGGATCAAATTTTGAAATATAAACAAAACCTATTTCTTATCTTTTGCTGGAGATATGCTGAACCTTAAACTTGGATGATTCTTGTTCCCTTGATTTGTGTTCACCTACAACCTTAAAATTCTTGTGAATTTCCTCAAAATCCCATGTAGAAAACTAGGTATGTTTTGATTTTCTTGCTGTATCAGTTTTATGCTTTGCTTTTGTTTTGCATTTCTGTTCATGTGATCCTAATTTGTGTTGTGGGGTCTCTGAGAATTTGCCTTTGGCTCTATATAGCATCTCATATCTCATTGTTTGCAGGAATTTTTGTATTGATTTGGGTCTTCAATTGCCTAAAACAATGAAATCTCGGTATCTTTCTGAGTTTTATGAAAATAATGTGCAATATAGTGGGGATGATGTGAGGAGTGCAATAGTGCCTTTGTTGAAACTTCTCGCGCTCACCGTGATTGGATTGGTTCTTGCTCGCCCGAAAACTCAAATAATTCCGAAAGCCACGTTTAAGCTCCTTAGCAAGCTTGTTTTTGCACTTTTCTTGCCCTGTCTAATCTTTAGTGAGCTCGGTGAATCGATCACATTAGAAAACATGGTTCAATGGTGGTTTATTCCGGTTAATGTGTTGGTTAGTACGCTCATTGGCTGCTTCCTTGGGTACTTGGTGGTGATTATATGTCGCCCGCCTCCAGAGTTCAACAGGCTTACCATTATCATGACTGCATTCGGGAATACTGGAAATCTCCCTTTGGCTGTCGTTGGATCTGTTTGTCATTCATCGGATAACCCATTTGGACCCCATTGCCGCTCGCGAGGTGTGGCCTATGTTTCTTTTGCCCAGTGGGTCTCTGTGATTCTTGTTTACACCCTTGTTTATCACATGATGGAGCCTCCGTTGGAGTTTTACGAGATCATTGAGGAAGGAACTGAGATTGAGGAACAACTTCCGGTTAACGATATAAGCAGCCCTCTCCTTGTGGAAGCTGAATGGCCGGACATGGAGGAAAAAGAAACTGAGCATTCAAAGACACCCTTTATTGCTAGGATTTTCAATAGCATCTCAAACGTTTCGCAGTCTACTATTCCCGACGTTGTTGGTTTCTCTGGAGAGAGTGGCGTAATTAGTCCCAGATCCATCCGGTGTTTGGCCGAGCCAAGAGTAGTTAGGAGGATAAGAATTGTTGCTGAACAAACTCCGCTAAGGCATATACTTCAGCCCCCAACGATTGCTTCTCTTTTAGCCATCATTATAGGGACAGTACCTCAGTTAAAAGCCTCTTTCTTTGGAGACGACGCTCCACTCAACTTTTTCACAAGTAGTTTAGAGATTGTAGCTGGAGCAACCGTGCCTTCCGTTATGCTTATTCTCGGAGGTATGCTTGCAGAGGGCCCTAACGAGTCCCAACTTGGCCTTAGAACTACTGTCGGCATATGCGTGACAAGACTCTTGTTGCTTCCTCTATTCGGGATGGGAATCGTGGCATTGGCTGATACACTGAACCTTCTGATCGTGGGCGATCGAATGTACAGATTTGTCCTCCTGTTGCAGTACACAACTCCAAGTGCGATTCTATTGGGGGCAATTGCCAGTTTGAGGGGATACGCCGTTAGTGAGGCTTCAGCTCTTATATTCTGGCAGCACTTATTTGCGCTTTTCTCCTTCTCTTTGTACATTGTTATCTACTTTAAATTGCTTGTGATATTTTAGTCTGCTTGAGGTTTGCTTCTTCAAGAGTTAAATGATCGGTTTCCGCCCAACATCAGGAGGTAAACTGCTCCCTCGCTCTCGCTCTCTCTCTGTTCAGATGTTTGTAAAACTGTGATGTGTCCTACTCCACTGTATAGTGCTAAAATGGGTGGTCATGTTTTAGGTGAATTGTGTGTTTTTCCTTTCCCGTTCATTGAACGATGCTACTTTCGGAACTTCAATATTTTAGAACGACTACAAGTAGTTCTTAAATTTGTATATTCTTCACTCTTTGTCAAACCTTCTTTTACAAGGATTGAGCAATCCTTGTCTAAGTTCCTTTTTGTTATTTGTTCTTGCTTTGTCATAAATTTTGAATCTACGAATCGAGAATATGTACGTAGGGATGTGTTGTGTTTGCGTGTTATCTTTTGCGAGATGTTCGGTCTAAGAACCGATTTTTAGTAGTGATTTATGTCAAATGGATGAACTTCTACACAAATGAAGCACGTCTCTGGAGAACTTGTTGTGTTAAATTTTCTTGCCTAAAATAGGACTTCAATTAAATTGTTTATACTTCAATTTGACCAACCATTTTGGTTTGAACATGGAATGTTGATCAGAGCCACACGTGAAATTCATGTGGAATTTGGAATGCGTATGAGAAAAGTTATTTCTTGAAGTTTGTCTGTCCATGAACTTTTTTCTAGCTCGGACTCTTTGGCCTCTTTGAATCTTTCTAGTCAACCAAAAAAAATATAAAATAAAAAAAATAAAGGACTTCCAAGTCTGTTGAGCACAACGAGTACTAATTTTTATTTAAGCTTCCTCCTAATGCAGCTTCTAATTAAAATAAATAAATACCATGGTACCAAACTTCGAGTTTGAAAATTGGGCTTATAACTTCGATTGCAATCTTCAAAGCTGCATGAGATACAGGAAAACTTTTCTTTTCTCGAAATTAGAAAAGCGGGCAAATAAGCGTTATATATGATCAAAATCATGTTAATCTTTATTTTTTTTTAAAATATACAGAATAGAAAGTTTATAAGATAGATCTTATGAATAAAAAACAAATATCTATCCCTATTGTATTTTTTTATGCCTTATCATGGAACTATCTAAAACTAAAAAACGGGTTACAACATTATTATCTCTTTAACATTTTGGAATTCGAAAACTTGCCTTTTGAGTTTTTAATTTCGGTAATTGAATCCCTACTTGTTAGTCTATGGAAATCAAGTGAATTTGATGTCATCATATGAGGCGTACGTGGCCTTTCCGTCAAAAGTGTAACATCCACTTGTTAAACTTGTTTGATTGTAAAGTATTACCATGGGAAATATCAAATTTAAAGTTAATAGTAATAACTAAATTGATTCTAGTTTAATTGATAAGAATGAAATGAATTAAAATAGATATATGATATGAGAAGGTTCATAAACTCCAAGAAGTTCAAGGGCGAGAGTTTTAAAAAATCCAGCTTTAAAAATTTTATAAAAAAAAAAAAAAAACCAATTTTTTCCTGTTAAAACCATAATTTGATTAGAAGCAGAGAAGTGGGAATTCCTGCAAAATAAATTAAACAAATTGAAGAAATGAAAATTAAAAACTCTTAAGAATAAGGGAATATTCCTATTTCTGTTCTTTCAAGCATTGGTTGAGGAGAGAATGGATTTTGTATTGTTGTTGTTGTTGTTTTTTTTTTTTTTTTTTGTTTGTTTTTTTTTTTTTTTTTTTGGAGAAGATGAATGACGTTTTAAAGCACCAATACAAATTATTCAAATGTCAACACAGCTTGTAGTGAGGGTTATCATTAATTTTTTGATATATATATATATATATATATTTGTTCGTTTGTTTCGTGTTTAAAAGAACATAGTGGTGAGTTTTTCAAACAATTAGCAGCGGATAATTTTGTCTTTTCCTTGTGCTGCTTAGAATCAGTCTTTTCAAAAAAGTCATTTTCCTGCCCTAGTACTTCGTTGGTTTTGGTAATTAATTACTGAAAAACATGATTTGGTAATTAACTATGAAAAAAACATGATTTGTGTACGGAAATTTATATGTTTTCCATACGCTGACTTCCACAGAAATCGTGGAAAGACAATATCCACATATGGAGCGGTGAGCCATGCCCTTTTTTTTTTTTTTTTTTTTTCAACTTTTCCTTAAAAAAAAAAAACATTCCTGTTTTTTTAGAACTAAAATTTTTGTTTTAAAAAAATTAATAATGTATTCACGTCTTCTGTCTCAGTAAATAATATAAGGATTTTAATCATCATATTTGTAAAAATTAGCAAATTTCAGACATTAAAAAGGAAAGCATCAATGTTATTAAATATTTAATATTGTACGTGTCTCACCTCAAATCTGAAATTTAATAAAAATGAAAGTTTTAAAAGTATGTTTGGTGCACCGGTTTAAAATGAATTCTTTAAGTTATGATTAGTTGATTTTTTTAAAACTAGTTAATATTTTGGGGAATTCTACAATGGGATAAAAAAATTTATCTCATCAATGGGGTAAGATCCAACAAATGGGAATGGGTGTATTGTTAAGGTACACCATGCTAAAATAAACCCTCCCACACACAATTTAATTTGCACGTCCAAAAAAAATAATAAAAGCCAACTTCGATGCCCTTGAGGGAATTCCGATTCTGATGGTCTTGGTTGGGTCTGCCTCCCATCCCCGACAGTGACTCAGCACTCCTCGGGCAGATAGTGACCACGCGACCCCCCGTGAGCCAGACCCGCGTCATTGGGAAGGGGGGGGGGGGAATTGAGTTAGGGAGGATTTGCAAGTTCCGTGGGGGGGGGGGGGGGCGCGATTCAAGTCGCCGAACCCTCGAACGACTTGGGGGGGAATTGCCGAATGTCGAGGGGGGGGGGGGGCCGACTCGCCGGCATCTCCGATGGAGAGTTTTGATTTTTTTTTTTTTTTAAATGTTGTGGAGAATGAAATCAGATATAATAGGTTGTATCTTTTTTTAGTGTATCATTTTAATCTTGATTGTCCAAAGATAATCGGATGTCAAAATTTTTTTACACTATTAATGGAGCAAAAACACTTTACCCCAATATAGAATTCTCCTAATATTTTTGTTAATTTTGTTTAAAAGATAAAACTAAATTAAAATTTTTAGTTCAACTAACGTTAGTTGAATACGAATTTCTTGCCACTCGCGGTCTAACATTTGGACTTTCCCAAGTCGGTGCTTTTTTTCCTGTGTTTCCAAAAGATACTTATATATGAAAAATAAAAAAATAAAAAAATAAAGGGCCCCACTGACGAGACCAAAGGTATGCACTGCAGCCAAAGATTTGTCTATCCCTAGAAGATGCCCTGTTAAGATCTTGAGAAGCTCAATTCCAATTTCCCCTATTAATTAATTAATGTTTACTTTTATTTGGTGCAAAAGCAAATCGACAAATAACTTTGTGGAAGCCTCTCTCTCCGTTCGTGGAATTGTAACGAGTAACGTCACCCTCAAACAGCAAGAAACAGCTTTTCCATTAATCAACTTATGCTCCGTATATATTAATTTAACTTTAATTAAATTATATTTTTTATCTTAATTTTTATTTTTTTAATTAATAAAATTTTTAATTAATTTTTAAAAAATCAATAAATTACAATTTAAAAATTTTATCTTCAATTAACTTATCAAATAGAGACTTAATATAAGACCCCTTAAGAGATGACACCTTTTTTAGCCTTTTTTAAAAATCCTATAATTATAATTATAAAAGTCCATAATTTTACATAGACAAGTCTAAATGAGATGATTTTTTTTAAATTGTATAGAATTTCGGGACGAATAAAACAAGCTCTATATTGATTTTTTTTAATACATTTCAAGTTTTTACACTTTTTAACTCCAACAATTCAAACGCCTCGATAAACGTACAATCAATTCAAGCTCAAATTCTATAATACAAACCTTAACACCAAACACATGCTTAGCCTATTTCTTCGTTCATCCAGGTTCAAATCCTTTGAAACTCCCATAAGATCTCGGCTCTAGCTTAAGCTGTGTATGCATTGGGTTGGTGATATTCTGGGTAGGACCTGAGTTAATGACTAAAAGGAATTGAATTAACGACTTATCTCTTCCTTGTCATATCTAGAGAAGTTTATCCCTCCTGTGAAGTTGAAATTAGGACGATGAGAGGATCACCACTAGAGTCTTTCAATCCTATAAAAAAAATTTTGACGTAAAATTTTCGTAGCAAAAACTTAATTAAAAATTTAAAAAATTAATTAAAAAAAAGGAATATCGATAATGTATTCACATTTCTCGTCTTCATTATTATTAGGTAAATTTACTAATCACGTCAATAATATTACAAGTATCTCAATTTTAATAAAAGATCTTATAAAAATGAGGACACTAAGAGAGCATTTGGTTCAACTATTCAAATTAAAATATTTTTAACTCATCGTTGTCATTTTTTTTTAAATCAACAATAATTTTAATTAATTTTCAAAAAATAAAACAACTCCAATATTAAAAATTCAACCGATACACCAAATATAAACTAAATAAAATATTTTTATCATCGTATCACAACTCCTGGCGGAAACATATTCCATATTCCCAGGTATATAAATAGCATAGGTGATAAAGCAATGATTTTACTATGTGAAATATCTTTTATTCATTTTTTTTTTTTAGAAGAAGTCTGTTCATTTGTGATTTGGGAATATGCGGAGAATCGTAATAAAAGCAAGTCCCATGCCTTGTTTGCCACTATCTACGGTTATTTATTATAGTGCTTTTTTATTTTTGGGTTTTTTGTCTTCTGCCGGTGGATTATGCTTTTCAAATAGAGTAATTAATCTAAATAATCTTGAATTCTTATAAAGATAACGGTTTAATTTATGTTTTTTTTTTAAATTAAGATTATCATAAATTCTTATTTTTTAACTGTTATGGTCATTCTATCAAAATCTATTATATTTTTAATAAAATCTTATTGAAATGATTATTTTATAATTAAATTACAAAAATATCATCCTCTCTCTCACCCTCCCCCTTCTCTCTCTCTGTTTCGCCCACCCATCCCCCCCCCCTCTCTCTCTCTCACACTCCCTCTCTCGGTCTGGCCCCCCCCCACCCCCCGCCGTCGTTCGCCCAACACCCCCTTTCTTCTCTCTCTCTCTTGGTCTGGGCACCCCACCCCCCCTCCTGTCGCCGTTTGCCCCCAACCACCCCTGATCTCTCTCTTTCTCTTGGTCTGGCCCCCCACCCCCACCCCCACCTTCGCTGCCGTTCGCCCCCCCCCCCCCCCCACCCTCTCTCTCTCTCTCTCTCTCTATATCTCGGTCTGGCCCTCCCTCCTGCAAACGTTCGCTACGAGCCCCCACCCTTCCCCACCAGAACCCAGATCGGAGTTGCCATATTCTGTCTTCGCCATTGTCGAGGCCCCGCCTACCAGAATCACCGATCTGTTTCCACTTCTTCGCCCCCCCAACTGTCTTCGCCCTAGCCGAGCTTAGCTCAAAACCCATAACTGAATTGGGTCCCCCCCCACCTCCACCCTCGCCGCCGCCCGAGTACTCTATCTGGTTTCTACCCCATGCCGCCGAGCTTGCCCCTCCCTCGGATTTTGACCCAAGATCTGGACTGCTTTGGTTTTGAGGAGAGAGAGAGATCGAGGAGGGAGAGAGAGAGATTAATTTTTTAAGTTAAACATTAGTAAATTACTAAAATATCTTCTCATTCTATTAGAAATTAACGGATTTTGACAGAAATAGTTATACCGGGCAAAAAATAAGAGTTTAGGGTCATCTCAGTCAAAAAAAAAAAAAAAAGGGACTCAAACCATCACCTTTAGAAGAGTTTAGGGTCTATCTAGACCAATTACTCTTTCAAATATCGGAAAGATTTGCTTCATCGCTTTATTTGTAAGGATCATTTCGAGAATTTTTGTGTTAGATTTTTTTTAATGTTAATTTACTTCTTAAATCGTTAAATTACATTTAATTTTTTAATTTTAAAAAGTATAAAAAATAAAGGATCTTTTTTAAAGTACTCTCATGATTCAGTTTACATTAAAAAGAAAACAAATTTAGAATTGACAATTTTTTACACAGATTGATGATTGTTTAAAACAATACCCACTCATTGGGTTTTTTTTCCCCCAAAAAGTAGTTTTAATGATACAAATTCTAATTACACTTTTTAAATATCAACTCATATGATAATTAGTTATCATCGTTTTACATATATGTGAAATTTTTTAATTTTAGTTGACATTATAATTCTTCAAAAACTTACTAGTAAACATAACTCAGGCATCCTTTTCATATCCTAATGTAGAAACACATCTTCCCCCCCCACCCCCCCCCCCCCCTCAAGAAAAGTGGGAAGTCCTAGTTTGAAAGGACGATATAAGAAATCCCTTTTATTTATTTAATTAGTTTTTGAAGTGATAAAGAAATCCTAATTGGTACCATGTTGGATGGATGACATTAACCATGTCCCAGTGCCAATGGAAGGCTAGAATTAAAGTCAAACATGATGAGTATCTTATCTCTATAAAGGGGCAAAGAGAAATCTTTCTCATTCTTATTCTCGAGGAAACAAAAAAAATAAATAAAAAAAAACCCCCTCTTTTTAAGTCTAATGGGTCATCACAAATCATCCAATCTCTTGATTTTTATTTTTATTTTTTTAAAGAATTTGAGGATGAGATATTCAAATTTTATATTTTATGATAGAATCAGTATGTATAACTACCTCCCATCTTTTGATCTTGATTTTTTTTTTTTTTAATTTTGTTTATATAGACATATATTTTAAACAGATGTTTTGGGCACAAGCTTATATTCATTTACAATTTGAAGAGTCTTTTTTTTTTTTTTTTTTTTTGGGGTTCAAAATTACAATTTAAGGATTACCTTTAAGAGCTTGTCAATGAAGAACTACCGACAATGTTTATTGTTTATTTCTCACTGTAGGATAGTATTGTGATAAACTATTTTAACTGTTCATATTCGTACTTGAAATTAGAATCCATAGAATACCCCGAGCAAGAAGAAAATATTAAACAAAAAACCATATTGTTTTTTTTTTTTTTTTTTTTAAGTATAACGGTAAGCAAATTGGATGGTGTATTACTCATCACATAATTGGCTTCCAGGTACATTGTTCTCATCCACGTCTATCTGTTAATAATATAAAAAATGACAAAAACAATACATCTAACATGGTTATTGACCTATATAGCCCACATTTTTGGTGATACAATTAAGTTTAAATTCAACTGTACTTTACGACTGATTTTTTATTTTATTCTGAAAAAGTCAACAAAAATTATAAATAGTTTTTAAAAAGTCAACAAATCTCAATTTAAAAATTTTATCTCATTTCAAATTCAATCTCAACACCAAACGAACTATAGAATTGATCCCCTCCATGTTCAAAAGTTAAACAAATTATCATCATCATTATCTTTTGCAGGCTTTTACTATTATTTTTATTACAAACACTTCCTATATTTTTGTAAACATTACAAAAAAACATACATGCTACATTGCTACTTTTTTTTTTTTTTTTTTTTCATTTTAATTGAGAATGCATTGAACAAAGAAACATACATAATAAGAATGAAAATATTTTATATACATACTACATTGCTTATAAAAATGCTACTTACCAACTTGTTCATGAATTGACATAACAGATAAATTGTCATATTTTAGGTGATTATAAATTTCTTTTTAATAATAGACGTGTTAATTTTTTTCTGACTAAAAAGTGACACTTCACTTTGCACAAATTAATAGATATAAAAATTAAAAATTCGCACTTTACTTTTCACATTAATTAGAATAAAAATGGTTATATACATATTATCATTCAGAAATGAAAAAAAAAAAAAAAATTAGTATACATAATTTTACATAAACATGCGTCAAAATTTTTGGACTAGTGGTAATTTCAAATTATAAAATTGAGGTTTTGAGTTCGAATCTTTTAATTAAAATTTAGAAGGAAAAAAAGATAAATTAACACTTATGCCTCTTAATATTCGTGACTGTCCCCTAAAATTTTAAGATTGGTAATTACCTATCATAAGATATACGTATTCTATGATGATTGTTAATAAAAAAACTGAGAGTTGATTATAAAGATATACATATGTATATATATATATATATTAAATGTATTATGACTGTTTACCCTAGAAATAGAAAATAGAGAATATTGTAATTAATTAATCCTACAATTCATAGTATGGAAAAATATTTATAAAAAAAAAGTTTAGGAAAAGAAAAAATGGTTATATAGACATAACAAATAGCTATTCACAAAATTTATGTATATATGATAATGCTTTGATCCATCACCCCTTAATTGAAAAATGAAAATTTCAGTTTAATTTTGACAAAGTAACTAACATCATTACAAATAATAGTCTTATCCAATTTACGTTATATTAGAGTCAAATACGATCGCGGATCAAAGTTTTTATTCGGATTTTCATGTGGTTTGGTGGGGCACTTAAAGCTAAATGCCTATGCACATAAGGAAAATTAGAACTCTTACAAACAAAACGAGTGATGAATCAAGGGGCCAATAGTAGTTTTTATGATCAAAGGGGCAATAACTTTACTTTCCCAATCTAAGATAGTGTGCTAATTAGCTCAAAATTCGGGAATTATTTCTCAAGTCTCTCGAATAGAAATCATGAGTTTTAAATGACTTAGGAATATATTTTTCTACGACTGCAATTCAATATAATTGAGACACGAAGTTACAATACAACTAAACGATTATTGTCTAATCCTAGATTCCTATATATATATATATATATAAGTATACAACAAATGGGAAAACAATCCTTCCCAAATACGAAACATATAAAAGAACAACATACTAACAAAATTAAAAACATGTTCCACATTATCAATTTTGTTAGAAAAAAAATATATTTATTTGCATTGGTATAATATAAGTATTCACAAGAACATCAATAATACAAGAACACACAAAGACTTTAAATATATATATATATATAAAACAATAACAATAATACAGAGAGTCAAACATAGAAAGATCCCCTGAAGGATGGGTCTCTATTTCCATGGGGGAGAGAATCTCTTTATATTTTTTTCTCCCCCCACCACCACGCCACAAAAAGAAAAAAAGAAAAAGAAAAAAAGAAAAAGAAAAAAGAAGTAATAATAATAAATAAATCACCCAAATCTCAGAAAAAAAAAATAGAATTAAAAATTAAAAATTAAAAATCCCTAATTTCAAAAGAAAAGAAAACAAAAAAAGGCCAATGTTCCTGGCCAACTTTCCCCGCGTCTTCTTTTTAATCTCCACGCTCACTATTCTTCTCCTATAAAAGAAAACCCCAAGTTCCCCAATCTTTTCCCACCCCCGCCTCCTCTTCCTCTCGAACCCTATCTTCTTCTCTCTCCACACATTCCTCTTCCCTTTACATAACTCCAATTCTTCTTCAATTTCAGTCCTTTTCTTTCCTATAATCTTATATATATATATATATATATATATGTAGTTCTGCCATGCCTGGGCTTCAGCTTCAATAGCTCCAAAATCTAATCTTTACTTCTCCTATATCTATATATATATCTATATATATTTATTTATTTGCATTTTTTGGTAGATAACCATGGCGACGATTCCTTATCCTCATTTTATTGGGTCAGAGAAATCGGCCATGGAAAAGGGTATTCTGTCCCCAACTTCTTCTTCGCCGCCGTCGTCGGTGGTCCTAACCCAAGACGAGCTCAAGAAGATCGCCGCCTACAAGGCCGTCGAGTACGTCGAGTCCGGCATGGTCCTCGGCCTCGGCACCGGCTCCACCGCCAAGCACGCCGTCGCCCGAATCGGCGAGCTTCTCCGGCAGGGGAAGCTCTCCAACATCGTCGGGATCCCCACCTCCAAGATGACCCACGAGCAGGCCCTCTCCTGCGGAATCCCCCTCTCCGATCTCGACTCCCACCCCGTCCTCGACCTCGCCATCGACGGCGCCGACGAGGTCGACCCCTTCCTCAACCTCGTCAAGGGCCGCGGCGGCTCGCTCCTGAGAGAGAAGATGGTCGAGGGCGCCTGCAAGAAGTTCGTCGTCATCGTCGACGAGTCGAAGCTCGTCGAACATATCGGCGGCAGCGGGCTCGCCATGCCGGTCGAGATCGTCCCCTTTTGCTGGAAATTCACCGCCCAGAGGCTTCAGAGCCTCTTTGCCGACTCCGGCTGCGTCGCCAAATTGAGGAATTTCGCCGCGAGTGATCAGCCCTTTGTGACGGACAATGGGAATTACATTGTGGACTTGTATTTCAAGAAGGATATCGGGGATTTGAATGCGGCGAGCGATGCGATTTTGCGGCTCGCCGGAGTCGTCGAGCACGGGATGTTTTTGGACATGGCGACCACCGTGATCGTCGCGGGAGAGCTCGGTGTCAGGGTGAAGAATAAGTAGAGGAAAAAGGAATAAAGAAAAGAATTTTTAAGGTAGTTTTTTGAGATCATGGGGATTTATCTGACTTAATATTTATATATTGGAGAAGAAAACTAAAGTTATAATATTTCAGTCAAATTTGACTGGTATTTTTGTTGTAACAAGGGAAAACGTTTTTGGTTTTCCTGGTAGATTTATTGGGTTTGTGGGGTCTCAAGCAAAATTTTGATTAAAAAAAAAAGTGAAAAAAAGAAATTGCCTGTTTTGGGACAAGTTAGGAAGAAAGGAGTAGAGAACTTTGAATTTTGTTTGACAGCTGAATGAATGACTGGCATTGTGTAAATTTGGCTGTCCAAGTTCTTCTTTGTTGACTTGAAATTCAATTATTATTTAATGCAGGAATTCATGTTTAACAGATTTTATTGATTATTGAATGCAAAAATGAATTAGATTTATGTAGTTCTGCTGATAAAATCAGATTTTTACCTGAATAAAGAATGAAAGGTTTATCCAGCCTTTACTGTGGGCATGATAGCTGGTATACCAAAGGCGTGTCTTTCCCGGTCCTCTCAATGCTCTAACGCCCACATTGGTGTCTTCATTCACTTGTATAACTTGATGTACTTGTGGAATTTGGTACTCAGGAAAGTAAAGCTCACTCTTTAAGTAATTGAACCTTTTTTCTTGGTATTCACACAAGCCATAACACACATAATCCAACGACGCAAATCGACTACAATGGTTTTCAGGGGAAGGAATCTTAAGTCCAGTTAGTCTGAAGTAACTGGACTTAATTTCGTTATTGTAGCTCTTTCATTTAGGAGCTTACCTTTGAAACCGTGTTCTCAATTTGGTTTATGGGTACTACTGTTCTTGTTGTATTTTAGGCAATTGTGGATCACCATAAGGTAACTTTCTTTTCTTTTCTATTCATTGCTGGTATACGGGGTTTCTGTGCAGTGATTTCTTCTCATAACATAGTAAAGAGATATGTCTTTTATATATTGTTTTACTCTCCTGTGGATCTGTTTAAGCTCCGTTCGATGGGAACTTCACGATCAGACCATGGAAGCTTGTGGGTGTGTTGGGGAAGTAGTAAAACAGTCAACAATTTCTGGCTTTTGCATGTGATTGTCTGGTCCAGCATTGCCATTTGAACACAATAATGCAGTCTTAGAAGTGTCCAAGGTTTTGGTTGGCTTACCAGGGAACTGCAGGTGTGGACGCAGAGGCTCTTGTTCATCCGCTTCAACTCAGCATGTTCGGCCGTATCCCGTTTCGCAATCAGTTTCAAGACAATCAGTCAGGACCAGCAGCCACTATGCAAGGGCTTTATGCGGCACATTCATGGCATGTGAAGGTAAATGGATCCATAGACTCCTTAGCGAAACCGTATTGAAGCCGAACCTGTTCTAGTTAATTTAGCCGTCTGTTATTGATGTGTTTTAATAATTTGGCTTAGTTCAAGTTACCTATTGAAAAGAGAACAGAAAGTACCTTGTGCACTCATCTTCTTTTCGTTTGTCTAAACAATTGCAGATGGAAGATCGAGCTTTTACTTGGTTGATTGTATTGAAAAATATGTCGTGTTTTCTTGAGAATTCATATTGATCGAAGATTTTTTTAGGTAATTTAGTGTTGTGGCCTGGAAAGGAAGAAAAGGTAATTGAATATGGCAATTCTCTGAAATCAGCTTCTCGGTGTTCTGATGTATCCTCCCAAGATTATTCTAGCACTGCTTTGCATTGGATTTGGTTCTTTTGAACGATATATTTCATTCTTTCTTTCACATAACAACTAGGATTTGCAGGGTCTAAGTCTGTTCGTGTGTCAAAAAATTCAAATAATTCTCTGGTTAAGCTTGACACATCAGATTATGCTGCATCGTGTTTCAACGATACTGCCCTTGTCTTTGTTGATCCGACGTTCATCTGCTTAACTTAATTGCTTATTGAGTGACTCTTTAAAATATGCTGAAGTCCGGATTCAAAGAAATGTCGTTGCGGCGGAAATGAGGGAGTCAAGAAGCATGTAGATGCTGCTACTTTCTTTGTCAGTTCAGTTGATTTCTTTTCATAGACAAATTGGCTTGGAGTGTGGTATTCTTGTGGAGATGGAAAATATGTAATTCCATGGTAGGGCATGGAAAAAAAAAAAAAAAAAATTTACTGTACCAGGACTATGTACTTTTGAACGTGCAGATATTCATTAAGTTCTTAAATTGTTATATATGTATAGTTTAAAAAATATATATATCTAATGATTCTGAAGTGATACGACGGTTCTCCTTGCTATTGCTATTGATCTTCTCAGTTCTTACGCGGGCTTTCATTTCTGTGCAAGCGAGACACAAGTAATGTAAAAGAGGAGCCCACAGGGAAAGGTGATGGCTGACTGGCTACACTCACGTATTATATGGGTTTTTATTGACCAAACCATCTTAAGAAATGTGTACTAAAATGGGCTAAAGATTTGGAAGAACACCTAGTAATGTGCCATTGACCCAATTAGCTGAAACTGAAATGGCCCAATATTTTTGAATATTTGGACACCAAATGGCTTTGGATCTTCAAATGGCATACCCAAGTACAACTGGCTCAATATCACTAGCAGAAGAAAAGGAGAAACTAACTTGTGCTTGTGCGTGTGGTGTGGTATAGACAAGTAAAGTAAAAAAAAAAAAAAAAAAAAAAATGTGCGTGGTAGGTCACTAGGTCTTGAACCCGTCATGGGGTTGGTTCGGAAAAAAGATGAAATAGCACTGTAGACGTCGGGATAGACAAATAAAGTAAAGGCAAAAGTATCAAAGAGAAAATGCATGTGGAGTCACCCATCACGTGACTGGTTGGGAAGAGAGACATGACTGGTTGGAAAGAGAGACAAAATGGAGTATCATCCACTCTTTTAAGAGTACTATAGATATAGATGGAGATGTAGATTTAGATACTATAGAGACAAATATAGATATAGATAATGAAAAATTGTGTATACATGTTGGATATATGTTAACTTGTAATAAATAGTTAAATATCATATGCTACTAGTAAAGTCCTCTTCTTCTAAATGTTGGATTAAAACAGGGCCGTAAACCTTTTTTTCGTTTTCGTTTTTGTTTTTTTTTTTTTTGTTAAGAAAATTAGGTGGAAAATTATATTTTGAGTACCTAATTATGATTTTGACGAGAATCCTTAGAAGTATGGACATCGAATACAAAACCCTACTATTTAAAAGGATAAAAGAGAATCAAACATTTGACGAATGGAAAATAGTCGTAGAACGAATGTCCCTTTTCACTAGGCCACCGCCACTTCTGGTCATGAACAATGGAGTTGTTCCTTCTAGTTAGAAATTTGGGAATCCTTCTGTAAGGTATGAAAAGAAATACTCTATAAACATGGTTCTGTTTTGAATTCCATATCTGTTTTGTTGTTTTTTGCTTATTTTTTTTTAATTAAATATGATATTGATCGAATCTAATATTCAAATTCAATTAAGTTAAAGACTAAGATTAAGTTAAGACAAATTAGGGTGTCGTACTAACCTCCCTTCGGATGGTGGAGGATCATGTCATGTTATATTCCTCTTGAAGAAACTTTTGTCAAATTCTTGACGGTTTGAGAGATATGAATTTTCGAAGTTTTACATAAATAGGGGAATTTTTGGGGGAGGGACTGCATGCCACTGCAGTGGCAGCCCCTTGTCGCTGTAGCGCACTTGGGCTGCACAGTGGTCAGCCAGAGCCCAGCCAAGAGAAGTTAAAAAAAAAAAAAAAAAAAGTGGGAAATTTTTAAAAATAAAATTATGGGGGTTTTTTTTTTTTTTAAAGAAGAATGATTTAGTTTGAAAGACAAACTTTTTTTTAAATAATAAGATACGATTGGATTTAAAACTTTAGATCCAATTTTCTAAGTATGAATATATGATTTAGATTTTGAAATACACCATAGTCTCAGAACCATAGTTTATGTAGATGAAGTCTTAAATTATTTTTGAAATGGAATTTAGGATTAACCTTATCCAAAGAGTATATAAATTAATACTCATCTTGGATAAATTTTAGGAAGAGAATTTTAGACTGTGACCTAGAAGGGAGTATTTTGCTGTGAGCAAGGTAAGTACAAACCTCGCCTACATTATGAGAATAATATTATTTTCAAAATATGTATTAGGCATATACCATGTTAGGAATGTTTTTCCTACGTTTATAAAATGATAATATGTATGTTATGAATTACGTAATTTCCATGTATCATGATATGTTATGACATATCATAATCACGTATATGCCACACCTATGTTTATGTCATAATTCACAAGTATGTCACATTTACATACTTGCCACACTTTTACTATTATGTTATATAAATGCCATACTTTTATATTTATGTCATGATTTTAAATTTATGCTATTGCATCATGACTAATAAATTCAAAATAAAGGAACGTAAGTAATAGACTTAGTCTTTGAATAAGACTTTAAGTTATAGTATGATTTAGGCATAGGATATTTTGTTTCTATTACATACTTTTTACTTAATGTAATCTTCATCAAATCTAATATTCATAAAGTTATAAACACACTATTAGTAAGGAACTAAGGATATTCTAATGTAAAAAACTATATATATATATATATACACACACAAATATACATATGTGTGTGTATGTATATATATATATATATATATTAAGGAAGAAAAAGGGCATGGACGCAATCAATTTCCACGTTTCAAAGAGTAATGCATATGATCGTGAAACATGTCGGGACAGCGACAACCATTTATGGGACAGAAATAAAAAATTACTCGCTTAAGTGTAATAATTTTCTGTCATTATTGTAGGGCCTGTTCTTGCGTCTCGAAATGAACACAACCAGCTTCATTACGCTGTAATAGACATAACCATTTTCCCTATAAATAAAAAAAAAAAAAAAGGAAGAAAAATTTACATTAGTGTACCCTCTGTTTTTGGATTTCCTCATAAAATATACCATTCATTTTGAATGAAAATGCCCATAAGAAAAAAAAAAAAAAAATCAAATCAAATCAAGTGCAAAAAATAAGAAAAAAGGTCTTCATGCAAGAATTCATTTTTATCCTTTTTGTTTTGTGTTTTTTAATGTTTTCTTTTTCTTTTATTTTATTTTATTTTATTTTATTTCCTACGAGGTTATTTTCATCCTTATAGAATCAAAACTGAGTGTTGAATGCCCTATGACATAAACTATAAATTTAAATGTCCTGTTATATATATATTTGATGAGATTTGAAATAGATAGTATATTTTTTTTAATAGACAAAAGACATGATATATTAATATAAAATTCCATATTTTTTTAATATTACTGTGTAATTGGTCGGAGACTTGAGTGGAAAATGAACCGTAAGGCACAAAACTATGTATGTTGGCATGTTTTTCTCCGTTGCCTTTCGCTGTAAGTTATGCATATACATATACATTTGCACAACACACACACATATATATATATATATATATATTTATATTCTTCTGTTATGCAACACCAAGAGTTAGGATCGAAATACTCTCTCTCTCTCTTTCCCCCCTTGTAAATCCTCTAACATTGATTATGACGAATTTGATCTCTAGTTCTTATTTGATAAAGAACCAGTACATTAAAAAAAAAAAAAAACACGAAACAGCTTAGAACTGATTCATTCTAGAGTTGGTAATCACAATCCAAATGAAATTAGCAGAAAAGCTAATACTGAGTCCTTTAACGAAAATAATTGGACTTCTATGGTCTTTTGTGAAGAAGTTAGAAGGATATATATATATATATATATATATATATATATATAAGATGATGAAAACCAAAAAAAAAAAAATAAGGAGATTTTTATTTTAGAGTATCTTTATCTAAAGTTTTTTTTTTTTTTTTTTTTCAACTCACATCAAAATTAAAACAGATATATGTATGACATAATTATTTTCTATACTCTACCGTAGAATTCTCAAATAAGAAATACAATAAAAATAAAACCCCCAATGACCCTTAAAAAATTTATTAACGAGCATATTTTGCTAAAAATTACATGTATTATTTTTCATATAAACAAGTTTAAAGCCGGTTGATTATAGAGGCTTTTGGAGTTATTTCTGTATTTATTTATTTTTTGCTTAATGAAAAAGGTTATGGTAGAAAAATAATGGAGTTCTCATATAATTTGCGGAACCTTATGGCTCCGTGGAGTATATAATACATATTTTCTTGTCATATATCTTGATTAAAGATATGAGAATAATTTAAATTCAAGCCATATACGTAGAAGACGGACATCTTATCAACCTATCCTACTAACCCATCTGTTATCACGTTGGCTTCTTTATGCTTTTGTTTAGTTAAGATTAAGATCAAGTACCACAAACATGTGTATTTCATGTTCCTCGGAAATTTCCTTTTCTTCATAAGTGAAAAAAGATCTCAAGTAGGCCAAGAACACAAAATTTGATAGGAGAAATGTGGATTATAGTTGATTAAAAGGCATCACTTTCTCCAAGTGTACTAGGGGCACAACTTTTGTCTCTTAGTCAAAAAGTAAAGAGAGAATATCGCAGAAAGATATGACTTTCTTGCTGCACATTCAGTGCTAATTGCCCATAAAATATGCTTTAAGCTATTTCTTATCACCAAATCCTTTGAAACTAATTTTTTATATACTACATATTTAGCTTGACCATCTGATTTTTTTTTCATTATTAATTTGGTTGAATTTTTTACACATTTATAATAAGGTCGGATATCGAATTATCGTTATAATATGCTATCACTGTAATCAATATTAATAAAGAAACTATATATTATTAATAGCCAAAAGTCTAGGAACGTCTAATAGTGGAAACCCCACTTCCGATTAAGATAAGTTAATAAACAGTTAGAATTGTCGTTTTCGTTGCATTGAAGTCTACTCAATTTGTACGTGTCCACACAACTAGGTTACCTTTTTTTTTTTTTTTTTTGGGGGAAAAAAAAACAACTAGGTTTACTTGTGCGTTGTTATTTGCTGATCAAATTCTCCAATATTGCAATTTGAGGCATAAATTCATGATGACTTTTAGACCTGAAAGTTGTATATGATTTGAAGAACTAATTTATGTACCGACGTTTTCGTCGATTGAGATAAAGACATTTGATGATCTTATTGAGAAGTCGTAATCTCAAAAGATAAAGTTCTCTTAATGCTATTTATGATGAGTTTGATTTTCGTTGTGCTTAGAAAAAGATATCCTAACCAAGAAGCCATGCTATGTACCGAATGTATATACATATATATTATACACATATATGTGTGTGTGTGTGTTTAGAAGGAGAGAAATTACTCATATCAGTACATTAGAGGGAATAATAAGTTCATTATCACATTCTTTAAAAAAAAAAAAAGTACATCAAAATATTCAATTTATTTTGACAGAGACATTTTTAAAATGAATTAAAATTGGTACTATAAAAATAAATCTCACGATATCAACTCCTATATGTACATTTAATTTTTACTTTATGAACAGGATAAAATGTTCTTACAAGACTCTTATACAACCACAAAATTCACTTTTTATTTTTATTTTTATTTTTAAACTGATATTATTTGATGAAACTATCAACGTAAAAACATGCATTGATAGAGATAGGAAATTTAAAAAAAAAAAAAAAAACCATAATATTTTACTTAAACTTTTTAAGCTGATCCTTAAACTTTTAAGTTTGTGTAGTTTTAGTCCATGTTTTTTTTAAATAATTAGAGTGATCATAGGTTATTAAAAATGTTATTACAGTAGTTCTTTTTGTTAATACTTGAAAGCATCACTTTTTGATCAAATTCTAACTGACGGCATTATGTCTAAAAATTAATGAAATTTACTATTATAGCAATATTTTAATTGTTTAAGGTCATTCAAGCTTCTAGAAAAAAGAAAAGAAAAGAAAAATGATTAAAATTACACAAACTTAAAAGTTTAAACACTAAACGAGTAATTGATGCTATATATAAATATATTTTTGCTAGAATTCCCCAATAAATTTGGTTCTAGGCTACTCTCGGCAAAAAAATTGGTTCGAGGCTGCCTAGAAAAGCACCAAAAGGAAAAGAAGATAACAGGGCTGGTCTGGCAGCATACATCTTCTTCCAGCTGGCTTGTACATATTCGGGGGTGGAGCGAGAAACATATTACAACGGAGGTATATACCAAATTTTTTTTTAAAGATAAAATAAAATTTAGTTGGGTCATGTGAGAATTTTTAATTTTAGTGGGTTTATGTGAGAAATTTTAATTTTAGTTAGGCAAATTAGTAAAATTATAAACATAAAAATTAATTTTAGTAGGGATTATATGAGAACTTTTTATTTTTAACGGGGGCAAAGTATGAACTATATGAGAAATTTTTTAAAAAAAATTTTTAATGGGGCAAATTGTACAAAATTTTATAATTTTTGAGGTAAATTCAAAATAACAAAAAATTCAGCCCACTAGCACCTTGGTCCCCGATTTATACCTCTTTTTTTTTTTTTATTATTTTTGTTTTCTTTTTGTTTGGTAATTTCTTATTTAAGCTGAAAAAATTGTTATCCAGTGGGAAAAAAAAAACTGAAGTGATATTATTTTGGACATCAGTTACAGCAGCAAGAAACACATTTTTCCTTTAATTGCTTTTCTTTTAAAAAATGTTTACAATGCGACACACATACATAATGTGTTTATTTACTTTTTTTACTTTGCTATAACTGTGCTTAGTTACTTACAAGTGAGATATTTATACTTAAAAAAAATGATGAAATCAAATTTTATTTTATTTTTTTAACAAGAGACATAAATCATACCAATATTTTGAGACAAAATTTCCAACATGTAATTATACATAAAAGAAAATGAATGTACATTGTTAGGTCTAGCTTAACATGTGAGGGATGAAAGATTTAAATAAAAACTTTGATATTCGAGACTTATTTATTTGTATTAATCAACAAAGTGACTGATCGAATATATATATATATGTCTATATATTATATATTCAATTATCTATTTGTTTAATAAAACAAAACAGGAAGAAATGCTAGGTGTCATTTGCCAAATTAGTGTACTTAGAAAACCAAATTATAAGGTAGAATCAATTTTCTCCTCTTGCACCTGAACAATTTCCATCCATGTGACCTCCCTTTACGTGCCACTCAAGAAATGCATCTTTGCCAATTTTTTAATTGATGAGGAATTCAAGAAGCTGTGCCATAAGATGCGTGTGTGTGTGTCTATAAATATATATATATATATATATATATATATTTGTGTGTTATGAGATTCACATTCCCACATGCAAAACATATTAGCTCTTTTATGTCGCTTGGCAAACCTACTCCTGCAAAATTCTCATTGATCCACTCCATTCACACTCCCACTCCCATATCACGATCCGATCCAAATTATCATCCTTGCATTTATTATTTTCTTTATTTTACACAATTATTATGTGTATATATATATATATAAATATATGTCCATATCTAATATATCAGTACTGTAGCATGGACCATCTCAACATTAGGTCAGTATATTAAATTTAAAAGCATTACCATTTTTCGCTAAAAGTGAACAATTTAATTGAAGATCACGTGATTGAAACTTAACAAGAACATGTATTGGTTTAATTTTCTGTTCATGAGTAATTTGTAAATATGCTTAAAAATGAAGTATTCCGTTTTTTTAACTTGGCTACACCAAACATAAATACAAAATTTACCACACCTGGTTAAACACTTGAAAATAAAGCTTGTTACTACTTACTGCCAATTTCTATACACATATATGTATGATGCAAATATAAAATATTCAAGATATATATATATATATATATATATCAAATTTGTTACACCAAAAACATACCAAATTAAAAAGGAATCTAATAATTCACCATTAGAAACACAAGTCAAGTCCAAGATTCGACTGGCCGAAAAAAAAAAAAAAAAAAACCCTCAAAGGTTGCAGCTGTCACATGCAACAGAAGATACCCAAATCTATTTTGTGTCATGTATATATAATATATATTTACAAAATCTTTTGTAATAGATATGTAATATATATAAATATGTAAAATGAGAGTAGCTAGCCTTACATACCGGTTCTTGTTCTTTTAAACCTAATATTATAAATGGACAACAACTAAGAGTAGTATTAATCTTGTTGATGATTAGTCATATATATATATATATATATATTTGTATACATTCTGTCCGTTTGTCTTTGCCTCAAAAACACATAATGTGTGTGTGTGTGTGTGTATATATATATATATACATTCTGTCCGTTTGTCTTTGCCACAAAAACACATATTATACTGAATTAGATATATATATATATATATATATATAATGTATGTATACATTCTGTCCGTTTGTCTTTGCCTCAAAAACACATAATATACTGAATTAGATATATATATATATATATATATATAAAGTTTTGTTGTTTTCTTCATTCTTGTTCCTTTTCAAGAAATTCAGAAATAATGGATTGGGTTTAACTAAAGAGAAAGTCAACGTACGTTATTTGTTATTAAGAGAATGACGCAGACATAAAACAACTCCATTTAAAACGGGCAAGCCACGCTAAGGTTGATGCATATATTAACGTACATTTTTGTTCCACCTATAGCTCTTGCTTTCAACAATTCCATTGTTGAAAACTCTCAATAATAATGACCACTCTTTTGTCTTATATATATTTATATCTTTTTACTATTTTTGGTTGAAAAATGATCCAGAATATATGGTACTCTTTAATTACTTCCTTCGTGTTTATAGACACCCTAAAACAAATAAGAGGCTAAAACTCTAAATCGCTAGCTCAATCAAATTCTAAAGAGCGAATTTACATGACCTACTTCGTTCTTCTATTCAGAGTTTATATCTCTTTAGGTGTCCAATTTAACATTTTATTTTATTTTGAACTTCAAAAAGAGTGTCATCCGATCTCTGCATCTTGTGATATAATACTACTAGACTACATTTGTAACTATATTAATGTAACAATATTTCAATTGACAGTCAATATCGTGATTTGAAAGTGATTATATATATGCATAATAGAACGATAATTATAACGCTATAAGATAAAGTTCAAATCATCTCATTTTTATTTTTTTTAATTAACCTTTTGTTTTTCTCTCATCATAATTTAAAGTTTGATGATTCGCAAATGCAATTACAACTTTTACTCGCAGTTACAACTTTTACTCTATTAACAAGTGTCCACGTTAAACTCATGACATATAATAGTATGAGGAGAGTAAAAATTAGCCTCATCTTTGGAGTATAAATAAGTTGGATCATTTCATCTTTAAAATTTTTAGACGAGGAAAAGAATGAAAAAACGGGTGACCTCAATTTAAAAAAAAAAAAAAAAAATTGCGGAGAACACTTGACCCACGTGTATTGGTATCGGATGCTGGGCAACCCGACCCAGAAGCAAATGGGCATTTTGGCACGAGCCCCGAGGAAGTGAGAATAGGTGTGAACAACCAATCAGCATGCAGCAGATCACGCGCCGAGCACGTGACACGAGTATTACGCTGCTTTTTCTTTTTTCTTTTTTTTTTTTTTTTTTTTTTTTTGGGATGATTGATGTTCGGTGGCAGGTGGGGCCAAGGCAATCGGTGCAAAAGAGTGTAGGGAAATAGGTGGGTCCCACGTGCCACTACTCAGTAGTAGTCAGTACTCACCTCCACCCAACGCATCTATTCAAGTTTCCTGCCTCACCACCTTTTGGCTTCTTTTTGTTTTATTTTAGCCCCTTGATTTTTTTTAATTATATTTTCCAACTTTTATTTTCGCTTTTTAGGATAAATATAAATAAATTTAAGGATGTCTTTTTTTTTTTTGGGCGCTAAAGAAGGGTGTCTTTGTTTAGTTGGTTATCAAAAAGCATTTAACATATCATATGAGTTGTCTTTTATGATCTCTTTAGACCTAAAAAAAAATTGTTTTTCAAGGAGATATTTGTACTTATAATTATCTCTTTCTTTTATTTTTTATTATTATTTATTTTTTAAAGAAAGGGCTCATCCTTTATCCAAAATTTTGGAATGAGCTTCTTATAGATGGAGTGGTTTGTATTTTACTCTAATATATAATATATGACAGTTGGGATGATATTTTTTTCTTTTCTTATATAGTTCTCTATCAATTCTTTTCATATATTTCTCTATCATTTAAAAATAAAAAAAATTAATTGTTAAAAAATTTTATTTGGTTGCACCTTAATAAATGGTGTTTAGCAATTTTAAATAAAATTGTAACAGTTAAAAATATGTTTATTATAATTAAATTTTCTTTCAATTACCTGTTATTTTTAGGGAAATAGCTTTCTTCGTTTTGCTTAATTCTACTACTTTTAATTTTCAGGGAATTTTCCTTCTTAATTTTGAATAATTTAATTATCTTTATATTATTTTTAGAGAAATTTCTTTCTTAATTTTGCTTAATTCAATTACCTTTTATTTGTAGGGAAATTCTTTCTTAATTTTGCATAATTTAATTACCTTTTTTATTATTTTTAGGGAAATTTCTTTCTTAATTTTGCTTTATTAGAACAATCATTCTTTAAAAAATTTTTATACTAGTTTGAAACATGTGCTACGCACATATTGGACATTTTCGAGAAAATTTATCTACATAAGGGAAAACTAAAATAATAAGTTAAAAAAATAGACTCATAAAATTAAAAAAAAAAACAAAGGACCTGAAAAAAAAAAGAGACATAAAAAAATATATAAAAAAGATAAAATAAAAAAAATTGATCAATACAAAAAAAAAAGGACTAAATTGGAAAAGAAAAAATTGGCAAAAAAACAAAAAAGAAAGAAAGTAAAGGACCCAAAATTAAATATAAAACACAACGGACGAAAATGCTTCAACAGTAAAATTTTTTCTTCTTTCTATATATAGTTATAGATACAGAAGGAATAGAAAAACGACGCAAATTAATAGCAAAAACATAAAAGAAAAAATTTAAAAATGATAACAAATTTCAAAAAACAAAAAAGATAAAAGAATTAAAATGAAAAAAAGACCAATATGAAAAGGGACAAAAATGAAAAAATAAATAAATTTTAGGGTGAAAAAGAAAAAAAAGAAATGAAGGACTTAAAAAAGAAAAACTTATTTAAAAGGAATCAAAATGAAAAAAAAAAAAATTTAGAGCGAAAAAAAAAAAAGGATATGAAGGATTAAAAAAAAGGGAAAAGAAAAAAAGAAAAACAGATATAAAAGAGACCAAAATAAAAAAAATTAAATTTTAGGGTGAAAAACAAAAAAAAAAGATATGAAGGACTAAAAAGAAAGGAAGAACCGTTTTTGACGAAAGCAGTTCCTCCCTCTCTCTTTTCTATATAGTTTATCATTAATTATTATTGATTATTGATGCACAAGCGACTTCCCAAATCAAACTGAAGGACAATTGCACCACAACCAAATGATGAAACCTTAGATACCCATCATGACATGCAAAAAAAGCCATAAAAATTGGGGCCAAAAGTCTCCACTGGCCCCACCTAATCTTTACCCAATACGAGATCACTGATGTTCACACTGCACCTAAACACACTAGATCTCCATCACAATCCGCTAGTATTATTAACTATAATGTTAATATATTATAAACTATAACTATAATTATTTATTTATCAAAAACTACAATTATTTAGGAAATATTTCTAGTGCGGTATTATATATCATGTGATATTTATAATTTTTATACTTAAAATTTTATAACAACTAATTAAATTATATGTAATTTTTTATTTATGAACTTATCAAATGATATTAATCATATATTGATAATATGATTAAAAAACACTATATTCGAATCACGAGATTCATCTAATGTAACACAAATCATGTGCACTTTTTGTCGTTCCCAAATCCCATTCACTTGAAATCCAAACCCATTAACTTGGCTCCGGGATCTGACTTACTGTCACTTTTTTTTTTAATACATATATAATATAAAATATTTCTGGATGGGTTTTTTCATTCTCTAGAATAAGAGTATTCTTAAAAATATGCAAAAATGAGATCACTTGGGAGTGGTAATTTATTTCTTCCAATCAGTCAGAAAAATTAATAAATATCTCTGTGTCTGTGGTCCTTAAAAAAAAAAAAAAGAAGACAGACAAACAAACAAAGCAAAAAATGTAAAAAAGCAGAAAAGCAGAAAAGATAGAAAAATTAAAAATAAAAAGCAGAAAAGGACAAGAAAAAGGTGGAAGTATGGTATAATACTATAACAAGTAGAAAAAGAAGAAGGAAAAAAAAAAAAAGGGCAGAAAAGGAGTGCTTTGCTTAACGCGGTCATATTATTAACTTACGTGTGGTGGTAGGATTAAGAATATAGAATTTAGATTTAGATGATTATAAGTTTATTGAGTTATTTTAATTGTTTGATGAAAAATAATAAAAATTTAAAATATATTCAGAAAAAAAAAATATATAACTTGTTTTATTTATCTTAAAATTTTATATAATTGAAAAAATTATCTTATTTAAATTTATATATATATAATTATAAATTTTTTAAGTTTAAGTTATGAAATTACATCAAAAATTAATTGAGGAAAAAAAAATTAAATTATAATTATGGGCGTAGGTTGATGTTTTAAACGCATGTTTAGTCATGAAGAAACTCATAAACAGTAGAATCTCAACTTTCTCTCTCCTCTGTCACTTCTCAACTCTGTTTATTCAATCAACAATTTCACACCCGCCTTTTTTGGTTTTCCTCCTCTCAATAATCTCTTTCACTTACCAGTTACCCCACGCCATGTGACTTTCTCTCTCTACAACTCTCTCTCTCTAGCAAGCGAGCTTGCGTTTCCTTCTTATATATATACACTCATTCATGAGTCGGCAAAACAAGAAATGTTAACCACTGAAAACGCTCTAAGCTCTCTCTCCTTCTCTTTCTTTCTCGAAGTTTGGAGTTTTGGGTTTTGGAGAGAACCGAATTCTGGGAAATGGGTCGCCTCTGATCGCGGAAATTCGTGCTAAAATCTCTTTTTTGATGCAGATAGAGAGAAGGTAAGAGAGAGAAACGAACGGCAAATGAAGCTCTTGCTTGTGAAAACAACCGCTTCATTATGCTTCTTCTTACTGTTCTTGGGCTTCGTTTCAGCTGCCAATGGAGCTATTATTAAAGATCACCGCGAATTCATATTAGGTTGGTTTGATAGTTTTGATTTTCTGGGATTTTATCTCTTTGTGCATTTGACTGGGAAAGTTGGTAGAAAATGAGTAAGCTGCAATTGTGTGCACGTTATGATAAATTTACATTTTTAGACCAAAATTCAGATGGTTAACCCAACCAACCAAACAAACAAGTTACATATATACTATATGGAGTGTGTGTATATTTATATATATATTTTGTTAATGTTCTTGTTAATGCCTAAAGTTTTCAAGAAAGCACATCTGGGTTTTTGTAATTTGATTAGAAAATGGTGTTGTGGTTGCAGGGCAAGAGAATCTGGGGCCATGGAAGAACGAAATCCCGGCACTTGCTGAGGCCCCAGGTCCTGCAAGCGACGGACGACCTCAGACCACCCTTGTGTTGGCGGCGAACCGGACGAACAGACCGGACATTCTTCGAGGTTTTAAGCCGTATCGTGGTGGCTGGGACATCACTAATAAACACTACTGGGCCGTAAGTTTTGTTCCTTGAAACATTATGTTGGTTGATTGTTGGATTGTTCATAAGAGCAAAGCTTAATCTGAGTTGCAGTGGAAATGGTGATGATTTTGATTTATGAATTAGTTGTCAGAGATTTATTTTTATTGATTGAAATTGCCAAAAAGCAACCCCTTGATATTGTAACTTGATGCCTATATTTTAGCATTTTGGTGATAATAAGTTGATGAAACTGAATTTTAAGCGGAACAGGTGATTTTTCATTGCCAATTATCGTGTTCCCAAAAAATTTTTATTTCAAGGAAAATCCATTGAAAAGGAATTAGCTGTTACACATTTGTTACAGTTGTGTGTTAATTTTCATTCGAGTAACAGAATTAGGAGTTGTTTTTGGTCCTGAGTGTCCGAAGCGACTCACTCTAGGCCTTCGGTAGCTACAATTGAGGGGGAAAAAAAAAGTGGACGTAAGTGTTCCAATGTTGAACACTTTATATGAACTTGTGCATAAATTTAGATTTATATCATTATGTTGGAGAAAGCTAGATTTGGTATTGTTTAAAACTCACGTTTATCAGAGTTATGATTTCGTTTATTTGTAACAACCTCTCTTTTGCCTTCTTATGTTGTCACAAAAGTATTGGGATTGAGATTGTAATTCTTTTCTGCTTCAACATTACTCATCATACCTTGGCTATTACTCGTCTGCAGTCAGTTGGATTCACTGGTTCAGCTGCTTTCATTCTTTCCGTCCTATGGTTTATCTCTTTCGGCATAGTTCTTGTGATTCATCATTGCTGCGGGTGGAGGATTAACATTAAGGGTGGAGGATCACATCTTTCACAAAAGATCTGCCTTATCTTGCTTTTAGTCTTCACCTGCGGTGCATCGTAATTCCCTGAAGACAAAATCTTTTTCTTTTTCTTACAAATTTTCCTCCTTTGTTATTTTTGTCGTGATGGAACTTGATGCCATTTATTTTTTTGTGAAACAGGATCGGATGTATCCTTCTATCCATTGGGCAGGATGAATTTCACGGAGAAGTCTTGCATACTCTGAATTATGTTGTAAACCAGTCAGACTACACCGTGCAAATCCTAAGAAATGTCACGCAGTATCTGTCCCTTGCGAAGGATATCAACGTGGCCCAGGTCTTCCTCCCGTCAGATATCATGGATGACATAGACAAGTTGAACGTGGATTTGAATACTGCAGCGGATACACTGATGGATAAAACAAGTGAAAATTCAATCAAAGTAAAGAAAGTCTTCAATCTTGTGTATGTAATTCTTTGACTTTGCGGAGTTCATCTTTTATTCACACTAGAAGTTAGTTAATGGGCTAATCTTGAGCCAAAAAAGAGAAAGAAAGGGGCTAATCTTGAGCTTGTTGTGTCAGCCGTTCAGCTTTGATCACCGTCGCAGCAGTGATGCTTGTCCTGGCCCTGCTTGGTCTTGGTACGTATAAAAGAAATAACATTATTTTTCCCATTTCCCTTTCTTTGCCCTCAAGTTTATTGGAATTTGTTTCTTCTCTTCTTGACGAGTTATTAATGTCTCTTGCTGCAGTTCTCTCTGTCCTAGGTTACCAGCATGCCATCCATATGTAAGTTATTTTTGTTTTAATATTTGTTCAAAGTTTGCTTCTTAAAGTGGTTTTTGTTACTCTTCAGTTGACGTTCCGCAGCTTTCGGTTATCTCAGTCTGACAGGATCAATAAATTGTTGCAGATTTATAATCAGTGGATGGTTACTCGTGGCAGTTACATTCATTCTTTGCGGAGTTTTTGTAATCCTCAACAAGTAAGACAAGTTTTCTTGGTTCGAGATGTGTATAGCGTTTTTTTTACATGCTTTTTATGTGAAGTTGTGAACTAGATAATAAATGTTAAAAAGGACGCAACTCAGCACCCTCCTCCCCAAACCAATAGGGCGTTTATTAGATTTAATTACTCTGTTTTGTTCATTGAATATTTGCATCATCCGCTGCTGAGCCATAGGAAGAAACACGCTTATGTGCCACCCCTGAAAAGAAATACGCATGCGCATAAGCATTCTCGTCATCATGTCTTATCTAATGTACATGCTTAATACGAAAAAACATAATGCTGCAATGCCTTGCGTTTTTCTTTTCTTTTTTGTGCCTTGTTCAGTGCAATATCCGACACATGCATGGCTATGCAAGAATGGGTAGAGAATCCCCATGCAGAAACAGCCCTTGGCAACATCCTTCCGTGCGTCGACCAAAGAACGACAAACCAGACACTCACCCAGAGTAAACAAACTATCAATGGCATTGTGAATATGGTGAATCAATTCATCTATACCTATGCCAACGCAAATCCCTCCAAAGGTTCTACTTATTCCTACAACCAGTCTGGACCCCTGATGCCTCCTCTCTGTTATCCATTCGACTCTCATTTGCAAGATAACCATTGTGGGGATCAAGAGGTGTCCATTGCAAATGCTTCACTGGTAAGACTCGTGAGTTTCAGTAATTCATTTTCTTTTGTTCTTTTTTTGTTAGGAAGCCAATTTTATAATTATTTCCGGAAGCTGTTTTTTAGTATTTTTGATAAACTACAGTCATTACTGTAGTCAAGAAATATAACACATAAAACCTTTGTACAGTTTAAACAGAACGTATCGTTAATTAGCAAATAATTTGACAATGCTAGGCTGAGTTACAAAGTTTCTCTCACACGTCAAAACTCGAGGCAAGTCTAGTTTTCAGGCTTTAACAATGAAAACTACTTATCACATCATAGGATAATCTTCCCTGACATTTGATGTGAAAAACCAACCTAATAGGGTTATGACATTTATGTTTTGCTAGCCTTGTGTTTCCGACAGTTTCCGACCTGCTAACTTTCTCACCTAAATTCTAATGCACATACCATGAAGGCTACTTCTTGAGTTTTAACTTGGTTTTGTAAATCTTTTCAGGTATGGCAAAACTACACATGCAAAGTGTCATCATCCGGGATCTGTACTACAACCGGGAGAGTGACCCCCGATATCTACACACAGCTGATTGCAGCAGTTAATGAGAGCTATGCCCTTGAGCACTACACCCCTCCTTTACTGAGCCTCCAGGATTGCAATTTTGTCCGCGATACATTCCGAAATATCACCTCGAGTTTCTGCCCTCCTTTAGACCGTTATCTCAAGACGGTAAATGCGGGGCTGGCCATGATCTCTGTCGGGGTCTTGCTCTGCCTTGTTCTCTGGATTCTCTATGCAAACCGCCCCCAAAGGGAGGAAGTGTTTGTGAAACTATCCTCATTAATAAAAGGCAGGACATACAAGAGAAGTTTGAACAGTAATAATAGCAACGATCAGGTGTCATCATCAAATACACCAGTTGAAGTGTGATATCTTTATAGTGAAAAATAAGTATGAAAAAAAAAATATTACGAATTTCGATGTATGTAGTTTTTGGAGAGTGCTATGTAAAAGAAGAAAAGAAACCAAAGTGGAGCGAAGTTCCATTTTGAGTTGAGAGCTATTGGTCTATTCTTCTGTAACCTGTTAATAATATAGTTGAAAGAAAAATGCAATATAGGTATTGATCGATTTTTCTTTACATGTACTTTCTTTTTATTTTTTTTCTCTTTACCCTCTATTTGTGTATAATTTCCTATGACATTCTTATCAAGAACATAACCAAAAAGAAAAGAAATTGAAATCAGAACACCATGAGAAGATATTCAATTCTCATTCATTATAAGTTGACAAGAATCATCCATCAACAAATATACATAAGAGAATAAGATAAAAGTAAAACATTATAAGAATCTTCTTACATGTCGTATCTTCAATCAAAGCCTAACCCTTAGAGAACAGTGATAAGACCTGAATTACAACACTAAGAACCCTAACTTATGAATTCTTATTCTTTTTCTTCTTCTACCTGTTTTTGTGACTGACTTGTTGAATCGCATTCCTGCCTCTCTTATTTATAGTCTACCCTCTATGTTTAAGAAGACCAACCTTTTAGGATCCCAACAACCACGGAATTCTTAATGCCAATTCACGAATTTATGTTTCCACTTTCTAGGATTGATCAATATCTGCGAAAAATGCAACGAGAAACCGACAATCTTCTTGGTGTTTCCAGAAGGTTGTTGCAATAAATAAGAACAATTGAAAAGGTCCAATTAGTTTTCCAAAGCCAACACAAATCAGCTCTCGAAGGCCAAACCCAGTACTAATAAGAAGACCAAACGATTTGTTCAAGCAAGAAAGTGTCTAAAAACAGAGAGTACCCTAAAGAATATATATATATATATATTAAACAAGGGTACAAAGATATTGCAGATCAAACAATTACTACAAGATAAATGCTTATGACATCCATGTAATCTGATATAAACAAACACCCAGAAAAATATAACTGTTGAACATATATTGGAAATAAGTACAAACAATATTCAAGGGAGTTCAAAATTTATTCCAAAATTGATCCTTTTTTTTTTTTTTTTTTACATGCATTCAGATATGCTAAAAGGGGCTAGCTTGAATTATATCATATGGAAGGAGAACTACAGAAAATCAATTCACAAAAATGAAAATACCAAGGAACGTGTTCAAAGTTTTCTACGATCATGATTGTTGTGGCCTCAAAATTTGATGTTCTCCATCAGCATAATATCCTCAATCTTCATCCCATCAGTCCCAGCCAAAGAATCCGATCCTGATACTGATTCCGATTCTGATTCCGGTGCTTCTTGCAGAGTAATAACCTCATTCAGGCCATGAACTGCGAGGGAGTCACTGTAATGCATGTTGGCGAAGAAAACAGGGGTTCCATTGAGCATCAAAATGTTCCCGGATCCGGTAACGTTGATCTTGAATCCTTCCGAGTATGTCGGCAGCACCGTCCCGTTGCTTAAGCTCACCAGATCGCTCCACAAGAGCCTGCACGGAACGACGTGCCGGAGAAAGATCGACGGCGAAGAGTCCTGCTCGCGACGATTCGACAACGCCTGGTCGTTCGGAGCGAAGACGGTAATCGGAGCAGATCGTTCCTTATCGAACCCTAGCAATTGCAAATCAAGAAACGACGCCATGGTTGAGTAGCCATTGGACCTCAGATTCTCGCTTGCTTCCTTAAACCAGGTAGATCCGGGGAACTGGCTAGGCGAAGAATCGCATATCGAATCGGACCTAGGGCTCGGATTGGGAATTGAGCCGGGAACATGGAAATTAGGGTCGAAGAAATCCTCAACTCCGAAGATGATCAGAGACTCATCGTGGAAGATCGGCGATGCGCTCGTGATCTTGACGTTGTTAAGCGAGATTTGGGAATCGGATGGAGAGGAGGTGACGTTCAACACGTTGCCGGCGAGGAGAGTCGGGATCTTGGTACCGGCGGCGAGAGATTTGAGGCTCTGAAGAGAGAGAGGGAGAGGGCAACAGTGATACTGGAGGAGAGAGAGAGCAGGCTGACCGGACTTCGAGAAGGCGGCGTCGGGAGGGGCGAAGATAGTGAGAACAGAGGACTTAAGGGTTAGGGTTTGGGAGACGAGCTGGAGAGTGAGAGCCATGGAGACGTAGCCGGAGTCGGTGAGGATCTCGGAGGCGTCGACGATGGTGTCGGAAGGGAGAGAAGAGGAGAGAGAAAGTAGAGAGAGAAGGACTAGAAACGTGATCGGAAGCGAGGCGGCCATTGATGGAGCTTCAGAGGAGGTTCCTTGAGTCTGGGAGTGAGAGTGAGAGTGGCATAAATGGTAAATTCGAAGAAGAAAGCTCCTCCTTTTTGGCGGGAAAATGTATGACGTGGCGGCTGTTCTTTGGTTGGTTGATTTTGGGGGAAGCAGGGTTAGTTTAGTTCGTTAGAAGGTGAAAACGGGTTCGTTAGGAGTTGCTGCCAAATGACGGTATTGCCCCTAGTCGTTTCTTAACGTTGTAAAGTGGATTGTCCGGGAATCAAAGCCTTCGGAAAAGTGGGAGAGGGACTTTTTTGACATATAACATCATGTTACTATACAAGTTGAAATCTATAACGAAAAAAGAAAACTAATACATTATTTTAATCACACATTCAACTCCAGTTATAACGTAATACTCATTTAATCACTTCATATATTATATTTAAAAACATTTCCATTTACAATACACCCTCTCATTTCACTTTTTATCTATTTTCTTTTTGTTTTTATTTTTATCAATCACAACACATACTTGCTTTCACCCATACCCATTAAAATAATTATACAAATATAAACATCTAAACACACATTTCATTTGGATAAAATGATTAAAAGGAACATCCAAATGCATTTTAAAATACTTTAATTAGATCGAAACACAATATAAAATAAATGCTTGACTCAAACGAATTATAAAATATTACACAAATAGCAAAAGGTATACTCCTTATTATAAAACATAATTGGGTAAATATTTTTTAAGATTATTTTTTTGTTAAATGACTGAAATTTAGCAAATGACCGCTTTAAGAAGCAATCAATAAGTGATTGATTAATTTACTAATATTAACAAGTGATTAAATAATGTTAGTGTGCATTTTTTGCTAATTGATTATGATAAATCCTTATTAATTATGATCAATAATTGATTGGTGACCATTATGCTAAATAAAAAAATTAGACTGTTTAATAAATGTATAAAAACTTTTTATTTATCTAATTTTTCTATCTACTCTTATTACTTCCTTTCTTAAACCACCAACTAATTAAATTTTGTTATTGTTGTTGTTATTATTATTATAACTACTAGTATTACTATTACTTTTTGTTACTAGTATGAAAATCTTTTGCAGTATGTTTCTTAACATATATATTTAATTTAAAGCCTTAAAGAATAAAAGGAAAAGAGAAAAAAATTTCATAGCATGTTTTAATTTCTTAATAAAATACGACTACAATTTTTTTATTGATTAATTTTAAAATTAGTCTAAAAAAAATTCTTTCAATAACTTTAAAAGTTCCAAATGGGGCTATTTGTTTTGTTTTTATTTTTATTTTTGGTACTCTAGAGAAATGCCCCAAAATCATATCTTGGATTGATATTTGCCACATATAAAAAAATTTTACAAAAAATATCACATGATGACATCTGATAATATTAATTAATTGATTTTAAAGCATCAATTATACCCTTAAGATACGAACTAATACAACTTCGTATCTATGTTGATATCAGCTGGTTACTGATCGGTAGCGGGTGATTGATAACCAAGTGATTAACGAAAGGTGGTTACTGACCGTAACCAACCGATGATTGATAACTAAGTAGTCACTGACCAGTAACCAACTAGTAGTCGGTAAGCACTTGGTTATCAATTGATAATCAAATGATTATCGAGGTAACCAAGTAGCTACCAATCAGTAAGCAATTGGTTATAAACCGAAACTTCAAACTCCACCTGATTTTCAGAAGAGGTACTTACAAAAATGTCCAAATTAAATGATCACTTCTAAAAAAATGGGCACTAATCAACTTATTTGGTAATTTGAATATAATTTGAATTTGACTTAATTTTTGTTCCTTATTTACCCCTCCATGTAATATGGATAATTGCTTAGTTTTATTTATTTATTTAATTATTTGTATTTTTATATTTTCTTATTTGTCGAAAAAATTTGTTAAAGTTAAAAGATTGTGCAGGTAATTAATAGTTATTATCTTTTTATTTATGGTAGTACATTTCAAAATGAATAGTAAACAATGATTTTTCAATTTTAAAAATATTATTCCATATTTAACAATTTTAACATACAATTAGGGATTCTCGCGTTCATATTTTTTGTGTGGAATTAATCTTTTTTATTTTAGGAGATGATGTAATAAGGACACTATTTGTGTATTTATTTTTTTTAAATGGGATTTTTTTTGTAGTTCTAAATATTGTTACCTTATTTTAAGGATTCACTTGTTTCTTTTTTTTTTTTTTTAAGGGAAAATTTCATTAAACTCACTAAGAAGATATAAAAATATCAAACATAAGAAATAAAAATGAATCTACCAGTAAAATCTGATGACGCTTAAATGGAAAAATGTATGCTTGAGGCCTGATAACGGGAATATACCTCATCACACTGAAATCGAGCACATGTAAGTCTCTTTGTGACAAAATCTCGACAATCAATGGATTTTTCCGATCAATCAATGGCCAAGACTTATTAGCACTAAGGTCACTACTAACTCCGCTTGGAAGTAATTCTAGCATGACCACAATACCGTCAAGACTCAGATGTAACGAATAAACAATCAACTTAGAAGATGAAGAAACCACCTTCGTTATTATAAACAACAAAAAGAAAAGAAAAAAAAAAACACCAAAGAATAGACGACGAAGACATCGTCAATATTAGACACAAAATTACACACACAAAAAAAAAACCATTCACGTAGAAAGAGTCATTGTCGATAAAACGAACCACATTATCGGGAGTAACCGTTTTGCCGAAGCCAAGCTGCTATAGGACCTCCCTGGTATGTGACGACCACGCACTACCACCAACTATCTTATTCCTGCCTTGCTCCTTTCCACAACGTTCATCCTCCTGTCACGGGCTCGCCTCTGCCAAAACTCTCACCATATGATTCTCACCTTCATCTTTAGGGTCGAGAAACCAGATACAGACCAAAGGCCACCATCGGAATCCGGCTACAAGAGAGAAAAACGATTGAAAAACCCTAACCCTCACACGTTAGAGAGAGAGAAGAGAGAGAGAAAGAGAAAGGGAAAGTGAAATATCAGTTTCTTTTTTCAAAAGTTATTATGAATTTCTTTTTTCTTTTTCTTTGAGATACCACGGATTCACAATCATCGACATAAAGCAAGGTTCCTATTTTTGTGGATTGTGGTTTTTATTAAAGAAACTGACTTTATTTTTTCATTTTATGTTTCTTTATAGTTTTCCTTGAGAAATTATTCTCTCCCTGTTACGTTTTTACATGGTTGTTTAGACATGTACACTTTAAATTTATTTTTCATATTGACCGCATCCATGAAAACAAGATATATTCTACAAAACACTAAAGTAATGATATTGAACACCATTTAGGAAATTTTGGAGCGTCCATATCTTACTGACCCAGTCATTAATAGAGCACAAACTTAATTAACCGAGACGATATATCAAATCCATTCGCATATTCTCAAAATTAACAAAAAATTAATAGATTTACAAGAACAAAAGATTAACAGAAATTCGTAAAAACAAATAGAATAATCTAATATTAATTGAACCACTAACAAACAATAAACTATAATGACCGAGTAACTAAAAATTAAATCAAGAAAAGAGAAAAATTAAAAGATCAGTATTTTTACAAACAAATAAATCCCAAAAATTAATAACACCATCATCTCATGGACATTGGCTTCCGATGGTGGTGGTTGTAGGTGCGTCGAAATGGAGAAAATGAGGAGAAATCATGTCGGAGAGAAGAAGAGAGGGACGAAAAATCGTTTTTTTCATTTTGGTGTTTTTTCCCCCTTTCTTTTTTGATTTCAAAAGCACAAATAAGGGAGAGTAGGTGGTATCTTTTTTTTTTTGTCCTTTTTTTTTTTTTTTTGAAATTGTGAGATTCATATCTTCTATCTAATTTGCAAAGGACAAAATGAAGAAAGCTACATAATTTGAGGATTTATAGAATTAAACTATAATTTTTACTATTTATTTAGATTAGGGAATACAGAAAGAATATTAAATTGTGTCAATTAATAAAATGATTCAAAATTCTTTTTTTACTTTGTTAAATAATTTTAAAAAATTTTATTAGCAAGATGACTTCGGAACTATTGAAAACAACTAATCTTTTAGTTGTTCGTTTTCAGTGTTAAAATGAAATAATGTTATTTTGTTAACTTCATTTTTAAAAATGGAAACTATATTCCAAATATGAAATATAATAAGTTATCGATTCACGCACAAGTCTCCTATAACATAAAACTTGACACAATTTCATTAATAAATTCGAATGACGCAGGAGAAGAAATAATGTTTACTGGATTCTACAAAAAAAAAAAAAAAAAACAATGTGCTGATTTCAATTTATAAGGTTACCACATTGACAAAATTGCTATAAAAGTCGTGGCATTCTCTAACAGACATTAGCGCTCTCTTTTTTCCCGCTCAAATACTTCATTTATTAATCCTCTCTCTCTCCTAAATTCTCTCTCTCTCTCTCCCCCACTACTACAAAAGTTGGCTTAGACGACGGAGATTACACGATGATTTTACTAAAAGCGCCATCTAAAACCTAATTACATGACGGTTTATTGTGTAATCTTCTGAAAATCACTCTAAAAATTTAAAATTTTGTGCTTTGAAATTCACGCGTCCGAGATTACACAACAGTTTATGAAAATTGTCAGGTAATCTTCCGAAAATCACTCTAAAAATTTGAAATTTTGTGTTTTGAAATTCGCGCGTCCGAGATTACATGACGGTTTCCATAAACCGTCGTGTAATCTTCCGAAAATCACTCTAAAAATTTGAAATTTTGTGCTTTGAAATTCGTGCGTTCGAGATTACACGACGGTTTATGAAAACCGTCGTGTAATCTTCCGAAAATCACTCTAAAAATTTGAAATTTTGTGTTTTGAAATTCACGAGTCCGAGATTACACGTCGGTTTTCATAAACCGTCGCGTAATCTTCCGAAAATCACTTTAAAAATTTGAAATTTTGTGCTTTGAAATTCTCGCATCCGAGATTACACGACGGTTTCCAAAAGCCGTTGTGTAATCTTCCGAAATCACTCTAAAAATTTGAAATTTTGTGCTTTGAAATTCGTGAGTCCGAGATTACATGACGGTTTCCATTAACCGTTGTGTCATCTTCCGAAAATCACTCTAAAAATTTGAATTTTATGCTTTGAAATTCGCACGCCCGAGATTACACGACAGTTTCTCTAAACCGTCATGTAATCTTTTGAAAATCACTCTAAAAATTTGAAATTTTGTGCTTTGAAATTCGTGTGTTCGAGATTACACGACGGTTTCCGTAAACTGTCGTGTAATCTTCCGAAAATCACACTAAAAATTTAAAATTTTGTACTTTGAAATTCATGTGTCCGAGATTACACGACGGTTTCCAAAAACCGTTGTGTAATCTCAAGACTACACGACGGTTTCCCTAAACCGTCGTGTAATAAAAAATGTCTTGTAATCTTCCGAAAATCACTCTAAAAATTTAAAATTTTATACTTTGAAATTCGTGTGTAGACCCTTAACTTAAATCCATTTCCCTCATCCTTTCTCATCATTTTCATCTTTCTCCCTCTCAATTACTCAAAGATTTCTCCTCCTTCGCCCGCCCGCCGACAGTGCTTCCGCCTTACCATCTCTCTTATTCTCCCGGTGACGCCGCCACCGCTGCCCTCCCCTCTTCCTCATTCGACCGACGTCTGCAACACCGCCATCCCTTCCCCCTCATTCTCCCGTCACCCTCAATGCCGCCCTCCCCTCTCTCTCTTTTTTTCGTAGCCGCCGTCGCCACCTCCACTACCACCCTGTCTTCCCATCAAGGTTGTGACTATTTTGCATCAAATAAAGACAAAGTGACTTCCATATTGCTCAATTTCTTATTTTCCAACACAAATACAAACACACAATTCTTTTATAACTTGCTTGGAGTGTAATTTGTGTATTTTTTGTTGTTCAATTTTTTTTATTGTTGCTCTTTGTAGACGAATCTTTTGTGCAATTTTTTGGCATTTTAAGATCTAAGAACACACAATATTCTACGTATTTTTTTCCACCTACCACATGCTCGATGAAATGTCAAAATGGAATTTTGTTTGATTTAAACTTAAAGGTATGCATCTTAATTATTTTGAATTTTGCAAACTTGCTAGGGACCTAATGGATTGGAAGCTTATAGCCGGATAAGGGATTAAAAGGAGACGAGATTATAAAACAAAAATATCAGATCGTCCTTATCCTCACCAAGAGGGAAGTGTTCAATGTGGTTATTTTGTTTTAGGTTTTATGAGGGACATAGTGTTGAATGGAATTGACGTACTTGAAAGAAAAGAATTTTATACTTGGGATGATATGGATTTAATTAAGGGAGAATGGACTAAATTTGTAATGTAATTCATTAATTATTATATGTAAACTGGTAATGTAATTGGTGGTTTTTTTACTTTGATACAATGTAGCTAATATTTTGTCAATCATAGCCAAGTCCGTGTATTGGATAACACAAGGGTTAGGCCACCCGAGGGAAATCACCAAAAAATGCCAAAATATTTTTTAATTCATGTTGGACTTTACACGACGGTTTTCAACAAAAACCGTCGTGTAAAGTTCTTACTTTGGTGAAATTTGCTCCCTTTTTTTCTTTATTCGATGACGGTGTAAACTGTCATGGAATATTGAGATACCACGACGGTTTATTAACCGTCGTGGTAGCTCAAAACATTCCACGACGGTGGATTACACAACGGTTGTCTAACCGTCGTGTAAACTTTACACGACGGTTAATAACCGTCGTCAAATCTATAATTTTTACTAGTGCCCCTTAAATCTTCTCTCTGAGATCGCGTTTGGCTTCCGAGAAAACTTCGTCGTGATTCACTCCATCTACTCCCAATGAATCAGGTTTGTAATTTTGAGTCTTAGATCATTCCCTCTTGATTGATAGATATCGAAAACTTAGAACTTTGTTATCTTATACATATACGTATATAGATATACACATAAATACATATTTGTAGTATTGAATTCGAAATCAGAGCCCTCATCTACTCACTAAACTTTAAACACACACACACACATATATATATATATATTGGTTTAACAATTTTGTTTCTTTTTTTGTTCTCCCTTTGATTGATTGACTTCGAGAAATAAATGCATATATATATATATATGTTGAAGATTTAGATTTCCTTTGATTGATTGTCATCTTCTAGTTACCATTTCTAATTCTTTCCAGTTATAGAGTAATTGATTGTAATTGACAATAAATCTTGGTGTACATTAACTGTAGACATGGCAAGATTGGTGTTCATCTCTATGTAGACATACACAATATGAACGAAATTGAAAATTCCACTTGTTTTTTAGTGTGTGTTTGTGTGTGTGTATATGTGGTTTAGTAATTTTCGAATTCTGTAATTGGTTTAGAAAGTTTGTGTTTTCTATTGATTGACTTCAGAATTTACAAATTTAGGAATTTGTTGGATTGCCTGAGCTACTTGAGCCAAATCAAGTTCAGGGGCATATCGTCCACGGAGTGCAGATCGGTCCAGCACCAGCACCAGTTATCCTAGAGATTCAAGAGCTGTCATCACCTAACTCTAACTTGTCGCCATCTTCAGACTCTTCGATGGGTGGAGGCGCTTCCAATCGACCTTCAGCTTCGAACTCGAATCGACCTTCTTCCTCGAGCTCGGAAGACGAAGCTATTGGTGGCTTCTAGTGGATCTATGACCGAATAGAAAGCCACATTGTGAAAATTAGAAAGTAATCTCTAACTTTGACTTCATTTTTTTTTTGGCCTCTGATTATATATTCTCTCTCTCTGCCAATTGATTCACATTTCTTGTAATTTGACAACCTTTCATGCCAACATTATTTCAATGAGATGTTATCCAAAATAGGGGTTGCCATTAAATACTTTGACAAATGCTCAGTTTTTCTTTGCCTAATGGATGTGGGACTCCCCATGTTAAGACCACAACAAATTTCCACTTTAGCAACTACGAGTAAGTGTCCCTACAAATTTCTCTTTTGAAAGTTTTCTAGCTTATAGATGAAGTGAATGTCGACAGTAACTTCAAGTGCACCCATGGGCACCTTCAATTATGTATCTTTGTTTGTAGAGATCTTGACTAGATTTTACGGCAACTATATGGTGGTTGGACTTCTTTTCCCTTCTATTTTAAGTCTACCTCACGACTTAATCGTACACATTCTCTTAACGTTGAGATTTTGAGTTTAAATAATCCTCGTAACTCAATCTAAACGTGATACAGAAAATATCACCATTCCTCTTCCAATCGAATTTTTCGCATATTGCAGTACTACTCTTTCTTTGTCAACCTTCATTAGAGATCATGAATCTTACCAAGTTTCAGATACTCAACATTGCTTAGAACCGTCTCTCCGGCAACAGTTTTGTTGTTACGATATCTTTCCTCCAACTCATTTTCCAGTGACATTCCAAGGAGCATCTCGAACTTGACAGAGTTCCAGCTCATGAAAAACATCACAACGAGAAAATAATCTTAAAAAACTGAAAAATTACTGCAGATATGGAAAGAAAACATGACAATATACGACATGATTTTGCTAAATTTGGGGTGAAAACCTAAATAAAGATAGGTACAAAAATCAAATTATTTATTTTAATTATTTAAGAAGAATAGTTTTTTTACTACCGAATTATTTGTTCATAACTACTTGTCTATTACATTTTTGTGGGGTGAAAATATTTATATAAAGGAGAAGTGATTCAAGGGGGCACCCCTTTCACTCCCCCCCACCCCCCCCACCCTCGAATTCCCAGCGCAGAGTAGGAGCTCAAATCTTAGGCCTCTCCCTCACTTCTCAGTGAGAGTCTGAAAAGTATGTTCATAACCACCTCATCCACCCCTTTGACGACGATTCAAGCTTTTTTTTTTTTTTTTTTTTGGCTGAAATTTTGTTAGATAAGCTACAGAAGCAACTGATCCACCACAAGGGGGGAATCATCCCTGAAAACAAACATTGAAATTTAGTCATCACCAGCAAGTGCTCACTCTCGCTAGATCTTGTCTTCACCTTGACGCTGTAAACTCCGAAGCCAAACATGTTCAACACCCGATCTCGAGGGAGGCTACAGGTTGGCATCAACCACCCGATACTACCGATACTAGCACTTCAAAATGCTTTTAAGTAATTTATCAACATATAAGGACGGTGGACTTCTCACAAAATATGGAGGCAATGAACTAAAACCTACCAGTAGTCTTCCTTGAAATCCAGGATGTACGATATGTTTAAGATTGGAAGGCGGCACAATAAGAATGCACTTCTCCCTGTCGAAGCCTTGGGTTACGGACTGATCAAGAAGCTGAGAAAGCTCTTGCTAGCGCTGGCACTAGTCGCCTAAGAAGATCCCCAGATTTGGAGGTTCTTTTGTCAGGCAGCAGAGAAAGAATTGAAGTTTGGGATACGTTATGGAGGTGCCAGTGATTTAGCTTAGACATTATATACACATATATATTATATAGGTATACTCTCTTATCCGGCTGTCAAATTTATAATTTTTTTTTTTTTGTGTACCTTATTGTTGTAACAAAGAGTTGATTTCATTGTAATATTTTTTAATGATACTCGCTTGTTTCAGCAACAATTATGAAATGGTACCATCTTATGCATAATTTTGTATAAAGTTAAGAGTTACAACTGCCGGACAAGAGATAGTTTCTATACAAACATTACCTACTTGACGTTCGAGAAAACTTCATTCCCTGTCCCCACGGATAAGACGAGTTTCGATTGCCATTATCAAATAGAAGCCTGTTTATGGACAATGATTTTTCTTTCAATCGATTATTCAGAACGCATGACATTAAAAACATAAGCAAATCATCATCGTATACCATGAGCTGTTGCTCTAGAACAGAAACTAGCAATTGATGCTCTTTTTACCAGAGCTGAATATGTGAAGACGTTTAAGAAGATTCTCATGAAGTTCAGCAAATGATGCACATATCAACTTGGAACGTACATACGGACGAGTTCCTGTACATAGCGTCGCTAGTATCTACAGGGGATAAGCAACCATATACGCAAGAGAGTCGAAAGACCTAAACCTAACACTACTCAAATCACAAACGTACAAGCCCTAGAAAGTTATACATCTACGGATGGATGTCAAGAGTTTTGACATATTCACATATGGCAGCCTTACAGCATGACGCCCTTACACGTCCATAACATCGAATATTTCCCCATCGTCCTCATATCGTAGATCATCCATGAGAAATCCATCTGCCACCATGTCACTGCCATATATAGAAAGGATTAGTCTTCGAGGAACCCATATTTACCAACTAGTAAAGCTCCAAGTTTCAAGCAGTTTTAATGCTTTGACTTACCTTAAACAGCAGAAACGGAAACTCACAACACACTTCAGTTTTCTATTATAGAAGAAGAAACTGAATGACCATCTCAAGTAAAGAAAGGAATTGAAGTCAAAGCATGTTTTATTGATTAATTTTAAAATTAGTCTAAAAAAAATTATTTCAATAACTTTAAAAGTTCCAAATGGGGCTATTTGTTTTGTTTGTTTTGCTTTTTTATTTTTGGTACTTTAGATAAATGCCCCAAAATCATATCTTGGATTGAAATTTGCCACATATAAAATTTTTTTACAAAAAATATCCCATGATGACATCAGATAATATTAATTAATTGATTTTAAAACATCAATTATACCCTTAAGATACGAATTAATACAACTTCATATCTATATTGATATCAGCTGGTTACTGATCGGCAGCGGGCGATTGATAACCAAGTGATTAACGAAAGGTGGTTACTGACTGTAACCAACCGATGATTGATAACTAAGTAGTCACTGACCAGTAACCAACTAGTAGTTGGTAAACACTTGGTTATCAATTAATAACCAAATGATTATCGAGGTAACCAAGTAGCTACCAATCAGTAAGCAACTGGTTATAAACCGAAACTTCGGACTCCACCTGATTTTCAGAAGAGGTACTTACAAAAATGTCCAAATTAAAAGATCACTTTTAAAAAAATGGGCACTACTCAACTTATTTGGTAATTTGAATATAATTTGAATTTGACTTAATTTTTGTTCCTTATTTACCCCTCCATGTAATATGGATAATTGCTTAGTTTTATTTATTTATTTAATTATTTGTATTTTTATATTTTCTTATTTGTCGAAAAAATTTGTTAAAGTTAAAAGATTGTACAGGTAATTAATAGTTATTATCTTTTTAGTTATGATAGTACATTTCAAAATGAATATTAAACAAGGATTTTTCAATTTTAAAAATATTACTCCATATTTAACAATTTTAACATACAATTAGGGATTCTCGCGTTCATATTTTTTCCGTGGAATTAATCTTTTTTATTTTTGGAGATGATGTAATAAGGACACTATTTGTGGATTTATTTTTTTAAAATGGGATTTTTTTTTTTTTTTGTAGTTCTACATATTGTTACCTTATTTTAAGGATTCACCAGTTTCTTTTTTTTTTTTTTTTTGTTTTTGTTTAAGGGAAAATTTCATTAAACTCACTAAGAAGATATAAAAGTATCAAACATAAGAAATAAGAATGGATCTACCAGTAAAATCTGATGACGCTTAAATAGAAAGATGTTTGCTTGAAACCCAATAACGGGAATAATCTCATCACATTGAAATCGAGCACATCTAAGGCTTTTTGTGACAAAATTCCAATAATCAATGGATTTTCCCGATCAATCAATGGCCAAGACTTAGTAGCACTAAGGTCACTACTAACTCCGCATGGAAGTAATTCTAGCAGGATCACAATACCGTCAAGACTCAGATGTGACGAACAAACAACCAACTTAGAAGACGAAGAAACCACCTCCGTTATTATAAACAACAAAAAGAAAAAAAAAACACCAAAGAATAGACGACGAAGACATCGTCACTATTAGACACAAAATTACACACCAAAAAAAAAAAACCATTCACGTAGAAAGAGTCATTGTCGATAAAACGAGCCACATCATCGGGAGAAACTGGTTTGCCGAAGTCGAGCTGCTATAGGACCTCCTCAGTGTGTGACGATCATGCACTACCACCAACTATCTAATTCCTGCATTTTCCTTTCCACAACGCTCATCCTCCTACCATGGGCTCGCTTCTGTCAAAACTCTCACCATATGATTCTCACCTTCATTTTTAGGGCCGAGAAATCAGAGACAGACCAAAGGCCACCATCAGAATCCGATTCCAAGAGAGAAAAATGATTGAAAAACCCTAACCCTCACAATTAGAGAGAGAAGAGGGGGAGAAAGAGAAAGGGAAAGTGAAATATCAGTTTCTTTTTTCAAATGTTATTATGAATTTCTTTTTTCTTTTTCTTTGAGATACCACGGATTCACAATCATCGACATAAAGCAAGGTTCCTATTTTTGTGGATTGTGGTTTTTATTAAAGAAACTGACTTTATTTTTTCATTTTATGTTTCTTTATAGTTTTCCTTGAGAAATTATTCTCTCCCTGTTACGTTTTTACATGGTTGTTTAGACATGTACACTTTAAATTTATTTTTCATATTGACCGCATCCATGAAAACAAGATATATTCTACAAAACACTAAAGTAATGATATTGAACACCATTTAGGAAATTTTGGAGCGTCCATATCTTACTGACCCAGTCATTAATAGAGCACAAACTTAATTAACCGAGACGATATATCAAATCCATTCGCATATTCTCAAAATTAACAAAAAAATTAATAGATTTACAAGAACAAAAGATTAACAGAAATTCGTAAAAACAAATAGAATAATCTAATATTAATTGAACCACTTACAAACAATAAACTATAATGACCGAGTAACTAAAAATTAAATCAAGAAAAGAGAAAAATTAAAAGATCAGTATTTTTACAAACAAATAAATCCCAAAATTTAATAACACCATCATCGAAATCATGGACATTGGCTTCCGATGATGGTGGTTGTAGATGCGTCGGGATGGAGAAAATGAGGAGAAAAGAAGAGAGGGACGAAAAATCGTTTTTTTCATTTTGGTGTTTTTTTTTTCCCCTTTCTTTTTTGATTTAAGCACAAATAAGGGAGAGTGGGTGGTATCTTCTTCTTCTTTTTTTTTTTTTTTTTGTTGAAATTGTGAGATTCAAATCTTCTATCTAATTTGCAAAGGACAAAATGAAGAAAGCTACATAATTTGAGGATTTATAGAATTAAACTATAATTTTTACTATTTATTTAGATTAGGGAATACAGAAAGAATATTAAGGGGGTGTTTGGTATGTAAGTTTGAGTTAAGATTTGTAAGTTTAAATAGTAAATTTTTTTGAATTTTCAGAAAAGACAAACAACTTTTTGGGGAAAAAGACAAAAAACATTAAAAAATTGTGTCAATTAATAAAATGATTCAAAGTTCTTTTTTTACTTTGTTAAATAACTTTAAAAAATTTTATTAGCAAGATGACTTGGGAACTATTGAAAACAACTAATCTTTTAGTTGTTTGTGTTCAATGTTAAAATGAAATAATGTTATTTTGTTAACTTCATTTTTTAAAAATGGAAACTATACTCCAAATATGAAATATATTAAGTTATCGATTCACGCACAAGTCTCCTATAACATAAAACTTGACACAATTTCATTAATAAATTCGAATGACGCAGGAGAAGAAATAATGTTTATTGGATTCTACCAAAAAGAAAAAAAAAACAATGTGCTGATTTCAATTTATAAGGTTACCACATTGATAAAATTGCTATAAAAGTCGTGGCATTCTTTAACAGACATTAGCGCTCTCTTTTTTCCCGCTCAAATATTTCATCTATTAATCCTCTTTCTCTCCTAAATTCTCTCTCTCTCTCTCTCCCACTACTACAAAAGTTGGTTTAGACGACGGAGATTACACGATGATTTTACTAAAACCGTCATCTAAAACCTAATTACATGACGATTTATCGTGTAATCATCTGAAAATCATTCTAAAAATTTAAAATTTTGTGCTTTGAAATTCACGCGTCCGAGATTACACGACGGTTTATGAAAACCGTCGGGTAATCTTTCGAAAATCACTCTAAAAATTAGAAATTTTGTGTTTTGAAATTCACGCGTCCGAGATTACACGACGGTTTCCATAAATCGTCGTGTAATTTTCCGAAAATCACTCTAAAAATTTGAAATTTTGTGCTTTGAAATTCGCGCGTTCGAGATTACACGACGGTTTATGAAAACCGTCGTGTGATCTTCCGAAAATCACTCTAAAAATTTGAAATTTTGTGTTTTGAAATTCACGCGTCCGTGATTACACGACGGTTTCCATAAACCGTCGTGTAATCTTCCGAAAATCACTCTACAAATTTGAAATTTTGTGCTTTGAAATTCAAACGTCCGAGATTACACGACGGTTTCCAAAAGCCGTTGTGTAATCTTCCAAAATCACTCTAAAAATTTGAATTTTTGTGCTTTGAAATTCGTGAGTCCGAGATTACATGACGGTTTATGGGCCTGAGCTACTTGAGCCAAATCAGGTTTATGGGCATATCGTCCACGGAGTGCAGATCGGTCCAGCACCAGATATCCTGGAGATTCAAGAGCCGTCATCACCTAACTCTAACTTGTCGCCATCTTCAGACTCTTCGATGGGTGGAGGCGCTTCCAATTGACCTTCAGCTTCGAACTCGAATCGACCTTCTTCCTCGAGCTCGGAAGACGAAGCTGTTGGTGGCTTCCAGTGGATCTATGACCGAACAGAAAACCACATTGTGAAAATTAGAGAGTAATCTCTAACTTTGACTTCATTTTTTTTTTTGCCTCTGATTATATATATTCTCTCTCCCCCCCACTACTACAAAAGTTAGCTTAGACAATGGAGATTACACGATGATTTTACAAAAACTATCGTCTAAAACCTAATTACACGACGGTTTATCGTGTAATCTTCCGAAAATCATTCTAAAAATTTGAAATTTTTTGCTTTGAAAATTGCGCGTCCGAGATTACGCGACAGTTACCAAAAACCATTATGTAATCTTACGAAATCACTCTAAAAATTTGAAAGTTTGTGCTTTGAAATTTGTGTGTCCGAGATTACACGACGGTTTCCATAAATCATCGTGTAATCTTTCGAAAATCACTTTAAAAATTTGAAATTTTGTGATTTGAAATTCACACGTCCGAGATTACGCAACAATTACCAAAAACCATTATGTAATCTTACGAAATCACTTTAAAAATTTGAAATTTTATACTTTAAAATTCGTGTGTCCGAGATTACATGACAGTTACCAAAAACCATTATGTAATCTTACGAAATCACTCTAAAAATTTGAAATTTTGTGCTTTGAAATTTGCGCGTCCGAAATTACACGACTGTTTCCATAAACCGTTGTGTAATCTTCTGAAAATCACTCTAAAATTTTGAAATTTTGTGATTTGAAATTCACGCGTCCGAGATTACGCGACAGTTACCAAAAACCATTATGTAATCTTACGAAATCACTCTAAAAATTGGAAATTTAATACTTCGAAATACGTGTGTCCGAGCTTACGCGACAGTTACCAAAAACCATTATGTAATCTTACGAAATCACTCTAAAAATTTGAAATTTTGTGCTTTGAAATTCGTGCGTCCCAGATTACACGACAGTTACCAAAAACCATTATGTAATCTAACGAAATCACTCTAAAAATTTGAAATTTTGTACTTTGAAATTCGTGTGTCCGAAATTACATGACAGTTACCAAAAACCATTATGTAATCTTACAAAATCAGTCTAAAAATTTGAAATTTGTGTAATTTATCATAAACACGAAGTAAAAACTATTGTGAGAAGTGTAATTTATCATCTAATAAGTTATTTTAGACTCTTCTTGAGCATCCTGCCTTCAACACAGGTCAGTAGCTGACAAGACTAAACCGTTTCTTCAACAACTACATCAACTGACAAGCAAGCCTTGGATAATGAACCTAAATTTTGGCGCTTATATGGTAGGTCAAGATTGTATCCCACCATTTCAAAACATTTCTCTGGTATTGCTATACTTTCTTTAGTACAATATAGTAGTACATTGGGATCCAAATCCTAGTAAAAAGGTTAAGGTTGTGTAGGAAAGTTATTTTTCCGTCTCTCTAGTCCAAGTCCACTTACAGTTTGGAGTCTCAAACTGCAGACTAGACTTTTGGTACATTGTTCCACATTGTTTTGTACATCAAGGAATCTTCTTCTTTTTTTTTAAATTAAATATTTAGGCTATTACGTGTGCTGCGAGCCCTCATATCAATCATAATATGATGATTCTTTGATAGAAAAGAAAAAAAATTTAAAAAAAAATCTTATAGTAAGATGATGCTTTCAACCTTCAAATCTTTTATTACAAACACCATCAGTTTGCATGTTTTTCAATTTTGATGTGACTTTTACTGAATAATAGTGCAACCTGTTATGAGAATTCTTGTTAGGGGTGGACTTGAAAATTTATGGTTCAAACTTGTTCTAGGCTATATAATCTCTGAGTCTCCGTTCACTGTTGCTCTTGTAGTTCGATATATGTACAATTAGATCGGTCCTCTAATTCTCTGACACACCATAAATTCCTGAATGATAATGATCCTATTAGTCTCCTGGATTAATGGGGCCTATGCTAGAAGACTTTTTGGTTACAAAGTTTCTGTCAGGGTGATTGAACATAGAGTCTGTCCCTTCTTAGGTGTTAATAGGACTTTGATCGGTGACCTTTTTGGTGCATTGTAATTAGTATATCTTTAAGAGTGAGAGTGATATAATGGGTAAATTCGAAGAAGAAAGCTCCTTATTTTTGGTGGGAAAATGTGACCTGGCGGCTGTTCTTTGCTTGGTTGATTTTGGAGGGAAGTAAAGGTTGGTTACTTACTTATACGACCTTATCTAGTTCTCGAGGTGATAATACGGAAAGGTGTCATTTACAAGTGGTATATTGATCTTTCACGAAGTGGATTATCCATATAATAAAATCTTATTTAAGAAATGACCGCACAAATAAATAGTAGCACACTCAACTTGAAGTTAGGTTTTGAAGGTTTAAGCACCATTTTAATACTCCTGGGTGGCTTCTGGCATCTAACCAGATTCGATTACCTATATGAAAGTTTAGGAAAAAAATTATTTGCTGAAAAAAATGTCAATCATTTCTTATTGGCACAAGGAGTCACCAATTTACAGATATGCCATAGTTCGTACGTTAGGGGAGGGGAAAAAAAAAAAAAAGTTGTGTAGGAAAGTTATATTTCTGTCTCTCTAATCCAAGTCCACTTACACTTTGGAAGATCATTTTTCTTCAAGGAAATATCTCATTCTAGTTCCTATAATTTCACTTTTTTTCAATTTCAGTTTAGGTTGTTTGGGGAGGCTTTGGAAACCACCTTTCCAAAACTTCTTTCATTTATTTTTTTTGCAATTCAAAACTAATTTTCTTGAATTTTCACCATTTACATTTCTAAATACGTACTCAAACTCTAAAAGTCGTTATATTAGATCCAAATGAGCTGTTTTGTTTAAATTGCATAGAATTTCAAGAGAAATAAAACAATATTCATATTGATTTTTTTAAAACACGTTTCAAGATTTTACACTTTCACTTCCAACAGTTTGTTTTAACCATATATTTATGTTCAAAACTCATATCAATTTGAGTCTAAATATCTCCAATGCCTCTCCCAAACAGACCCTTACTAATAGAAAAAAGATAATTATACGTCATGTAAGTTGGTACTTAAAAATTGATATTAGAATTTGTGTTCTTAGAATTTTTCTTTTTTAATTTTTTCAGATAAACATGAAAGTGAAAATAAATAAAAGAACATGTAAGCCGAGTTGCTTACCCATGATGTCACATTTAAGTTCTTACACGTTTTTGTAGTTGCATTCAAGTCCTCAGTGTTACTATTCTGTAGCACATATAGTTGTTCTTAATTATTTGCCTTGTTTGTATGTTCTCGATATCGTTCTCTCCCTCCCTTTCTTTATAATTCTATCTTTGTAACTGGTATTTTTATTATTTTATTTATTTTTATACTTGTTATTAATAAATTCGCGAGGGAGGTTTCTCTCCATTTGCATTTCATTTCAAATAAAAAAAAACACGTGACAATCTTATTTTTTCAAGAAGAGGACCAAGTTGCGGGGCCTAATCCCATATAGTATCATCTAGCATTCTAGCTATATCTGCAAAAGTAATTCATCAACATTTTTTTTTAATATAAGAAAGCATTCAAATTAATTCGTCAACTTAACCAAAACCATAGTTTACCTCCTTAATTAGTTGCAGAAAATTTCAAATGCTCTAAACTTCAACTAGTAGAAAATCTAATTAAATAGTGATTTATCCCAAAAAAAAAATCAAATTAAAGTGACTTTTTGGCCAAATTAGTATATGCTTATACATCACCTGTAAGTATAGCGGTAAAACAAAGTTATCTGATAATAAAATGTAAACGTTATTATTGAATCTCAGTCGCTTATGGTAAAGTTATAACACAGTTGACATGATGGTCATTAGCTGTTGTTTTTGTTATTTAAATTAGATAAATAAAGAGTTTTTAAACACTTAGTTAAGTAAATTATCGATTTTTTATTTAACAAAATGACAATTAGTCAGTGAATTAATCATAATTTAGCATCAATCGATAAAAAAATACACATTAGTATTGATCAATAATTTATTAATCATTATCCATTAGTGATTGAATTGACTGGTTGAACTTTTTTTTTTAACGATCCTTTTAAATCTCACAAAACTTCGTGTATTTATTAAAAAAACTTCATAAAAAAGATCATTTATTCACAAATCCCTTTTTATTTTAAAAATGGAATTTCTATCTTCTCTTTTTCTACTTTTTTATTTTATAGAAAGTTATGGAAACAAATACCCGAATAGACACTACACTCTCTTAAAACTTGCTTGAATTTTTTATATTTTATTCTTATCTCATAACATGTTAAAAAAAAAAAAAAAAAACTGCAATCCAAAAATAATAACCACCTTTAAAAGAGAGAGAGAGAGAGAGAGAGAGAGAGAGAGAGATATCAGTACCTAATTTAACAAGGTCATACCAAATGAGAACATGGGCAGGCTGGGCTTAAACAATTAAAATTTGGGCTCTTCCCGAACAATCCATCGTACCGACCGTTGGAAACTAAAAGGGGCAATACCGTCATTTAGCAACAATCTTCTAATGAACCCCGTTAACGAACCCCAGTAAAAATAAGTACATTAAAAAATCCATTTTTAAATTTCCATTTTAAAATAGGTTCATTTTTTTAACATATATGTATATTTTTAAAAAATAAATGTCTATAATACTTATTTTACCATTTTATTATAGCTCGCATCATTTCATTTTTTTATATAAATTTATTAATTTATATTTTTTTGTTTTTTAACTTTAATGATGAATATTTTTGTTGATAAATGTAAATTACCTTTAATAAACCCAAAGTAGCTATAAAATCAAAATAATTATAATAAATATAAAATGTTTGTTATAAAGATGATAGTTCATACCAACTAATAAATACAACACAAAATAACAATGATAAATAATGATGAAATTAAAATATTCATTTTTTTTATAAAATAGTCTGAGAACGTACTCCGCACGTGTTGCCGTGTTAAAGTCGCCTTAACAGCTAAATTCTTTTAATGCTTAAAAAATTTATTCATGATTCATTTCAATATTCCTGAGTTTTTTTAATTTATTTTTAATTAAGATTGTCGCAAGACTTGAAGCTTGTTATTTTATAGTATGACAAAATGACTAAGCACTAGTTTTACAACTTTTACACTTTGCAGGTGGTAAGAAAGACAATTTATATTGTCTTTGCAAATGCTTATAATTTATATATACGTTTCCCCACGTTATTTGCCTGTTTTAGTTTTCTCTTTTATGTAAACTAAAAGAGTCGATTTAATATATTTATTTAAACAAAAATCTAAAATAGTCTAAAATAATTCCCACATATTATATATTCATTTACTTGTATTTCTTGCCTGGTTGCATGGTGATATGAGTTCTAAAATATTAAGCTTGATACTTTTATACGACTTGGATCCAATAATCTAAATTTGATTAGACGTTTTAATTATTCAATTCTTGAAAAGAAGTAGACACATAATCTTTTTTTTGGTTTGGCATAGTATTTTTTGGTTGGTGAAGTTCGGTATTTAACATATTTTATTTTTCTTGCACATTTCTGTATTTAGGTTTTGATGCCTAACAGAGTTTTATCTCCTACGTGGAAATCACGAGACCAAATTTTACACATTAATGTATGTTTTTGAGCAAGAAGTCAAGACCAAATATGATGATCAAGGTGAAATGGCCAGAAAGTTTAATTCAAAATACATATATACACATATACAATCGAACCTGATTAATAATAACTTGGGAAAAACAGGAGAGAAACACAACAACGAAGCAAAGAACTTGTCGATTAACTTCTTAAATGTAAACTTCCTGCAAACGTCAAATAATCATGTACATTTACTCCTGACATTGAAAAATAAATTAGTTTAGGTATATCAACTTTAAGGACTACAAAGAATGCATATTCAAATAATAAGCATTTGCAAAGACAACATAAATTTTCTTTCTTATCAACTACAAAAAGTAAAAGCTGTAAAATCGTGAACGAAGAAGGAGCGGAGTAAATGCGTGAAAGAGGAGAGGAAAATATATATATATATATTTAAAGTACGCTGGAGCGTTGTAAATGCATGAAAGATGAGAAAGAAAACCCAAAAAAAAAAAAAAAAAAAAGGGACACGCCACGTGGTAAATATTTGAGTGTGAACCAAGGATAACATTCGTTCTTTAAAATAAAGGAGATTAAAAAAATTAATGAATTCTTGATTAAAAAACATATTTATATATATAATCCACTACAAATCAAATAGTTGTTATTTGTGCATCAACCAAACAAATAGAAGAATAACACATCAAACGATATTGAATTTTTTATGAAAAAACACAATTATTTATAAAAACTAGTAGAAATAAAATTGAATCTATCTTTATAATAACTGTTGGGGTTAGACTCCATCTTCCCATAACACCGTTAGTCTTCGACCGCTCGACAAATGAACAACGAATGCCTATTCCCCATGTACTTAACATTTTCGTAATTGGGCCGGGCCCAATGAACGATCTCACGTCGAACGGTTATCGTTCAAATTCATTTGACATCATCATCAACTTTAGACCCGCCAGTCCAAGCGTGGACTGAGTGAACAATTATCCCAGCTAATTTACGAACGATACATGTTTCTTGGTCTTCTCAACTGCTTGTTTTATCGTTCGTCGTTCATATTTGGTAGATATTACAAAAACCTATCCCAACAACTGCCAATCACACGATCGATGATGCCATCATATCAAACCTACTCTGATAACTACCAATCTCACGATCGATGATGACGTCATCGATCGTATATACAATGATGGGTAAAGCTGTCGCAAATTAATTGAGTATATAATTAGACGATATATAATTGAGTATTTGACATTTTGTACCTTTAATTTTTAACTTTGACAATTTATTCTCCAAACTTACTATATTGTTATGATGTTTCATTTTAGTTAATTTTCACACTACATAAAAGATTTGAAATGAGAATATTTGTATTAGGGATTTGATTTAGAATTTTTTTTTTTTTTTTGTTGGAAATGAGTTTTTCCGCCTTTATACGAGGTGTATATGAAAATTTCATAACTAATCTAATAGAAAATTAATGCATGAGGGGTATTTTGTAAAAATATAGTAAGTTCAGGGATAAATATTCAAAATAAGAAATTTGAACATGAAATTGCCAAAAATGACAAATTTAGGGAGATGGATGTTAAATAACCCAAATTATTCGCCCCAAAAACCTAACTGCTTCTTCTTTTTCTTCGGTCTCTCCACCAAACCCTAAAACGAAAACCTCTATTCCCAGCCAAAAAAAAAAAAAAACAAGGGTAAAACTCTTTAAGCAGTAGATCTATGGTTTCCGATCTGCCACGGCCGTTCTCTCTCTAGTCTCTTCGGGTATAGTTGTCAAGCATTCTCTGTCTGCTAAAATTTGAAAATACGTTTACTGGTAAGTACTTAAATCTCGATGAGTTGTATTCGTTTTGTGTTTCTGTTTTTTGTTCAATTTGAACATGCCTTAACGCGCTTGATATAATCCTAGGATTTCTCAAAGATGGCGTTGGTCTGAGGCTCAAAAGTTTCTGATTAGGGTCCCAAACAAAGGTGCGTCTTCTAACTCTCTCTGCTTATTTTACGTCAAAAATATCAAATTTATTTCACAAATTCTTGGGAAGTTGTTTTCATAAAACGTTAATATTCAATCAAGGGTACTTTAAACCCAGATTTTTATGGGGCGGAATCGGGGCGTTTTGCCTCATAAGCCTCAAAGAATGCTAATTTAAAAATATTTAAAAAAAAAAAAAAAAAAAAAAAATTTATAAGTAGGGCTAAAAAACTGTTCAGAGCCTCTAAACAGAGAGGCGTAATGAGGTGTACGTCTCACTGCCAGGCCATCAAATGCTAAAACAACCGCCTCAAGCGCTTTTCAAAATTATTATGTTTTTACTAGCGTTTTACCAATTTGTTGCATATTTCTGTCCGTGATATTGATCCTATTTTTATTGCATATTGAACAAAATTTGGTAAACTGGAAATTTTGGCGCACCTACAATGCCAAATTTGACACTTTTATTTTTAGAGTCATATGTGTTAATGTTTATTACTCCTTGCCATCACAGGAGAGCCTCATAGGACCCCTTTTTTTTTTTTTTTTTGGGTTTAAAATTTTTAGATGGGTAAATAATCGTTTAGTTGGAAATTCTGCAGAAATGACGAGTTTTTGCCATCTTCCAAAAGAGGTATTGGAGGAGATCTTATTGAGAGTGCCTCCCAAGTCTTTAAAATGTTGCAAACGCGTATGCAAGTTGTGGTATGCTATTATCAGTGATCAATCATTTATAAACAAGCAACTCCTCGTAGGTAACAGTAACAAACATTCGCTGTCCATAACCATGTGTTTGAACTGGACTCGTCAAGAAGCATCATTGGAGACAAGACGAGTATTCTCTGTGGTTACGATCCACGACAAGGATGAGGGTGGCGATGATCAGCTTCCTTGTGTTGTTGAAGAAATCAGTTTACCACCTGTTCCGGAGATAGAGAAAGAAGATTTTCCAGTGAATTTAGTAGGCTCTCATTGTAATGGCGTCACTTGCTTCTTTGACCTTACCTCTGTGAAGGAGACATTTGTTTTGTGCAATCCGGAGCTTGGGGAATTCAAGCTTCTCCATTCACCGTTACTTGACCATGGACTCATCTTTGCCGGAGCTGGATTTGGGTACTGATTCTTGGAGGGAAATTAAGATTGAGTTGAATGGTTGTTGTTATCTTAATTCTGAAGGGGTGTATCGCAGAGGTGTTTATTATTGGTGGAATATGGGAACTTCGAAGTCCAAGCAGACGATTCTTTCCTTTGACCTCTCTGAGGAGGAATTTCACAAAATACAATTACCAGAACACCTCCAACGTCCACGAAGCATGATGAGGAAACTTGCATTATGGAATGAATCGGTCGTCTTTTTCGTCTCCGCTGAAAACTCTCGGCATTCAACATCTTTTGACATGTGGGTGATGGCTTACGACTACTACATCGGTGGTGTTGATGGTTCTACTTATTGGATCAAGTATCTCACAATTGAGCCACTAGTGTCCATCCGTTCTCCTCTAGCATTTTGGAAGGTTGATGAGCTGCTAATGGAAACCGGAGATGGTCGATTTGTTTCGTATAACCTTGTTCGCAAAAAGTTTCGAATACTTCCCATGCAAGGAATACCAGGGTCAGGTCATGCTTATTTATATTCCACGAGTCTAATTTCGATCAAGACAAGAAAGAATGTTAAGGACAAGGGCAAGCAATGCTTGTTTTTATTTGAAAGAGTCTATTCAATCGAGAAATTAAAGATGCTGAAAAAATTATGTATATGACGTTTATATATATATATATATATATATATTAATTATTTATCAGGAGTTGTGTTTGAATCGAGAATTTTGCTGAAATTGTAATTATTAACAACTTTTACCAGTGTGAAAGCTACTCTAACTAGGAGCAGGAAACTAAAGCAGTACTGAAAAAAAAAAAATATGGGTGAAATTATCATTAGTTTTTGGCACTGTTTTTTCCCCACTTTTCATGTGCTAAATATAACATATGTTTGATATCTGGAGCACAAAATAGACTGGAGGACCGTCTAATACGGTATTTCACACTTGTTACTCAAAAGTCATACTGGGGCATAGTGAAGCTTCACAGGACCTTTTTGTGAACGCATAGGTAGTCGCTATCTACATAATTATGTTTATTTTATCGAGCCCTCTTCGAAATAGTACCCAGATTGTCATGCCTTTTGTACTAGTTGGAATTTCATTCAAGAGTCTTATATTGCATTCGCGTTTGTATTGGAGGTTCGTTGATATTCCTTGGTTTATTGATAAAATCCAAATAGTCACGTTGTTCTATACTCATAGCATATTTACTTATCCCTAGTAGGGATGTCAATTTCATGTTTATTTAACCTTTTCTTGGAATGAGAGTGAGATTGGTGAATTTACATAAATCTTGAATTGCATATATGAGATTGACAATTTCATGTCGTTTTTCGGGATGGAGACTCTAATAATAATAGCAATAATAAAGTACTATCTTTTACAAGTTGGTTGAAACCAAAAATAAAATAAAATAATTACAATCTATATTTATTACTTTATTTACCTAAAAGTATAACAAATATGCTAATTACTATTAATATATTAGAAGTACATTATTTATTCTCGACACTTTATTTTAAATCTTTATTTATGTTGTTCAAACTTTGACAATCTATTTTTACTTTTTTTTTTTTTTTCCCCTTTAAAGGACATAACTATGCAACTTATGTTTTAAATTAGTCTAAAATTCTAACAGTTAATTTTACTTATGATAAACGTGACGGTAAATTCGAAGAAGAAAGCTCCTCCTTTTCTGCGGTAAAATATATGACGTGGCGCCTGATATTTGGTTGGTTGATTTTGGAGGGAAGCAGGGTTTTTTTTTTATTTTATTTATTTATTATTATTTGGCTCTGAAGAGGGAAGCAGAGGTTTGGATTGCTCCTAAATGACGGTATTGCCTCTTCTAGTTTCCGACGGTTGGTACAATGGATTGTTAGAATTGCTCCTGAGCACATTTTTGGATTTCCTTTTTTTTTTCCCCCCTCTTATTAGATAAGAATAGATTATAAAAAATTCAAGCAAGCTTTAAGAGAGGGTAGAAAATATAAACATATTTCCATAATTTTCTATAAATGAAAAAAGAAGAAAAAAGAGAAGATAGAAATCCCATTTTTAAAATAAAAAAGGGATTTGTAGATAAATGATATTTTTTATGAAGTTTTTCTTGATAAATAGTTGAAGTTTTGTAAAATTTGAAAATGACTGTTTTTTTTTTTTTTTAATTATTCAATGAGTCATTCAATCACTAATTGATAATGATTAATAAGTGATCGATCAATATTAATGTGTATTTTTTTACTTGCTGATTCTGAATTATAATTAATCACCGATTAATTATCATTTTGTTAAATAAAAAATGATAATTTGTTTAAATAAGTTTTTAAAAACTATCTATTTATCTCATTTAAAAAATAAAAACAACAGCTGATGATCATCATGTCAACTGTCTTATAACTTTGCCATAAGTGACTGAGATTCAATAATATGACCCTTTTTTTTTTTTTTTTTTTCAAAACAATACTTTTACATTTTATCATCAGATAACTTTGTTTTACCGTAATACTTATAGGTGATGCATATGCATTACTGATTTGGGCAAAAGTCACAAAATTTTGGAACTTAGGCTTTTCCTTTTTCCGCTTTATCTATATTTGTATTTAATTAGATTTTCTACTAGTTGAAGTTTAGAGCATTTGAAATTTTGTGCAACTAATAAAGGAGGTAAACTATGGTTTTGGTTAAGTTGATGAATTACTTTGAATGCTTTCTCTTATATATATATATATATATATATATATATATATATATATAAGCTGATGAATTACTTTTGCAGATATAGCTAGAATGCTTTATGATACTGTATTTAGGATTAGGCCCCGCAACTTGGTCCTCTTCATGAAAAAAATATGATTATCACGTGTTTTTCTTTTTTTTATCTGAAATAAAATGGAAATGGAGGGAAACCTCCACTCTAATTTATTAATAACGAGTGCAAAAATAAAATAATTAAAAAACCAGTTACAAAGATTAAATTATAAAGAAAGGGAGGGAGAGAAAGATATCAAGAAACAACTCTACAAACAAGGTAAATAAGAACAACTAAATGTGTTACAAAATAATAACACATGACTTAAATGCAACTACAAAAACTGTACGAACCTAAATGTGATATTATGGATAAGGGAATCAGCTTATTTGTTCCTGTATTTATGTTCCCTTTCATGTTTCTATGAAAATATTGGAAAAATATTTGGAACACCAACTATATTATCAATTTTTAAAACCAACATATGTGATATATGATTGTCTTTTTTCTAGTCTATTTAGGAGAGGTATTGAATGTATTTAGATTCGAGTTGATATAAGTTTTAAAAATGAGTGTTTGGTTAAAAAAAAAAAAACTGTTTTGAGTGAAAAAGTGTAAAATCTTGAAATTTGTTAAAAAAAAAAATCAGTACATATCTTGTTTTGTTATTATTGAAATTCAATGCAATTTTAATAAAATCATCTTATTTAGACTTGACATAACTAAGTTATGGACTTCTACTCCATTTGGTTGGAGGGATGGCGAGGAGGAAGGAGGGAGAGAGTTAGAGGGATGGAGATGATAATAGTTCTCCTTTGTGTTATTTGGTAAGATAGGAAGAAGAGAAGATAAGTCTCCATTCTTTTGTTTGATATTAGGAAAAGAATTGGAAGGATGGATAGATTTTTTTTTTTTTTGGGTAAATTTACTATATTACCCATAAAAAGATATGTTCAATAAAACAAATCTCGGATATAATAGTCTTTTCTCACCTAAAGATTCCCTCCAATTTTTTTCTCCTCTTGATCCCTCCATTATGGGAGGGATGCAAAATGGTGAGCCCAAAGGAGAGAGCTCATCCCCTTACATCTTCTCTCCTTTCTCATGTCCTTCCAACCAAACAACTGATTTGGTCTTTCCCTCCCTTCCTCTCCCTCCAACCCTCTCTTTCCATCAATCCATCCTTCCGACCGAACATACTGTTAGAGCTTGAGTAAACATTTAAGAAATGTGATCAGTGAAAAATAGTTTTGAGTTGAAAAAATAAAAAAGAAAAAGAAATTTTAGAAAGGTGGCTTCCAAAATCTCCCCAAACAACAAAGTGTTTAAAGCATTACTATATCAATTGATTGCATTTATTAATGAAAATATAACATGTCAATTAGTACTTAAAAAATTAGAATAATAATTTATATCTCTAACACAATTTATATTATAATGATATGAATTTAATTAACATGACTTTTTAATTGATGAAGTAAAATATTATAATTAAAAATATTTTTAACTTATATGTTATAATATTATTAAAAAGAGGTGAATAATAATGGAAATAAACCCAGAATGAATTAATTCACGAGAGTCCATATCCTACACTTATTACGAAGGGATTTCATCACTCTTTCATTGTACTTTCCCAAAAGAAGTGCGGTCAACTTTCTCTATGCATTCAAATTTGTAACAAATTATCTTCGTTATTATTTGGATAAACATAAATTATCCATAACATTAATTATGAATCTAAAGAGGCTTTTTTTGGACTTGACTTATTAATGCATTACATATTTCGGGAACTTCATAAGTCATTTATTTATTTATTTGATCGGTGGAACTTCGTAAGTCATAAAACTAAATTCTCATCCTCTTTTCCAAGTAAAAGAAAAAAAAAAAAAAAAAAAACTCGGCCTATAAAAGCAGACAGCTAATTGTAAGGGTTATTAGTTTCATAGGCTTATTTTATACCACATAGATACAGATTTAGAGAGAAAAGCGATGTGTGGGTTTTTCTTGTTTATGAAATGTTTGGGTTCTATTGCTTTGGGTGCGTTTTGTTGCTTTATTGTATGATTGAAGATCAGAATACCACATATATATATATATATATATATATATAGAAAGTATATGGGAAGCTGTAGAAGACGGCTATGAAGCCTAATATGATGGATATGAGAATGGTAGTTTTGAGTTGAAGATGGTCAGCCAGCTTTTCTTTGGTTTGTTTTGTTTTGTGTTCTGATGATTATGTAATAAATAATTTACTTTTGGTGAATGGATATGATCAACTACTTTCAATTAAGACATCGTGAGTTTGTGATTCTTACCAATTACTTTCTTTCTCTGATCTCTCTCGCTATATACATATATATATATATATATATATATATGAATGTACGTATGTATGTATGCGCACATACGCTGGTCTAAGGTCTGTTTGGGGTCAAATTTCAGATGTTATTTTACCATCTGGGTTTTAAAATTTTATCTCTATCAAACTTTTTCTCTTTTCTATTTTCAAAAAACTCAAACTTTAAATGTCAATAATTTTCTCATTTTAAATCAAAATGAGATGATTGTTATGTCAAAATGCTTGTAATGATGAGACGAACTAGATAAAATCCATTTTATTTATTTTTTCCAAACACATTTCAAATTTTTACACTATTTTTTCTATCACATTAATTTTTCAAAAGTTTTTCTCTCAAACACACATTTTAACCTAACTTTTATAACACCATCTACAAATATACTCTCAAACGAGCCCTAAGTATGCGTATATGGAAAAGGATGTTTGTATTTTAATTTTCTGTTCAAGTATAATTCATAGATGTGGTTGTTTGATCATCTGTTAGTTGGGTCACGGAAATCGATTACCACTTTTTAACAAATTAATATTTTAGTATTCTGATTTACAAGTATTTATGTTAAAAATTAACAATATTCAATACAAAAATGGTTCTGAGTATAAATTAAGTAGAACGTTGAAAAGTTAATTCTTTATTATAATACCCATTTTTACTTCTATTGTAAAATAAGAGAAATCATTATTATTATCATTATCATTATTATTTTAATAATAATTATTATTGGTATATATTTTTTGAACCTTGAGCTGTGGTGGGTGTGTTCGATTTGTTGCTGAGGACACATGGTCCTGAAAAGTAATGCCTACAGTACCGTTTCCCAAAGAGGAAAAAAGATACATATTTTCTTATTAACTAACGTAAATCTCATATCCATTACTACAATTGTTAGTTGTAATATTTTTTATGGTGTATATATGTGTATATATATATATATAGTTGATCAGTTCACCAACTTAATTAAGCTAGTCCATTATGCGAAATGACGCATAATTTCATTTTACACGTGAAACATTAACTACATGCATATGTTATTATAGAACCGTTATTAGTTTGTTGATTAGAAGCTTAAATGATGTAAAAATTAGTCTATTACTTATATGTGATTATTCAACAAACACCTTTGACTCAAATGTCCCACATCATGTATGATTATATTTCTAATATATATTAATGGTTGTTCAACTACCTTACCTTCTTAACAATTAAATAGTATGAGCTCAAGAGTTCCTATTTTTTATAATTAACTTGTGTGTGTGGGAAGGAACCAGGCTTAGCATGGTCTTAGCCAAACTAGTTTGTAAAACCGATTACTTGTATGCTCATTGATGTTTATATTAGGACATTTGCACGGAAAGTAAAATAATATTTTATTGTTTATATTTATTTTGATTTTTTTTTTTTTTTGTTAATGAGTCTAAATATTATTGCGTACTCGGAATAACGTAAACACCCACATCAAATATGGATCATGATCTACCTCACTACACGACCCATTTAATATGGATCATACCCGCTCTATTAGGGATGGGGCAGGGTCATTTTGGGGAAAACACTTAAATGACTTAAATTTAAATATCATTACATCAATATGATATAAAAAAACTAACATTAGATTAATACGACATAAAATTAAATAAAAGTTAATGAAAATTTATATTATATTCAATCAAAAATAAAAAATTTGTATCACATTAATTAATAGAACAAAAAAATGTGATTATTTAAATAATTTTCTTAGTCTGACAAATATTGTACCTCCTCCCACATTTACAAGTCTGGCCCGAGCTACCTCAAAGAGTTAACCTAGCACCTGGCAAACTTCTCCAAAAGTTATTGGGTCATGAGAGAAAAAGGTTCAATTTTGTTAATAGTGAAGTCAAATATCTCGACTTCTATTAGTAGTCCACCTTCCTATGTCTTAGGCTTTTTTTTGGCTTCAACATTATTTAAAGATTAAAATAAATGGCATTGACTAAACTTTTCCTCTACATAATTTATAACTACCCAATTCTGTAGTTTTACTCCTTAGTTTTATGTTTATCCTCAAGAGATTTTTGCGCTGTCATTGGCAATACTTTATCATTTGATGGATGACCTTACAAGTGGCTTTTTGTGGCCCAAACTTAACTAGAGGTCTATATATTTAATTTGATGCCATTTTGAGCCTAATTTGACACTAAACAGCTTCACTGTTTTTTTTTTTTTTTATTCTTTTTCATAATTTAAAATAGGAGAATTCGAACCACTTATCTTATAATAGAGTCAAATATGAAATTATTATTAAATTATGTATCCAATATTTTTTTTAATGCATATTTATTATAGACCTCTTAGGCAAACCGGCAAGCCCCAAAATCCTACCCACCCAAGTTCCTCAATGCCACTAGACGTCTTAGGCAGTTTTTGACCCTTTTTTTTTTTTTTTTTGGTTTTCATGCACTAACACATATTTTATATTATTTTTTGGTTGAAACACATTTTAAATTTATCAAGTGTAGCGGATGTGGTGATTATTCGTCACCATAACAACCATAACACAAACTTAGGGGGGGGGGGGGGGGGGGGGAAAAAAAAAGAAAAAAAGAAAAAGAAAAAAGAAAAAAGAAAAACAAAGAAACAAACCGTAAGACTAAGAGGACAAGAGAACCTTAAAAGTAGAAAGCCCTTTTGCCTTTCCTCGTTCTTTCTTCTTCGAAGCTTTTGGGACATACATTTTTTCGTGGTAGTTGTAAGTCTTAACGGTAAAAACGGTGAATGCAAAAAGGGTACCGTGGCGAGTTCGCGGGCTTCTCGTTTCAATCTCTCTCTCTCTCTCCTCCTATACAATACATATATAAAATTTTTTTTTTTAATATACAACAATACATATACAAGATACCCATATAAACATCTTGTACACACAGCGAAAGAGAGAGAGAGAGGGTAGTTAAAGGCACAAACTTTGATTACGTATATTGATGTGATACATCTATAAATATATCTATACATATATATATATATGTGTGTGTGTGTGTGTATGTTGGTATATGTATATATTAATCATGGCTTGTGCGTTAACGCAACAAATTAGCTTGTGAATTGATGAGAGTGGAGTTCCCACAAAGACGACACTCAATCTCTTTGCTTTTCCTCCACATCAGAGGGATTTCCATTTCATCAGAGAGAGAGAGAGTTTTTTTTGGCTTGAAGAATATACCATCCTCTTCTTGTAAGTCTCTCTCTGTCTCTCTCTCCTCTTTTTCCTCTCAAAATTCTTCTTCTGTTTTAGAAGCTAGCTTATTTTTTCCTTTTTAAGGCCGTTTGGTCTTGTAAAGGTATCCACTTTTTCCTTTGTTTTTTTTGCATATCTGGGTCTGTTTTCTTTTTTCCCTTAACTTTCTTGTTCTTCCTTTTCTCACGCCTTGTCATGTTTAAGTTGTTTTCTTTATTGGGTTTTCTTTTGTTCTGATGATTGGTATATCTCTTTGTTCATTAAGCTGTTCTCTTAAAAGCCCCCCTTTTTCGGTTGTTGTTTTTTTTGTCACAAACAAAAAAATATGGACCTTTTTGCTGATTTCTCTTTAAATTACCTTGTCCAAATTTATTTCCTTTTTTTTTTTTTTTTGGTAACTGTAAATAGTTCTATCAATTCAATTAAATTATAAACAGCTATTTTTGTCAAGTTCCATCGTTCAAACAGACACTTATTTGGTATCGGTGTATGTAGGAGTCGAAATCAGAAACTTACTCAAGAAGTTGAATTTAGTTAATCTTGAAGTATATGGGTGATCACTTTGTGTTGTTGGTGAATCGGTTACTTACCGAATCGACATTAGAAGCTGCAATCGAGAGCAGAAACCAAGCGATCCGATCTGCCATCTCCGTCGTCGACAAGTCGAAAACCGACGACTCTTCGAAGAAGGTTGATTTTGGAGACGTATCATCTCCTAGGATATTAGTCGAGTGCAGGATATGCCATGATGAGGATGGAGATTCTAACATGGAAACACCCTGCTCTTGTTCTGGTACCTTAAAGGTCGGTTGTGCTCATTCTAATAAAAATTTGATCTTTTCATTTCTATTAATTTGGTTTCTTAATCTTTATGAACTTCTTTGTACACTTTGCATATGCAATATTGAGAGGTATGAAAATCTGCCCGACATAATAGATCATGGACCATCATCAAATTTTTATCATGCTCTGTCAAATTATCGTACTTTTTTTATGATTAAAATATGACATTGTTTTAAAACCATATTCTATCGTATGAGTATATATTACTATTCTACCACGGAAGTCTCTATGCGTGTTTAGTATGGTTATAACAAGCACTTTTCTGCATCCGGGTACATTCAAAACTTCATACAAAAAACAAAAATGGTCAATTCTTGGCTTCTTGATTTATTTTAGACCATACTTTTCTTGTTATCTTAAGAGATCCAGTCAACAAAATCCACTGAATTAGATAACTAAATGAATTTCAAACTTAGCTGCAAATAAATTTGAAAACATTTTGGGTTTACAATTTCCCCACGAGGATATATTTGTTTCTAGAAAGCTCATAAATTTAGTACGACTCGTATAAATTTGATATTTTTATTTTTATTTTTATTTTTTGGTTAATTTGGTATTTTAAAGTGAACTAGACTTCATAACTCTTCCAAGTAAATGGAATTGGTCCTCCACATCCCACACACAGTACAATTATGAATTTGACTTGAAACAGAAATCTGACAATCTCATTTATTTATCATACATACACGCTTCTTCCTCCGACAGCATTCATTTCTCTCGTCACAGTTAGTTGAGCAAAATGGATCCTTTTACCCTTTTTGTTACCTCACTGCCCTTTGATCTACAAACACAGATTCAAGGGAGAGAGATTCTTTAGTCTTTCCTAGATAGAGATACATTACCTACCCAATGAACCATGGAAAAACAAAATTTTGGAAATTCGTACGATTATGCAAGAATAGATACTCTTAAAAGGTCTTTATTTCAAACTGTCGGCTCTAAGAGTGTCGGGTTCTGTTAGTTTTGTATAACCTTTTGTCCATTATATATACTCATAATCTCATATCAGACACCTTTATAAAACAACACTTATAACTTTTTTTAAATGTTAATATAACAACCAGTTGATTCTAATATAATATTTTTTAGTGTTGAGTGTCTTTTGCATTAACAGTTCTAAATACCATATTACAAATAATTTTACATAAAGATACATGTAAAAATTAACTATTCCTTACATGATTATGAATAGAAAGTTACAATTGTCAGACTTGTCTTACTACCGGACAAGAAACTATTCATATATATATATATATATATAGAGTACTATAAAGCTCAAGTTAAATGGAGTCATAACTATAAAAATTGATTTACTTCGTTGCAATTTTGTATGTACTAAATACCAATGTCACGGTAGTATGTGCATCTGAAATTTGCAGTATGCTCATAGGAGATGTGTACAGAGGTGGTGCAATGAGAAGGGTGACACAATGTGCGAGATTTGCCATCAGGTGAACTTATTTTATGAGTTAGCAAATAAATAAGTAAATGTCACACAAAATGACACAGTTTTTATTTATTTATTTATTTTCTCTAAAGAATAAATTTGTTTGGTTTCAGCAATTCAAGCCTGGTTATACGGTTCCTCCTCCACTATTTCAGTTTGGCCGTATTCCAATGCACTTTAGGTAAATTTAGAATTATTAAAAATAAAAAAAAATTAATATTGGGTGCCATTTTTTTTTTTTTAATCCAACTTGGCCAATGTACTAAACGAGAAGGAAAACAGGGGAAACTGGGAGATTTCAAGAAGAGACATTAATAGTCCTCGCATTGTAGCTATGGTTTCCACTGATCGAAACTTCCTGGATCCTGACTTTGATGATTTCTCTGCTTCCAATTCCGGAGCTCTCACTTGCTGTCGTTCCGTCGCTATTACCGTAAAATTTCTCTCTCTCTCTCTCTCTCGTTCTAGAATGAGGATGGTAAAACTGTGAAAAAAAAGAAACGAGTAATTGTTGACAGTGAATCAGTAAATCACCACTATGTCGTTTTGTTTGCAGTTCATGATTCTGTTGATTCTAAGGCACACTCTCCCCTTGTTACTCAGTGGAAACCATGACTACTCTTTCCCACTTCTCATGGTAAAAAAAATAAAAATAATATAAAAAAAGCCTCTTTTCTTGAGGCCAACATATAGAGCATGTTGTTGTATGAGAGCCTTGTTTTTTTTTTTTACCCCCTTTTTACTATCTTGGGCAGTTGTTATTTCTACGAACTATCGGGATTGTCCTGCCGATCTATGTGCTGGTCAGGGCTGTGGCTGCAATCCATCAGCGCCGCCGCCGCCGCAACCAGCAGGTAAATAACTCTTAGAAGACACACTAAGAATTGATCAATGTGAGCCCATACGAGTCCTGTGAATCACATTGATCAATGATTTTCAAAAGATGACACGGCTATCCTTAGCACAACTCTTACAAGATTATATTATTATTATTATTATTATTATTATTATTATTTAAATATCTATTGACTATACTAATTCATTTTTGTGAATGTCCATCTTTGGTTTTGGTGGATGAACAAATTAGGTCCTTCCCATTTCAACAATAGATACTTCTTCGGACGGAGAAACTGAACATTCGGAGCCTCAGCACGTTGCGATTCGGGTAAACTGACTTTACCATAGACAAAAGTAGAGTAAAATCGTAGAGCTGGATCCTTGGCTGGAAACGGAAAGCACCCGGTGGAGAACAAGAACTAGAAATGAAAAAGATAAAAAGTGCTTCAAAGGAATACCGTTTGGACCAAAAACCATGTTATAATGGGAGCAAAATGTCCCCTTTGTCCATCATTAAAGAATAGGTAAATACATCTTCTGGAACCACAACAGGTTTTAGTTCATGTTCAAAAGCTAGATGTACACTTTCTTCATATACTCAATGACATATATGTACAGTTGAAATGTATCCCACTAATGTGTAAACAGAGACTAAACATACCAACCAAGGAAACGCATCAAAGCCATCAAAGATGGCATGTATATATATATTTGGTTCTGTCGTCTAAAACTTTCTGTGTAGATTCTATTTTTTTTTTTTTTTTTTTTTGGGGCTAAAGTTCTCTGTGTAGATTAGGCCAGAGAAAGGCTGGCAACATTTTCATGATATTTTGATTAGCTTTGTTTTTGTTTTTGTTGTAGTACGTCGGTTGAAATATAATATAAGGTGGTTGTTGATGCTCATGCACACGCGAACATATATATATATATATATATATATATTTTATATGTATAATGATATACATATAATGGATAGGGATGATATTTTTTTTTTATGGGTATGGATACATGTGAATACTCACCCCTAATAGGACATGTATGGAGGTGGGTATGGGATTAAAAATTAACCCCTTGACCGGGTGCGGGACAGGGTGAGAAAAGCTCCCTCGCACTATATATATATATATTTTATATGTATAATGATATACATATAATGGATAGGGATGATATTTTTTTTTATGGGTATGGATACATGTGAATACTCACCCCTAATAGGACATGTATGGAGGTGGGTATGGGATTAAAAATTAACCCCTTGACCGGGTGCGGGACAGGGTGAGAAAAGCTCCCTCGCACCCGCACCTACTCTGATTATAACACCCTTATAAAGACATACATCATTAAAATTTTAATTTTTTATTAGAATACACAAAGAAAAACACATTCATAAAGAAAAAGGGAAACCATCCCTAATCTTGATATGTTTTTTAATTATTTTGTTAAATCTTTATGAAATTTGTTTTGAGTTTTTTTTTTTTTTTTTTTAATAAGTAAATTGATAGAATACGAGTATAGTACCCCTCAATGAAGATTACATGTCCCTGGCCCTGCTCTCATCCCCCCTCTAAATGATGGGTATGGGGTAGGAGAAGCATACCCACCGCTATCCCATCTCACTATAAGTGCTAATAATTGGTAATAAGAGATTAAAAGTAAACATACAAATAAGGTACTCGCATCAATCCCAACACCATAATTTGTTCAATATGGGCAAGAAACAAAGGTGAAAGAAATGAGCAAACAAGTACACCAGCAAGAGAGAAAAAAAAGGCTTGCGTAGCACTAAATCTAATAAACTCTGTGAAGACGATGTTTTTCTCGTTGTTAATAGGAGAAAAAACTATATCCGGGCAATCGACAAGTAAAGACTATAAACTCTGTAAAGACTATATCCGGGCAATCGACAAGTAAGAGGGAAAGAGGAGAAAAAGAAAAGAGCCGCAGAGATCAAGGATGCTTCTGTACCAAAATTTAAAGATCATGAAATAAAAATCTGTACAATCATAAAATAGTAAGAAGCTCAACCGAGTATCGGCTACATGGCGGTAAGTCGCTTCCTTCTTAGCCTGATCAGATCCTGCTCAATGGACTAGTTTGCTCTTTACAACAATCTTAGCTCCAATTTCTTCTTGGCCTGAAATGTGGTGGAAAAACACGAATAATAAGACAACGAGAAACGCTAAACACACTCTCAAAATCTAAAATATCTCTCGCTCTCGCTCTCGCTCTCTTTATCCTTCAATTTCCCTCTTTACCCCCCCTTTTTCGAGTTCAATCCATTTAATCCTATATATATATATATATGAAAGAGCACATTACCCTCCTAACTATCATATGTTCTTTAAAGAGTGTAGTTGATGAAAATACTTCCGACTCTTCTGCTGTGAGCGCCAATAGCAAGCAAGCGCTCCGAATGCACAGCTAGCAACAGCAATTGCCAATGCAGCCCCCACAGGCACCACAATCGCGTTTGTAGTGGCCACTAACTCTTCAAGTGCCCCAGTTGTCTCATCATTTCCAAGAGCATCCTTTTCTTTGTAAAGAGAAACAAGGGTTTTCCCATAATAACTAGTCAAAAATTCGAACACTTCATCCTGATCCCAGTCAATTTCGTTATTCTTCTGGTTATGAGAGCGATAACAAGCAGGGCAAAGCTGCTTTGGAGGCCAAATCATCTTCGGGAATTTAGGATCGAAGGTTTTCAGAGTTGCCTCTTCCTTGATCAGTCTCATGTTGACCTGATTGTGCGCACTCCATAGCCAAAGGACCAAATCACGGGATTTCTTAAAGGGACCAGAAACACTACAAATTGAAAACATCCAACGGTTAGATCAAAAAGATACTAGAATAACTTGAAAATTCACTGCTTCCAGTCGCCTTTACCTTGAGCACATATCATAAAAATGTTGGCGACATTCCTCACATATGAAGAAGTTGTGCACAAAGTCACAAATTGCAGTAAATGCAAAATGGCTCTCTCCATCCTCAACTCTCACTGACAATGAATGCATAAGAACCCACAATCCACAACTGCAGAAAAAGGAAAAGAAACCATTTTATACACACACACACACACATATATATATAGAGAGAGAGAGAGAGACTTTGGCTGCCAGGTGAAAAAATAAAATAAAATAATAACGATTTTTTTGTGAATAACACAAGGGGGGGAAAAAAACTGAAGAATAGGCTACAAAGAAGCTAGGAAACATCTAATAAGCAGATCTGATTTGTGAAGAAAAGTCAACATTAAAAAAAAAAAGGAAACAAAGCAAGAACGACTTATGTGTAATTTTGTTAAGATATCGTTCTGATGGGTTAACGAATAAGGAGATGATTACCTAAAACCCCTGGTTTCATTCTTGCTACCACGGCAGAACATCTGTAAAGGACCAAAAAGGCAAATTAATAAATATGAAATTTGTACTAAATTTTTGCTTACAACATTTTAAAAGTACTCAACACAAAGGTTCAAGCGAAAAAGAGTACACAGTAGAATAATCAAGATGAACTACAGATGTCCAAGTACCGACCCAATAACCACGAGGAACGTTTTTTCTGCAAATTTGAAAAGTACCCAATGGACCCTTTCCATCATTTTCTTCCTGTTTGTCACCCAACACCAGCTCTGATGGTAATAAATCATCAATGTTCACAAGTATCTCAGCACTTCCCTTTCGGCACCTGATATAGAAATCTTGAGTATCATACAACGTAGCAAGTCGCCCAAGCAAAATGAAGATAAGGAGACTGGATCTGTACCTCTTGGAAGGATGATGAGCCACTAGAATTTGAAGAAACTTAATAAGTGTAGCTCGAGTATTTGATTTGATCATCTATGAAGACACATACCGAAGATGGGTAAATTAACAATAGTAATAATAAACGAAAAAAGAAAAACCTACCTAGAGAGCAGAAAATAACTTCTACCTTGAGTTCTAAGATCATCTCGAAAGCAGTGGCTGTTGCCTCTTCAACATCATAGACAGCTCGTGCAATCTTTGACAAAACATGGTTGAAACATTAATTATCTCAAACTAAAAGGAGCAAAAATTTTGCAAAAGCAGCGAGAAAACTTAAATTTGTGCTCATGAATGCACCTGCCCAGGATCTGAGACATTTGATGGAAGATGGTCATTTTCGAATTTCTCATCGTCCAAGCTGAATGAGCTGTAATTTGGAGAAGATAGAGCATTAGAAAACAGAACAACGGTACTTGTTTACAATAGTGCTTAACTTTGCTTCCACTGTAATACCATTCTGATGGTAGTTCATATTACATGTATCTACCACACGTGTCTCTGCAAAATGCATAGTTTATGCAGAAGTAATTTAATAGTCTATTCCCACTACTAAACAAGTATAATAGAAAATTTTGCAAAAAGATAGAACAAGATGCAAGTAAACTAATAGTAAAGTAATTTTTCTTCACGAAGGAAAAGAAAAAAATGCAAGTGATCAATTTGATGATTGCTTCTCAATATCTAGTTCTTAAAAAGAGGAAATCCCGTTCATAATTAAGCATAGTGTTATTAGAAACCAAATTTTGGCAGAATCTTGTTTGTGGAAATCTGCTTTTAAAGTAGGGACTTTTCTTCTCTTTGGGATGGGCTAATACGTGTCCATGTATTTCCTCTTCCCTTCTGCATTGTTTGTTCTTTTTTCTGTAATACATTGTCGTTTCTCATTTTAAAAAAAAAAATATATATATATATATATATATATGTATACACACACACACATATTGAAAAAGGGAAAACAAAAGGATGGAAGTCCATGGACCAATTTAAAACATGTTTCCCACCATCTTAAAGCAAGCCATTTCTTGAGTAAATAGCTTCATATTGTAGCAATGCTGAGAGCATGAGATTAGCATGAACCAAACATCTGGATAGTATCTTACTTGTTTTGTATCCGCATTTATTCCAAATAAAAACTTCGACACAGATTGCTTGGGCAAATTGTTCAACAAAAAAAGGCAAAGAAGAATAAATGCCCGTAAATAATACAATGTTCATAAACCACAGTACTATCAATGTAATCTCAAATGGTCCAGCTTCTTCAAATAAAAGCATTTTAGTACATTTTAAAAAATTGATTGAAAAAAGCAACGAACATAAATGCCTCATACCTGCCTATTTTCTTGTTGATCCAGTTAAGCAACCGATCAGCTGTTCGCCCATCATCAATTACAAATATTTCACTTTTTTCTTGTCTAGGCTCCCAACCACCACCTACAAATTTAGAAGGGGATCCCCAGAAGAGCATAGGATAATGACCGACGGAGAACCTATCACAGAGTTTAGAATTTATCTGTGCTGCCAAATAAGCAAAAGAATGTTCTAATTATCAACCCACGCTTTAATAGGTAGAAAGACAATAAAACAAATATGAAAACGTAACACATGGAAATAAAAAAGACTAAAGCCAAGGACTGTGCTACCAAAATACTTCTGTCATTATTGTTTATCTCTATTAATTTGATATTCTGCTTTCATTTTTTTCAGGTTAATATTTTTCAGAACTATGAGTTTTGCCTCAACTAGATTTTATGTTCGGGCAGTTGGTCAGCATAGAAAGAATGGACAACCAGTTCTAGAAACTTTAGAAGAAATCATATGAGGAGATATATTTACCAATAGAAAGAAAGAAACACGGTGTAAATACCTTTTTTGCACAGTCTACCCTTGTCATCAATACCATCCCAGGATGAACAGCATCTGGTCCATTGAAAAGCCTAGCTACCTTTTCATAATGGGGCTGCAAATTTACTTTTAGTTATTAACGACGACACAGAGAATGATCCAGCAAAGTTCTCAAACAAAAATCTATGCTTGTTGTACCTTATAATTTCTGCAAGCAGGGCACCTGCCAGGCATTTAAAGAAAAAAATCAAACATCACAGAACACATATATAAACTATAGCACGCCGGATTGCAAAAATAGCCAGCTAAAGAGTACGAGTACATAAGAAAGAGAGAGAATTGTGCCAGTTTGGCCTATTCTATTCAGAAAAACCCGCAGAGAATCACGCGACAAAAGTGCATTAGTTCATTGAATTTCAAATTTATAAACTTTCATCAAATCCCAAAATCAAACAAATGAAACAAATGAATGACGATGGGCAATTTAAACACGAGAAGGTGTTATATCTACCCAAAAGATCATATAAACATCAAAATTGCTATTTAAAAAACACCACTTTCAACTTCAAAATATTTAATTTAGGCATACATTTGCACAGAAACTCAGAAATTGGTGCCTACAGGAAACAAACCAGTAATCAAAAGCAAAACTTATCCACATACGGCATCAAAATTACGATATTCGAATGCGAAAAAAACCACCAAAAGAAGCTAAAATATGAATCCAGATCCCAATCCGACGCATTCACACCAAAAAAACAACTACCAAAAAAAAAAAAAAAACGAATTAGCATTCTTAAGTTCCCCCATAAGATCTATACCATCACTCAGACAAGGTACTAGTACCTTCGTACCCAATTTAGTACAAGTACACAAATAAATACACATAAATTTCGCATATCCAATAAACAAATCTAATCAAAATGGATATAACCGGGGGGGGGGGGAGGATGGGGATGGGGTGGGTGGAGGAGGAACTTTCACGGCAAAAAAGAAAAAAGCTTATTACCAGTTAGCGAAAAATTCAACGACGGCGAAGGTGGCGGGGGTGTCCTTGAGGACGGAATCGAAGTTGGTGACGTTCAAATCGATGGCGAAGTCGCGGGGATCGCCGCTCTCGCCGCCGATGGCTTTGAGGATCGACCGCGATCCCAAAGAATCCGCCGCTGCCGACGCGGACATCGGCGACGGCAATCCGGAGCTCACCAAAACCAGGCTCAAAATCACAATCCGAATCGCACGAGACATGGATGAAAAACGGAACCCGATCAAGATCAGATCAGCAAGCCCTAAATCGCAGAGCTTCCGAATAAAATAGGGCTTTTGAAGATATTAAGAATTATAATTTTTTGAAATTAAGGTTGTCGAAGAGGAAACCAAAAGCTGAGGAAGATCTGAAGCTTCTTCAATGGCTGTTTGGTTGTCGCAAAGGTTAAAAAGGAAAATGTGTGTTTTTTGGGGTCAAAATGCTGAAATAATAAAGTACTGTTTGAATCTCCTTATTTGTCTTTATAAAGAAAGTGAGATGTGAAGAGAATTCTTGTTCCAAATTGCAATCGAAAGATTGTTTTCCTTTCTTTTAGCCTAAAATTAATTACAGTAACAACCCATAAAATAAAAACACAAAGATACTTTCTTCGGTGGTAAAAAAGAAAGATGTTCAATTAATAGAGAGAGAGAGAGAGAGAGACATGGGAGCTTTTTCCCAGTGGTGTGTTTTTACTGAATAACCACTTTTTTTTATTGAAAAATATTAAATAAATTTTAATTAATTTTAATTAAAATTATGTGATGTTAGTTTAATGTTAGTTTTTAATGTCATATTAGTACTATTATTTTTAAATTTGTAAAATTAAAATACTTTTTCCTAAATTTTAATGTTAAATTAGATGAAAATCACATCAAAACAAAAAATATTAAAATTATTAGAAATTGATAAAGAGCTACTAATTCAAAGCAGAAATGTAATGCTTTAACGCATAGTAACGGTAGTATTGAGTTCATGAAAAACGTTAATACAATAAATAAATAAATAAAACATAAACATAACCTAAAATAATATATTTAATATAAGGGTTTGTTTGGTGAATGAGTTTGAGTTGAAATTTTTAAGTTTCAATAATAATTTTTTTTGAATTTTTAGAAAAGACAAAAAAAAAATTTTAAAAAGACAAAAAACTTTTTCAGAAAAAGATAAAAACTAAGTTGAAAAATTTGAGTTTGAATTAAAATATCAAATAATTATTTATGAGAACTTTAATAAAATAATTTTACTGTAAATATATTTGATAAATAAATTATTTATTAAAAATATATATTTTTTATTTTAAATATTTTAAAATTTATTATTTATTAAAAACATTTTAAAAAAAATACTATTTACCTCGTTCTCTCCCTTCCCCTTTCTTTCTTTAATAACTAAAAGTTGGTGATTGGAATTTCAAGAAAAATAGTTGATTATTAACATTTTAACTAGGATTGGCATTTTTATTCATGGGTGCGGCTTGCGGGTACCAGCCTCATTCGAGAATAGGGGATAGTATATGGGAGTGGCGACGGGTATGAAGTCTAAATTAACCTTTCATGCGGTGCAGGGTGAGGGTGGGGAAAGCTCCTCATTCCCGCACTCATCCCGCATATATTTCCTTATAATAGAAGAATAATAATAAAATTAGTGTTTTAATATTTTAATTTACTTTATGAATTTAATTTAATGGATTTCTGAAGTTTGGATTTGTTTTTAATATATAATTTTATTTTTCAATTATGACTATATTATTAAAATTTATAAAAACTTTAATACAAGTTATTTAAAAAAATTTAATAATTCTTGATTGGTCCGCCCCCTCACCTGTATTAAATTAAGCGAGTATGAAAGAAAAAATAGAGGCATATATGAGGATGAAGGAGGCATACCTGCACCCATCACGTTTCATTGTCATCATTAATTTTAACTATGTGTAATTAGCTACTAGAAAGTATAAAAAGTATAAAGGAAGATTGGGGATCGGTAAATATCAAACTTCCTTTTCTCCCCAACCCCAAACACACACACACACACACACACCCCCCCCCCCCGGCAAAAAAAAAAAAAAAAGATTAAGACTTTAAAAAGATTACACATGTCATCCTTGACCTTTTAGCAAAACTTTAAAAAGATGAAACATGTGGGAGAAACAACCTAGGAAATAGGGTGTCACATTTCATTTATGTTTACGTAATATATTTATCTAATAATTGGTATTTAAATTATCGGTCAATTTTATTTTTTTCCTAAATTTTTATTTATCTTTTTCTTTCTTAATAATTTTTTCATAGATAATTAGACTACGATACTTACAGATATCATAAAAATATAATAATATGATAATCAATTTACTAAATTATTTCTCGTCATATTATCCTTTATTTTCAAATTATATTATTATACTAAAGGAGATGGGGATTTTACTGTTATTTTTACAGTACCGAACAGTGCCTTTTACTTTTTTTTTTTTTTTTTATTTCCTCTGCTTTAGCTACAGTAATGTACAGTAATGCACAGTAATTTTTGCTACAGTAATGTACAATTCTTTTGCTTTCTCTACAGTGTAATGACTTTTTTGCCCTTCATCACTAATTATTTTTTCCTTCGCTACAGTGTTATGCCGGTTTTACCCTTTCTTTTTTTTGGTCAATTGGCAATTTTACCCTTGGATTTTAATTACTTTTACTGTTTGATAAGTGTTGGGACAAATTTGTCCTTCTAAAATTATTAATGGATGATTTTGCCCTTCATTTGTAGTTGTTTTTTTCCTTTGCTACAGTATTATTCCGGTTTTACCCTATCTTTTTTTTTTCAATTGGCAATTTTACCCTTGGCCTTTTAGTTACTTTTACAGTTTGCTATAATGTTGGGACAACTTTGTCCTTCTAAAATTATTTATGGATGATTTTATCATTTATTTGTAGTTGTTTTTTCTGATAGCTACAGTAACTGGACATTGTTACCCTTATAATGTGTATTTTTTATTTTGTCCATTCAAGATGTGTTAAAATGCAATGTTTGTATGTATATAATCTAACTGAAATTTATTTATTTTTTTTTTTTTGTAAAAAACAATAAACAAAAAAATAATAGAATTTGTTTTTGATGTTGTTGTTTTTCTTTAATCTTTTTTTCCCCTTTTTAGTTTTTTTTTTCCTTTTATTTTTTTCTGCTTTTTTTCTGCTTTCTAAGATTTAAATTTTAAATTTTAGTTTTTTATTCATCTTTTCTTCGTATTTTTGTTATTTTATAATTTTAATGATTTTTGTTTCCACATTTCCAATCTTCAAATTTTTTTTATTCTCTTTTTTCGATTTGTGCTTGGTTTTTTTGGCTTTTTCATTTGTTGGGTTTTGTTTTTTTAGATGTTATAATTAATTTTTGTGTTTTGCATGTACATAATCTAACTGAAATTTTATTTATTTAATTTTTTTTTTGTAAAAAAGAGTAAATAAAAATAATAATAAAATCTGATTTTGGTTTTATTGTTTTTCTCCAATCTTTTTTTCCCATGTTGAGTTTTTTTTCTCCTTTTGTTTTTTTTTATTTTTAATTATCATGATCATTTTTATTTCTCTATCTTTATCTCTGCATCACCGGAGAAAAGTTTTTTTTTATATTATTATTATTATTAGTTTACAGTTTTATGATTGAGAGAGATCCTGAAAAAAAAAATTAAAGACAAAAAAGATGAAGCAAAATATAGGTATGGTCTGCTTTCTTTTGTTTTGTTTTTGATTTTTATAAGTTATTTCTAGCTTTTTTTCCCCCTAGATTTATATATTTTGTTTTTCGCTTTTTGATTTATGTTAATTTATTTTTCTAGCTTACGGTGATGATGGTTTGGAATGGAAATGCAAAGAAAACTATTTAAGACCTTTTTTTTTGTTTATATTTTTGGAAACTTATTGTAATTATATTATTTATCATAACCAACTGTCATTATTAAATGTTATTTAATTTTCTTATTTATTTATCTATTTATTTTCCTCTCCCGAGCATTGCACGGACATTAAACTAGTTGTTTCTAAAGTAGAAAATACAAAAATCAAATTCTTTTTTTAATATTAGCAAGTTACCGACAAATTAAAATTAGAATGAATCATCAACTTTTCCGTTCTCTTTCTCTGTCTCTTTGCTTTCTCTCTAACACGTTAGGGTTAGGATTTCTCAATCGTTTTTCTCTTTTGAGACCAGATTCCGGTGGCGGTCTTTGGTCTGTCTCTAGTTTCTCGGTCCTAGAGATGAAGGTGGGAATCATATGGTGAAGGTCTTGGCAGAGGCAAGCATGTGGCAGGAGGATGGGTGTTGTGAGAAGAAGCAAGGCAAGAATGAGATAGTTGATGGTGGTGCGTGGTCGTCATGCGCCAAAGAGGTCCTGTAGCAGCTCGGTTTCGGCAAACCAGTTTCTCCCAATGATGTGATTCATTTTATCGACAATGACTCTTTTTGTGTGATTGCTTTTTTTTTTTTTTTTTTGGTGTGCAAGTTTGTGATAATGACGATGTTTTCTTCATCTTTCTTTGGGAGTTTTATTTCTTTTTGTTATTTATAATAACGGAGGTGGTTTATCCACCTTCCGAGTTGATTGTTTATCCATCATATCTGAGTCTTGACGGTGTTTTGGTCCCGCTAGAGTACTTCTATGCGAAGTTAGTAGTGGCCCTAGTGGTACTAAGTCTTGGCCCTTGATTGATCAAGAGTTTTGTCAAAAAGATCTTTATATTGTCAAAAATCCATTGATTGTCGGGGTTTTATCAAAAAGATCTTTACATATACTCAATTTAGTGTGCCGAGGTATATTTTCATTATCGGGCCTCAAGCATAGGTCTTTCCCTTTAAGCGCCATCAAATATTATTGGTGAATCTGTTCTTATTTAAGGGTTTTGTCTCATGTAATATAGGGTTTCGTATGTTTGATATTTTTGTATCTCCTTTACGAGTTTAATGAAATTTCCACTTTAAATAAAATGAATGAATCTTATACGCTTAAAAACTTACAAGCAGGCTTGGCGTTGATATAAAATTTCCTAAGGGGGGAGGAGGGGGCTCAAGCGCGGGGGTGGGTTTGGTTGGTCGGCCTCTGGGGTAGGGGGCTCGAGCGTCAGGGGGGGAGGGGTCTGGTTGACGTCGGGGGGTGAAGGGCTCCTGCGTTGGGGGGAGAAGGGGTTAACATTGGGGGTAGGGGGACCACCGGCGTCAGGGGGGGCGAATGCCTGGGCTTGTCAGCATCGGGGGGGGGGGGGGGGTAGATTTGATCGAGGGGGTCCGTCACCGGCATTGTGGGGAAGTTGCCAACTTCGGGGAAAAGAAGGGGTGGGTTTTTTTAATTTTTTTTATTAATCTATACTAATATGAGGTAATGTGTATGATAATTATGATACACAAACAACATCTCAACCGTTTTATTACATCTTAACGGTTTAAAAATGAGCTATATCAATAAGGTATGTAAAAAAAGGCTTTACTGCAGCTTTACCCATAAAAATAGTACAAAAATTAAAAATGTGTTCAGAAAAAAAATGCAAAATGGATATTGTCTTATTCATCTCGTCGATACGAGTATTTTGAAATAAAAATTATCTTATTTCGAATTGAAATGAAAAAATTATGGACTTTTAAAGTTTGAGTTTTTTGAAAATAAAATAGAGAAAAAATTTAATGTAGAGTTGAGATTTTGAAATTCAGATAGTAAAATATCATCTGAACTAACACCCCAAATGAGTACTACATTTATAACGTTAATATATATATATATATATTTGAAATAAAAAAACAGAAGAGAATACCAAAGATTTGAGATAGAGTCCGATCAATAAATGCCCAAAAAAAGATAAGCCCAAGACTAATATCGGGGGCCACAATAGTGTGCACATCTTCAAAACTACATGTAGCTTTGCCTTTTCTTCGTTTTCTGAGTGGGGCACACTTCAAAACTACATGTAGCTTTGCTTGCTTTTTTTTTTTTTTTTTTTTTTTTTTCAAATGGGGAGATGCGCCCCCACCGGTCTTGCCATAGGTCTATGGCTGCATGCATGTAGAATAGATAAATAAAGCAAAGAAGAAAAAAAAGTTCATACGATGATGACGTAATAAATACATGACTGTCACTAACGATGGACTTATATTGAGGTCAGTAAAGTCACGTGCCCCACTAAATAAAGGATAATATTGATATAAGCCCTTAGGCATGTATATAAACGGAAGGAATTTCAGTTTGTGGCCCCCTATAAATGGTGGGCAATGGCATGTTAAAGCCTAATTTTACCTGGGTTGGCTTATTGGACTTTTTCAACATTTTTTGTCTATGATCTTAGTTAAACTACTCTTTAAATTCCCTCGTTTTCCTTTTAAGCTTTTTATATTATGATTTTTTTTTTTTTTAAATTTGCGCACAGCGAATGACTCTTTTTCCTTAATATAGCAAATGATTCTTGATTCTCTCTCTCTCTCTCTCTCTCTCTCTCTCTCTCTCATTTCAATAAGTCTCTCTTTTTGGATTATTTACATATATGTTCAAATTAGAACTGATGTTTTAAAATATATCAATTTTTCATTTTATTTATTTATATATATATATATCTAAAAGCGTAAATATAAAGATAATATACATTTTTTAAAGAATGGAGAATTACCATATAAAGAATTTATGAAAAAAAAAAGGAAAGAAAAAAATAGTCACATTACGTTTTCTAACTACTAGCTGTGATTTGTTTTAGTTGAAGACCGAATTACGTAATAAAAGAAAAATTCTTTTTTTTTTTTTTTTTGATTTGCTGTGGAAATAAGTGAATATTAATAATGATCCAAAATATAAATGTTTGCTTAAAATTAGATTTCACCTTAATAAGAAAGAACTAAATAAAGAAAAAGGAATATTTAAAAAAAAAGTCGAATTGAAAGTTTGTCTTCTGCAAACATACGATAAATTCCCTCCATCTTTCTTAAAATCAATTTCAATTCCCATCCTCATAAACTCTAAACCAAAATTCTTTGTCTGAAAATGACAACGAAAATAGTTATGAAGAAAAGGTCTATTGCTAAGGATAAGAAAGGCAATGTCTAGGCCGATCTACTGAAAGAGCCGACAACCAAGTCACAAAAAAGCCGTGTGAGATAGGTGAAGATTCGAAAGAGATTGTGGGCGGTGAAGTCGACACAGGACTCCACGCTCAACCATTAGTAATGTAAGTTTTTCTTTTCTTTTTTCTTTTTTTGTGGTTTTATGTTGAAAATTATATTTGCAATTAGGAAATTTTGTATCTTAAAATTAAAAAAATCAGTCTTTTTATTAATGAATCATTCTTTCTCATAAAAGTTAGGTTTGATTTCCTGTCAACTAGTTTATATAAATAATAGTGTTTTTTAGTAAAGAATTCAATTTGTTTGGTTGAGGCATACAAAGTTTCCATTTGATTTGTAATGGAGTTTATGAATAAGTAGTTTTTTATCATAGAGAATTCATCTTTCTAGTAATAAAGCTGGTTTATCATATTTTCGTTTTATTTTTACTAATTTATATAAATAGTATTATTTTTTTCATAAAAAATTTGATATCGCGAGTTAATACATAAATAAATTGGTACTTTCATAAAGAATTCATGGATTGCAAAAGAGAGAAAAATAGTAGTTTAATCACGTTCAAAAGAAAAAAAAAAAAAGTTTTCTCCCAAAATAAAAGGCTTCTAAAGGAAGTAGGGTTCTTTTTTATTTATTTATTTATTGAAAGTAATTAAAGGACGTAGGATTTCGTAGGCTTTGACTATAAAGGGACCTGTTGTGTTGTTGGGCCTATCTTTAATGGGCCTAAAATTGCTTTGGAAAGGCCCACAACATTCTGATTTAGACGTGGATGACGAAAGCCATTAATTATAACGCCAACCACCGACGGAAACGATAACCGAAAATCAAATCAAATTCAGAATATTCGAAATTTAGGGCTTCCTGAAACACCTTTCCAATCGGATAAATTCGTGTAAAATTGGAACGATTTGGGCTAAAAAATTTCCCCAAATTCATTGCGAAATCCCTCTCTGGTAATTTTCGTTCTCAATTTTTCAAATTTTCCGTTTCAATTTTCGTATCTGTTTTGCTTTCCTTCGCATTCTCGTTGAAATCCGTTGTAGTTTTGTTGTGTTCAGAATACTGTGGTTCAATTGAATTTCCAATATACATTTGAGGTTCTTAGTCAAACTCCATTGTTGTTGAAGCTTTTGAAGATCCGAAGCGTCAAAATGAAGTTTCTAGAGTACACGCCCTTAGAGCGGTAATTTTCCAAAAATTTGTTATTTAATTCTAAAAGAAGAAGAAGAAGAAGAAGAAGAAGAACTTTAGAGTTTAATTTTTAATTTTTAATTTTTCTTGCAGAATAAATGGTTTTCTGAGTCATTTGAATCTTGGAGAGCGTACAATCAAAGGCTGTCTTGAAGCTTACTCTTGTGAGTTGGAATTTTCGATTCTGTTCCTTTTGCGGAAACCTATCTGGGATTTACTTGAAAGAAAGATTTTTGTTTTTTTATTATTTAAAAAAAATGTTTTTGTCCCTTGTAAATGTGTTTCTTTAGGCAAACACACTGGAACGGATAAGAAGTTGTCTCTCAGTTTGGAAAACGAGGTAAATTAAGCTTTGTCGTAGATTATTACTGTTTGGATTATTTTTATATTTTGCAAATTTTGATGTGATTTATTTTTTTTATCAACTTAAGTTTATGTATGTTTGGTTTTGGACATGCTTGGGATTTTTGTTTCTTTCCTAGAATCGTTACACATCGAAACGTTGTATAAAATAAAATTACTTGAATGTATCTCTATAAAAAAGTTTTCAATTTTATTTTGGTTGGTTTTTTTTCTATACATCCAATCTCAAAACGATTTAGATGTATATGATGCATGTATGCATTTTGATTCGTCATATTATCGTTTCTAATATACATCTGATCTGTTGTTGCTCAGATCCTTGATTATCTCGGGAAATCTTCAGATGCAGACTCTTCCTCACCAGATGAAGTGCTTCTGAGCAGATCAAGGTGCTGATAGTTTATTGGATAGAATTTGAAAGTGCAGGTTATCTGTTATGTTTCTTTAACAAGTGTTCCTATATGCATTCCAGCCGGATGACGTTGGTCTACCTGGTTCTCACACTCTATCATTTATATCCGGATTATGACTTCAGGTATCTGTGTCTTATTTTGTATCAAAGCACATGGTTTTTCAAATTGGTCTGGAAAGGAGGATCACGGGTAATGCCACTGTCAGCTTATTGGGCGACGTTGCAACCCACTTTGTGATCCTCTTTTGTTTTTACTGGGAGTGTTGTCAAGAGGTTTGACAGACAGTTTGGAACCTGTCGCTCTTAGAGGAGCTGAGAGTTCAAATCTCTCCATTTCCCAAAGTTTGTTTTTTATTTTTTATTTTCAGTTTCATTTTTGCAGTTGGTTTTTTGCTGAACTTTTGGTTTGATTATGAGGAGAGGGATGCATTGACATGATTATTTGTTCTCATTGTTTTTGAAATGGCTTCTTTTTGTTTTCAATGTCTTTGTGATTTTCCAGTGCTATGAATGCTCATCAGTTCTTCTCAGAGGAAACCTGGGATGGGTTTAGGCAGATTTTTGATACCTATTTGTTTGAAGCATCAAAGGTAATTATAGTTTTATTCTTTTCTTTCTTCTTTTTTGTTGTTGTTGTTGTTGTTGTTGTTGTATGCTATGAGCTATTTATATTTATGTTAGCTGGTAGTTTTATTGTTAAAATGTAGGTCGTATGCCTTTTTAAGTGGTTTCCCCCTCTGCGGCTCTGCCCACCAACAAAAAAAAAAAAAAAAAGCACCTCAAATCAATGATATGCTCTAGCTATCAATCGGCTAGATTTAGAGTAATTTGGGATTCATACAAGAGAGATATAAATTTTGTCAGGGCATTTGGTGCGAGGACTTTTTGTTATTTACCCTTTCCTGTTGCTGAACCGACATGGTGTTTTGACAGGACGATTTATCTTCTCTATTTCCATAATTTCATCTCACTTCGTGTCTTCTCTCTCCTGCCCTCTCTTTACTGCATGTGTTTTGAGTTTTGGTCATCTAGGTGGGTTTTTGTCTTTTGAATTAGTGAATGCTCACTTAGCATTATGTTTTGGTGTCTCGGTATCTGCTTTCAGGAATGGACTGAAACAAAGGAGGGTGGCTCCCTTTGGGAGACTTTGTACAAGGCTCTGGATGAGGTGAACTTATTTTACAGAAAGTAAAATGCTAGTAAGACTACTTGGAGCAAAAATTTATGGTACCTTGTTATGCAGGTTGTGAAATTGGCAGATTGTGAAATATACTGCTACAGTCCAGACTCGGATGGAGATCCATTTCTTGAGGGAGGGGCTATGTGAGTTTCTATGTCCTCATCACATTGTACAGGTTTTCTGTTAGTCATATATGAGATAGCCACCGATATTGACTTCAATTCCTTTCTTTACTTCAGATGGTCATTCAATTTCTTCTTCTATAATAGAAAACTAAAGTGTGTTGTGAGTTTCCGTTTCTGCTGTTTAAGGTAAGTCAAAGCATTAAAACTGCTTGAAACTTGGAGCTTTTCTAGTTGGTAAATATGGGTTCCTCGAAGGCTAATCCTTTCTATATATGGCAGTAACATGGTGGCAGATGGATTTCTCATAGATGATCTACGATATGAGGACGATGGGGAAATATTCGATGTTATGGACGTGTAAGGGCGTCATGCTGTAAGGCTGCCATATGTGAATATGTCAAAACTCTTGACATCCATCCGTAGATGTATAACTTTCTCTAGGGCTTGTACGTTTGTGATTTGAGTAGTGTTAGGTTTAGGTCTTTCGACTCTCTTGCGTATATGGTTGCTTATCCCCTGTAGATACTAGCAACGCTATGTACAGGAACTCGTCCGTATGTACGTTCCAAGCTGATATGTGCATCATTTGCTGAACTTCATGAGAATCTTCTTAAACGTCTTCACATATTCAGCCCTGGTAAAAAGAGCATCAATTGCTAGTTTCTGTTCTAGAGCAACAACTCATGGTATCCTATGATGATTTGCTTATGTTTTTAATGTCATGCGTTCTGAATAATCGATTGAAAGAGAAAAATCATTGTCCATAAACGGGCTTCTATTTGATAACGGCAATCGAAACTCGTTTTATCCGTGGGGACAGGGAATGAAGTTTTCTCGAACGTCAAGTAGGTAATGTTTGTATAGAAACTATCTCTCGTCTGGTGGTTGTAATTTTGTAATAAACTTATAACAACTAGTTGACTCTTAACTTTATACAAAATTATGCATAAGATGGTACTATTTCATAATTGTTGTTGCAACAAGCATCATTAAAAAATATTACAATGAAATCAACTCTTTGTTACAACAATAAAGTACAAAAAAAAATTATAAATTTGACAGCCGGATAAGAGAGTATACCTATATAATATATATGTGTATATAATGTCTAAGCTAAATCACTGGCACCTCCATAGAGTATCCCAAACTTCAAATCTTTCTCTGCTGCCTGACAAAAGAACCTCCAAATCTGGGGATCTTCTTAGGCGACTAGTGCCAGCGCTAGCAAGAGCTTTCTCAGCTTCTTGATCAGTCCGTAACCGAGGCTTCGACAGGGAGAAGTGCATTCTTATTGTGCCGCCTTCCAATCTTAAACATATCGTACATCCTGGATTTCAAGGAAGACTACTGGTAGGTTTTAGTTCATTGCCTCCATATTTTGTGAGAAGTCCACCGTCCTTATATGTTGATAAATTACTTAAAAGCATTTTGATGTGCTAGTATCGGTAGTATCGGGTGGTTGATGCCAACCTGTAGCCTCCCTCGAGATCAGGTGTTGAACATGTTTGGCTTCGGAGTTTACAGCGTCAAGGTGAAGACAAGATCTAGCGAGAGTGAGCACTTGCTGGTGATGACTAAATTTAAAGGGGTGCCCCCTTGAATTACTTTTCCTTTATATAAATATTTTCACCCCACAAAAATGTAACAGACAAGTAGTCATGAACAAATAATTCGGTAATAAAAAAACTATTCTTCTTAAATAATTAAAATAAATAATTTGATTTTTGTACCTATCTTTATTTAGGTTTTCACCCCAAATTTAGCAAAATCATGTCGTATATTGTCATGTTTTCTTTCCTTATCTGCAGTAATTTTTCAGTTTTTTAAGATTATTTTCTCGTTGTGATGTTTTTCATGAGCTGGAGCTCTGTCAAGTTCGAGATGCTCCTTGGAATGTCACTGGAAAATGAGTTGGAGGAAAGATATCGTAACAACAAAACTGTTGCCGGAGAGACGGTTCTAAGCAATGTTGAGTATCTAGAACTTGGTAAGATTCATGATCTCTAATGATGGTTGACAAAGAAAGAGCAGTACTGCAATATGCGAAAAATTCGATTGGAAAACCACACGTTTAGAGAGGGGAGGAGGAATGGTGATATTTTCTGTATCACGTTTAGATTGAGTTACGAGGATTATTCTCAACGTTAAGAGAATGTGTACGATTAAGTCATGAGGTAGACTTAAAATAGAAGGGAAAAGAAGTCCAACCACCATATAGTTGCCGTAAAATCTAGTCAAGATCTCTACAAACAAAGATACATAATTGAAGGTTCCCATGGGTGCACTTGAAGTAACTGTCGACATTCACTTCATCTATAAGCTAGAAAACTTTCAAAAGAGAAATTTGTAGGGACACTTACTCGAAATTGCTAAAGTGGAAATTTGTTGTGGTCCTTTCTTAACATGGGGAGTCCCACATCCATTAGGCAAAGAAAAACTGAGCATTTGTCAAAGTATTTAATGGCAACCCCTATTTTGGATAACATCTCATTGAAATAATGTTGGCATGGAAGGTTGTCAAATTACTAGAAATGTGAATCAATTGGCAAATTTCACCAACAATTTCGCCAATTAGATGTTTTGTCTTTCTCCTAACCACATTATTACTATATATTAAAGGAGAAGGTGAAATCACTGTTCTTTCTACAGTTTTTCAGTGTTTTCTCCTTTTTTTTTTTTTTTTTTTTTTTTTTTCGCAGTTCAATCTACAGTACTACTATATACTAAAGGAGAAGGTGAAATCACTGTTCTTTCTATAGTATTTCACAGTGTTTACTCCTTTTTTTTTTGTTTTTGCAGTTCAATCTACAGTACAGAACAGTTCCGCACAGTATAATTACAATTTTAGCCTTCTGCTTCTCTCACACCGAATGAGAGAGCACAGTGAATGGGCGATTTTGCCCTCAAATTGCTGGTTCTTTGTATATAGTGCCTTGAGTCTTTTGCCCCCTCAAACCCTAACTCTTCACTTTCCTCTCTCTCTCTCTGCCGCCGCTTCGCCTCTCTCTCTCTTTTTTTTTTAGTTCTCATTTTTGTTTTCCTTTCTCTCTCTCTCTCTCTCTCCCTCTCCTTTTTTCTTCTTCTTCTTTCTTTCGTTTTTGGTTTTCTCAAACCCTAACTCTTCATTTTCTTTTCTCTCTCTGCCGCCGGTTCCTTTCTCTAACTTTTTTTTTCAGCTCTCATTTTTGTTTTGCTTTCTTTTTCTCTCTCTCTCCTCTTTTCTTCGTCTTCTTTCTTGCGTTTTTGGTTTCCTCAAACCCTAAATTTGGTTCCTCTTTCTCCTCTCTGCAGCCGCCTCTTTTGAGTTCTCAATTTCTTATTTGGTTTTCCATTTTCGTCTTTCTCTTTCTTTTTATGTGTTTATTTTCTTCTGTTGTTTTTCTTTTTTGCGTTTTCGGTTTAAAATTTTGTACCGGTGGGTTTGTGTTGGTTTTGGTGAAGAAAGTTAGTGGTTTTGGATGTGTTGTTGTTGGAGAAGTTTGGTTTACAGGGAATGGTTTTTTAAGGCATGTTTTGTGAATTTTTTTTTTTTGGTTTTTTTTCCCCGAGATTTGTTTGGTGGTTGTTTCCCTACCGGTGGGTTCCTTTTGGTTTTGGTGAAGAAACTTCGTGCTTTTGGAGTTGTTGTTGTTGGATAACTTGGGTTTGCAGCAAATGGTTTTCAACGCATGTTTGCTGAAGTTTTTTTTGTTTTTTGTTTTTTTCTGTCGGATTGGTTTGGTAGTTTCTTCTTTTGGTTTTAGGAACTGTTCGAGGAAGCTAGGAGTTGCAGAAGAAGGAGATAGGAATGTGAAAATGTCTACATTGTAACTTTGACAAATTTTTTTTTTTTTGGCTTTTTTTGGTTTTTTTTTTTTTTTTTTTGTGTGTTTAACTGTTTGTGTTTTTTGTCCCTTTAATCCTACCTATGGTTCTTTTTTTCCTTCTCTGCCGCTTCTTCTTTCTGTTTTTAGGGTTCTATTTTTTTTTTCTTTCTCTTGTTTCTTTGTTTTGTCCGAAACCTTATATTTTCATTTTGGGTTTTTTTTTTTAATTTTTTTGTACTTATTTAGGGGTCTTTTTTTTGCATGCTTGATTAAGTTTTGGTTTTGTTTTTTTCTATTGTTTCGGTTATTTTGTTCATTTTTTCATTCTCTCTGCTGACTATGTGTGTATTGAAATAACAGTATTTGTGATATTTTCCCTGTTAATTATGGTGTTACTTCTACGATTGAAGACTTACCCAGACCTGGAGACCTAACTGCAGGAATAAGGGAATTTTTCACTTAGTTTTTCCTTAATCTGTTTTCTGTTTTATGTAACTTAATTTTGATCTTCGTTTTTTGTTGAATTGTATTTGTAGATTGCAGTACTTGCGATTCTTAGCTGGGTGCTTGAAGTTTCTCATGAATATATTGAAGACTTTTTATGCCTGATGTTTGTATTTTCAAATTCTTTGGTTTTTCCCCCCCGGGTATTATTTCTTTAATTTTCTATCCGAATTTTGATTTATTTATTTTTACTCTTTATAAATCTTTGTGATGATTTAGTTGTATTGTAGGATTTAGTTAGAATGGAATGAATTGTTTAGGTTTTCTATTATTTGAATTTTGATTCTTTTAGGTTGTTTCTATGTAATATAGTTTGGTTTGGTTTTACTGATTTCTCCTATATATTTAGTACTTTTAGTTTAGGTTGTTTTAGTTGTGATTGGATTATTTGTTACAGCTTTGTAACTTGCACTCTGAAAATTACTTTTATTGGAATTTGTTGCATGTGTATGTCTGTATTCTTTGTTGTCAGTACATGTATTTTTATGTATATACGTGTAACTATTTTGTAACTGATGCTTTTCACCGACTCTTTAAAAACAGCCTTCTCCAAACTTTTTAACCTGTCTTTTCTCGTATATATTACATTTCCTTTCCTATATTACACTTTTCTTATAGTTTAGCATTAGTATTCCCGTAATATCCTCTCAATTACTCTCTTTGAAACCTTCTTTAATTCTTACTTAAAATATTTTATCCTAGTGTTTGTGATCTTCTAAAAACTGTTCACTTTGAAATCCTTACTTCTGTGGAAAGCTGCTGCTTTTTATTCAGGTACTATATTTAATGTTGTATTTTTATTCTATCAATTGCTTTCTTTACTGATTTTATATTCCATCTTCATTGATTTTTATATTCTTACTATTGGTTTTGGAGTGATTTTATTGTCTGTATGCATTTTATTGTCTGCACGTTTTTACCTTTCTAAGTATGCCTATTGATTATGTTCTCTATACTGGCTTGATTTTTTCCTCTCGCTAACTCTATCTATATACTGTTTTTGTCTTTTCGGCCGCTGCTTTTCTTCATTGTTAAAAGTTATTTTTGATTTTCATCTTCCTATTTTATTTAGTCTCTCTCTTTTTTTTTTTTCCCTTCTGTCTCTGTTTTTTTCCCCCCAACAGAATATCAATGAATTTTTTCTTTCTTTAGATCTTTGATGACTACTATCCTTATTATAAGTTAAATAATCATATTGTTGTTTTCATTGTTCTGATTATGTATGGTTATGTATTACTTATTATTCTTAAGTTTCTTCGTGTCGTCCTTCCAGCACACCTAAATACCGACTTTACCCTCCTTTTATTGTCGGGACGGTTTTACCCTTTGAAATTTGTCTACCGACTGTTTGTGTATAGTGTCTTGATTGTTTTGCTCCTCAAATCCTAACTCTTCACTCTCTTTCTTCTCTCTGTCGCTGCTTCCCTTCTCTCTCTCTTTTTTCAGTTTTCATTTTTGTAAAAAATTTTTAATATGCTATGATGATTTCTACTTGAATCTGCATATACCAGATGTATTACTTAGTTTGGTATATGTTGATGAATGTCATATTATTGATAGTATATGTTAAATAACTAATACATATTATTTGACAGTCTTTATCTTTGCCACGAATATGTTTGGGAATTATATAATGTTGTTATTATTTTCATATTGTTTTTTCCTCTGCGCTTTTTCATGTGTTTTTATTTTATGGATTTATGGTTGATAAATATGACCTTTTGGTTTTTTTTTTTTTTTTTTTTTGTTCTTTCCTTTATTTTGAGTATCAGTTATGCTTTCTGTTTTTATTAATTTTGTGTATTCTTTACCTTTTTCTGATTTTGTCCCGTTCTGTTTTTTCAAAAATATATATAATTACACTTATATATTATTGCTTACATTAATTTACTTGATATTTATTTTATTGCTCTTTTCTTTTCCTTACAATTTCCTGCCTTTTTATTCCTTCAATTTTTTCTCCTCAAATTTAAAATTCCAGTTACAGTTTTATATAATTATATTTATCCTTATTTCAGCCCCAACAACATCCTTCATCAACAACAGAAATTCAAACATCTTCTGTTAATCCATCTAGAAAACGAAAAGAATCAAGGTATAATTATTTTTTATTTATAATTACATATTATATAATTATACCAATTTCAATTTTATTTATAAATATAAAATAATTAATTTTTTTCCTCATAACAGATCCGACGAAAAGGGGAAGAAGATTAAATACGGTTGGTGAAATCTTCAATTGAAAATGTTTTATTTCCAACAACTCGGTTTGTAAATATATATCTATATATGTTTGTATATATAAATCCAGCATCTTTACATAAACTTCAATGTAAATATTATAATATTATCATAATAAATACTAAACAAATAGACTGCTTATAATTATATTATTAATCTTAAACAACTATTTTTATTGTATAATAATCAATTATTTAATTATCTTTTATTTATAATTACATATTATATAATTATATCAATTTCAATTTTATTTATAAATATAAAATAATTAATTTTTTTCCTCATAACAGATCCGACGAAAAGGGGAAGAAAAGGGGAAGAAGATTAAATACGGTTGGGGAAATCTTCAATTGAAAATGTTTTATTTCCAACAACTCAGTTTGTAAATATATATCTATATATGTTTGTATATATAAATCCAGCATCTTTACATAAACTTCAATGTAAATATTATAATATTATCATAATAAATATTAAACAAATAGACTGCTTATAATTATATTATTAATCTTAAACAATTATTTTTATTGTATAATAATCAATTATTTCATTTTATTTTCTCCCTACATCGCCGTGTATACGCAAGGGTATTAGACTCGTAAGAAACTAACACAGGGGCATAAAACGAAAAAGAAAAATAATGAGGTAAAACTGTAAAATTATAGAGGGGTGATTTGTTTATTTATTTAAAAAAAAAGAGATGCATGCTTTTTAAAAGAGAAAGGGCATAATTGGACAAAAATATCAACACAAGTAAAAGCAATAAAAGAGTTAGAGTATAATTGGAAATAAAAGTCACACCACAGTTGCCTGCTTCATCACACTTTTAAATATGTTGAGACATTTAAAAAAAAAAAAAGATAACAAAAGTTTTGGGGAAGTTTTGACTTTCACATAAATCAACACTCAAAAGTACATTTTGAATTATCAACCAAACGTATTGATCATAAGAATTATGTTATCTGTACCTGTAAAATAAATAAATAAATAAGAGAAATTAAGTTGGCAGTTTTTTAACACACAATTTAATAGATAGCTTAATTTTTTTATTTAATTAAAAGACTTGAGTCATTATTTTTTGGTCAATCAATCTTTCTTCCCCATGAAACTTCCAACAGCTGCCATCGCAAAGGGTGATATCGCCAAAGAAGATAAGACCTCAGGCGAGGAAGGGAAGGAGATCTTCGCGCTTAGTGGGTGGTCTACAGTGGAAACTTGGTTCGCGATCATGATCGCAACCTCTTGTGGTGCTTGACGACGTCTTGGTGCCCAAGGTCGTCTTATCTGGTGAAATCGTGGTAATCAGCACCTGAGCTCATTGTCTTCTCTGATGATGGCCACCTTTGTAGTGGGTTTGGGTCGAAAGGGAGAGAGAAAGGGTTTGGTGGGTTTAGGTTAATTAGCGATTTATATTATGACCAATCAACGATCGACTATAATCAATTAATAATTAACTATGAAGATTAAATATTTATATTACGGTCAATCAATGATTTAAAACGGTCAATGTTAATTAACCAAATTAATTATATTATGTGATCAATTAGTAATTCACAATTTGTCAAAATTGATTGATTATTTTAAGAAAAATGACCTTTTAATTAATTCTTAAAAACTTTAGTAATTTATTTAAAAACTTTTTTAAAATGGCTACTTGTCTCTGAATCCCGAAAGCAATGTTATCCGGTGGATTATTGATGAACGTTACTATAATTCACATAATAAATCTTACGAATTCCTTAAATTATATCATTAGTATCAAGTATCAACATCCCTTAGGAACGTTGAAATGTGCATATTGTATCATGGAGTGTTTATACATCCCAAAACTCAGCCAAAAATGTGTGTGTGTTTTTTATTTTTTTATTTTTATTTTTATGGAATAGCATACGCGAAGTGTATGAGGAGTATAAATTCATCAAATTCTTTAAACCTCAACTAATCGAATTGAATTAAGGTTCATTGTCTCTCTCTCTCTCTCTTTCCTCTTTCTTGCTTCTAAACAACTACTCCAACGAAAGAATAGATCTATGATTTGAGGGCGAACTAATTTATTTCAAAGTAAGTGCATTCAATGATCCCTAAACATTATCCATAACTTTAAACCAAGCTACAACACAGTAATTCCGTTCACAAAATAGCACATTTCAAATTTCAGGGGATCCATCTAGAGAAAGATTGTACCAAACAGTAAGATATCTTTTTTTGACATCTCGTACGAATCATTCTTATATTTTTAGGACGAGTTTCGGTCTGGCGACCTCAACGGTCTGGCAAATGCAACTTTTCTATGTAGGACTGCAGGTTTTGGAAGGCAACTTTATCAATAAAGTTGGAAATCAACAATATGAGATAGATTTCGTTTAAGATATAGAAAGTCTTTCCTGTCTGAGTGTGCGGAAACAAAAACCTTTAAAACAATGAAGAGAATCACTTTGCGAGTGTCCTCTCCTTAATCTCCGGCAGATTAGGAGTCGAAGATATCAAGTCAGAAGGAACCAAAGCCCGTTCAAACTCTTCCGTACTGCTTCAAACTCTTCTGTCCATCCCATCTAATAAAACCCTTGAATCAGTGAATCCGGGGATAGAGGCCTAGCCGCTGCTTTATTTAAAGAAACCAAAGAACACTATCTAACAATGTGTTGCGCATTTTCCAAACAGAATTTTCAGGCTGGCCGTAACCAGATGCCTTCAGTCTCTCACTGAAGCTTTCGATTCAATCAGATAAGCTTGTCGGTTCGTCCGCGCTCTGTCGAGAAGAACTGTAGGAACGGTGTATTGTTCTTGTGATTGTCCACCCTCAGTGCATCATAACTTTAGAAAACCTACAAAGCACTCCCAGGATCTCTTGCAGTCCTGTAATCAAGTTCAAATGTTGGACAAAATTTTCAGGTCAATAAATAGTCAAAATGCAATGGAAGTGGAAAACCATAAAACCGGATCTGCTCCCATCCCTGACCTCTATATTCCGACTTTCATAGATCTCTTTGGATCATGGCAACTATCTTTCTTCCTCATTATTCTTCTTCCAAAGCCAGGAAATAAATGGATGGGAAAGTAAATACAATTATTAAATCCTAAATTGTGGAATGCTTCTCATTAAATTTTTAAGAGAAACAAAAATTGAAAATGTGAAAAATCGCCAGCCTCTCCAGAGGCCTAGTGTAACAGCTCCTAATTTGGAAAGTCATGCAACTTATAGGAATCTTCCGAAGGTCGGTAATCAACCGACTTTCAGAAGCTAATAGACATGGAACCTGGTGATATGAGCAACTCTATGCAACTATGCAAGTGTGCGAGTTCAAGAATGCAATGTAGCTTTAAGGCGCCTCGGCATGTGTGAGAAATATTTGATAGGAATAAGGAGGAACAGATTTGATAGGAGTATAATTCTCCATCCAAATGCAACTTATGAAACAAACAATAAAAGTCATAAATATGATTGTTTCCCAAAACCAAAAATCATAAATAGATAGTCGCAACAAACTATACGAAAGAGTTTTGTTATTAAGCATCTACCTTCTCTTGATTGAAACTAGACTCTTGGAATATAAATAAGCATGACTTCCTGCTGGCCCTACCATTCCATCCATTGGAAGTTTTCGAAATTTCTGGCTACGAAGGTTGTACGATCCAAATCGACCATCCCCTGTCTGCATTAACAGCTCGTCATCCTTCCAGAATGCTAGAGGAGAATGGATGCACTCTAGTGGCCCAATTGTAAGATGCTTGGTCCAACACGTAGAACCTTCAACACCACTAGAATTGTCAGCCATCACCCACATTTCAAATGATGTTGAATGCTCTGAGTATTCAGTAGAGATAAAAAAGACAACTGATTCGTTCCATAAAGCAAGTCTACTAACTTTTATTCTTGGATCTTGGGCATGTTCGGGTATTTGTATTTTGTAAAATTCCTCCTCAGACAAGTCAAATGAAAGAACCATCTGCTTCGAGTTCGAAGACCCCATATTCCACCAATAATAAACGCCTCTGCAATACACCCCTCCAGCCTTGACATAACAACAATGATTCAAATCAATCTTAACTTCCCGCCAAGAATCAGTGCCCAAAGAGTAAACCAAAGCTCGAGATACCTTTTCATCACGTACAGAACAAAACAGCTTAAAACACTTGTAATCATTAGCTTTCGGATCATATCCAAATCCAGCACCGGAAAACATGAACTCAGGGTCAAGACACGGTGTGTGGAGAAGCTTGAATTCCCCAAGTTCTGGATTGCACAAAACAAACGTCTCCTTCCTAAATGAATGAAGATCGTAAAAGCAAATGATGCCATGACAATGAGATCCTACTAATGTCACTGGAAAATATGCTTTCTCTGTCTCTGGAGTAGGTGGTAAACTCATTTCTTCAATGACACAAGGAAGGTGTTCACCATCACCCCTATCATTGTCGTGAATCGTAATCACAGACAATACTCGTTTTTTCGCCAATGATGATACATCTTGATGAGTCCAGTTCAAACAGAAGGTTACATAAGGCGAATATTTGTTATCTATACTGTTGTGGAGTTGCTTGTCTATAAATGATTGATCATTGATAATATCAAACCATGACTTGCACACGCGTTTAAAACTTTTTAGAGACTTGGGAGGCAATCTCAAGAAGATCACCTCGAGTACCTCTTTCGGTAGATGACAAAAACTCTTCATATCTGCAGTTTGCAATCAATCAATAACTAAGCCCAACATCTAAACTACTTTGATAGTGCAAAAAATATAAGAAAAAAAATTAATTAATTAATTAAAAAGAGAAATTTTCAATCACGGACGAAAGAAACAGCCACTCTAATGTGATAACAAGGTGGAATAAACATCGGTGCCAAACAGAGCAGTGTGGAAGTGGATCAACATTTGAGGAAAGAGAAACTAGAAAGCGGTCTGATAAAATTGGTGTGCCTTTCATTCCAAATAAAAGAGCAGCCAACTGATAATCCAACAAAATAAGCAATTTGGGTATGTAGACATCCAACAGAGAGAAAGTGTTGCCCACAATAACGTCGTTCCTTCATTTTCTTTAATTCACAATAACTCGGGATTAAAGATTTACTTGTAAGATTAGATATGTTTACTAGTTCAATTCCATTTTTCCAGGCCAACACATAATAGATGAATTAGATCAGAGATAAGATAAAATCGGGACAACAATTTCAGACTAAATGGAAAAAAAGACGAGAATTGAACCAGTAATTTTCAATGTGAAATAATTAATTTTTTAAAAATAAAGTGGAAAGTGCAAGCAACTTACCTTTGTTACATCAATGAGAAGAACTGATTTATGGGTTATTTTTAATAATTGTTTTGGCTGGTATAGACATCTAAATTCTCTGTGTTTGTTTTGTGAAGAACTCAAAGACTCCGAGGGGCGAAAGAGGGGAACTTTGGGTACAATATGCCTGTGTTGGATCGGAGAAGAAAGGCGTGGCGTTCGACCGGAGATGGGGCAGGACGGCGGCGCCGTTGGACGTTGAGAGGTTTCGGTACAATATGTCTGTGTTGGATCGGAGAATGAACGGGTGGCGTTCGACCGGAGATGGGGCAGTACGGCGGCGCCGTTGGACGTTGAGAGGTAAGGGTGGCTGCGGCGAATTGTGAGATAAAGCTAGGAAGGGGACTTGGGAAACCCTTAACCCAAAACGGATCAACCCTATGGCCTACGATATCGAGGGGTAATTAGAACGTGCAAATCACGCGCGTTCTATTTGATTTTATGGAAACCTTTATCTTTATTTATTTATTTTTTTTTTCCTTTATGTGTTTTTTTTTCATTTTAAAAAAACTTTTTGGGTTCTTGTTTTCTTTTTATTTTACTTTTTTCTTTTCTAAGTTTTTTTTCTTTCAACCTTTTTCTATTTTACTTTATCATCATCATCAGTATCATTATTATCATTATCATTATCATTATTATTATTATAGTTATTGTTGTTATTAATTTTTTTTAAATTTTTACTTATCTTTTTCTAAATTTATGCTTATATATTTTCAGTAGAACTTTGTTTTTCCTTTAATTTCTTTATTGAAAGTTCAATATTTTATCACTTTCTCTCTTAATATTTTTTTCTAATCACTATCTCAACTTTTTCACTCAAAATTCTAATTTTCTTAATTATAATCAAACCTAATTGTGATCAGTTTTTTTTTCTTCGTTACATGACCAAACTTTTTTTTTTTAAGAGTTTTTACGATTGATTAAAGGAGGTTCTCAACTTTCTATTTTATTACTTTGGATAATATTTATGTGATTATTTTAATTTTTTTGATATAAAAATTAATTTTCATTTCATTATATTTCCTTAACATTTAACAGAATAATAAATTTAATTGTAAAATATGCACCTTATTAGTGCGTTTTTGTTTTTTTTGGGAAAATTGTTTAAGTGTTGTTGTTGTTGGTTTTTTTTTTTTTTTTTTTTTAAACTATTTGGTTTTTCATGTCATTTTTCCATATTTTGTTTTTCTGTCGTTTATTTTTTCTTATCCTCTTTTTACTTTGTTTTACTTATATTTCATCTTTTTTCTTAAATTTTTGGCTTGTCTTTTTTCAAATTTGTTTTTATACTTATTCCTGTAATTTTTTTATTTTCTTTCTTTCTTTTTTTTTTCCTCCTTATTAGAAGCTCAACGTCCCAAAATTTATATCAACTTTCTCATTAGTAACTCTAATATTCTTAATTGATTGTGGTCAGTCTTCAAAAACATATTATGAGATTACTGTTGTTTTAAATAATCATTTGCAACATAATGATATAAAATTTTTGATTTTAGATAACATAATGTATACTGTAAATATTGTGAAAGAACAAAATAATTAATATTATTATGTGTTTTATGTAATAAATATTAAGTCATTATGATTTTACGATAAAATGTAATTTTTGAATTTAAATAATTATTATTATATTTATTTTTTAAATTAATTTTTTATTTATTTATTTTTCATAACGTTGTTTATATTATACATTATAAAAACAACTATTACAGTTTTATACGTGCATTGCACGTATTTGATAACTACCTTTTAAAAAAATCTGAAAAAAGGCCACCAAATACCCTTGCCCCCGTATTTGATAACTAGCTTTTAAAAAAATCTGAAAAAAGGCCACCAAATACCCTTGCCCCCATTCTTCTCCTCCCCCAACCTTCCACCGTCGCTGCCAATACAACCATGGATGGTTCATCGGCCCGCGCAATCAGCAAAGCTCTTTCTCCGACGTCAATGGCAGACAACAAAAAAGAAGGAAAAAAAAAACAGAAGAAACATATGAAGGGTACGAACTCTCAAATATCTGAAATAAATATTTGTGAATCAACAATTGCAGATGAAGAAAATATGTAATTAAAATTTCATTGGCACATCTCGAACTTATTGTATGGCGTCCAAACCTCAGCTTTTTAAGGTAGTTCTTATACATTTCTAGATTTTTTTTTTGGGAACTTTGGTTTTTTTTTTTTTTTTTTTAATGGATATACATTGTTATTCTTAATTTCTTTCACTATCGTTTTCAATTGGTTTTTAGAGTTGGATGGGTATGAGTTATGGGTTTGATATCCACCATATACCAACAAGCACGATCATGAATTCCATGAAAATTTTCTCACGCTTTCTTACGAACCAAACACTCCATTTACATCAACAACGCAAACTAAAGTGAAGTTGAAAATGAGATCAAAAATGGAAACCTATGCGTTGCTAAAAGGGAGTCTTGTGGGGTTAGATTTAGAATGACTTGGTCACCGGCACCCTGAGCTCATTGTCGTCTCCAGCGAAGGCCTCCTTTGCGGAGGGTTTTGGTTTAGGACGTCCTCCGACCACCGAATCGCTCGTTGGAGGATGCCCGACGAGATTGCGATCATTCTCGTGAGATCCATCTCTTGAGGCACCGCCGGAGAAATTCTCGCAAGCGTCGCCAGCGAGATCTATGATGACAAGGAGAGAGGGCTGAGGAGAAACATATCAAGCAATTACCTTCATGCCTTTTTTTTTCCTATATACTAAATGAGATGATCATATGCTTCCCATCTTAAAATAACAACTCCATCTCACCATCCATCTTAAATGGATATACATTAACAACCATTGGATGGAACCCCATAGATAGTTATTCTTATATAGTCTTTACCATAGACTTGTTAAAAGTGAGTAACTATCTATAGGGTAAAGCTACTTTTCCTCATAGATGAAGTAAAAATTGTAAGCCACTAGATTGCAATTCAATGGTTATGATCTATGCGTATTTACTTTGTAGTAATCGACCACATCACAACAAATTCTTCCACTATTTAAAAAAAGAGAGAGAGAAAAATTAAAAATATATATATCATTTTTCATCTTCATCTTTTTTTAAATCTATGGTAGAGATCATTTTATATATATACCGGTAGAGTTCATTTTTTAAAATATTTAGATGTAGTCAAGCGGCTGCGACATTGCTTGTGTATAATAATCATAATGCACATTATCTCATATTAGTATAAACATAAATTTAAAAATAGTAAAAAATTTAATATAAAAAAAGACCAACCTTCACTAGTCGAAGGTGGAGAGGCTCCTCAACCGGGGAGGGGAGGGGCTCATCGTTGGGGGGAGGGGGGGGGGGGGTGTCTTGCCGGTGGAAGGTCGACGAGGTGGGTTGCCTTTTTTTAATTTTTTTCTTATTTTTTAGTATATAATACTATGAGATAATGTATGTTATAACTATTATACAAAGCAATATCTAAACCGTTGAAATTCATCAACAGTTTATAAAATTAGCCCTACCGGTAGGATTTTTAAAGGAGACTCTACCGTAGTCTTTTCCCTTTTAACTAACCTTCATAACAAGCCAACAAATTTATCTAGAAACAACAAATGTTGAAATGAAAAAGAAAATGAAAAGAAAAACGAATTGTACCAATAATGATTTGACTTCTAAGTGGGATCAAATCAAACAAACGGAATGTGCCAAATTACTCATTATTATTCAAAGGATGTTCAAGAGAATTTATAACATCGGCTTCAAAATAGAAAGAACTTGCAAGAGTAGAAAACCAAGGGAATGCAAAAGAGCACTTCCACTTCAGTTGTTGGAAGAGAAACACCACCACCACAACAACAACAACTAACTCAGTCAAGGAAGGAAAGTAGACCCATATTTGAACCAAAATGGCCCGTATGAACAAGACCAAAAGCTGATTATTATGAAAAAGATCATGTTTTTGTTGAAACCCATTGGAGAGGAAGGTGTGGAATCCGAGCTGATGAGACTACACAACCTGGCTGGTCCACCAAGATTCCTCTGCACCATCAAGGAGGAGACCGAGGAGAACTTGGAATCCGAGGATGGGAAATCCAGAAAAGGGTCGAGAACTAGGAGCTTGAGTGATCTAATGGTGGCTGTGGACACCCCTCTTCACACCTCAAGTCTTCTCCAATGGACTCTTACAAACACCACGGATTTAATATGTTAGGTTTTTTAGTTGGTATTTGTTGAGGTTAAATTTCGTACCTTATCTCTCACCGTTCATGTGTCAACTCATATTGTTTAAAGACCAAGAATTAACCAAGATATGACTCATGGATCAACCCACGAGCGAGCTCCAAATTGTCTCTAGAGTAACTCACCGACGAGTCATCAACCAACCTACAAAGTAACTCCCCGACGAGTCACGATCTCACAGATGAGTAACCAGCTCAACCAGACGTCTCCTTGGGCAGCCACTGACGAGTCCCAGTCCGAGAATAATTGGGAATCTTCTAGATAATTATCATATAATTATCTATTTATCGATTTTGGGATTTGGATAATTCTTCCAGCTCGAAAAATATTTGAATTTGGCATCATAATTTAAATATATCAATTTAGATGCAATATCTAATCACAAAAGGAGTGGATAATCCTAATATTATTTCAAATTTGATTCAAACTTGAATTTGAGAGCTTGTTTGGTAACCAAGTTTCACTCCAACTAAATTGTACTTTTTCATATCAAATTTTGTCTTTTTCTGAAAAGTCAACAAAGTTTATAAGTACTTTTTAAAAAGTCAACTCAACTCAAACTTAAAAATTTCAATTCAACTCATTCACCAAACACCCTATGACTTGTGATTGGATTCTCCCATCAAGGCCTATAATAGGAGGCTTTCCCACACTTCAAAGGACACCTTTTGATCTCCTACAAAGAGAGCAAACACAGATATTCGGATCATCCGGCAACCATCGTCAACCCGCCAGGACTCGTCGAAGCCACGCTGAGAACCTGCATTATGGCCATTCCCCAAGTTCTATTGTATCTAAATTCCCCTTCTTCTTCTCTATCCCATTCTTGCTTAAGAGCTCTCATAAATTCATCATATCATACATAGTGAAGGCTCCCAAACACCAAAGAGGATATAGCTCACGAGATTATGGGTGAACATCTATTAAAAAAAATCCCCATCTCTTTATTTTTCAGCACTTTACTCTCTTCGTTCATGCGTAACCCGCTAGATTAACTCTAGGTGGCGGATCATGCTAACAATCGATGCCCAATCGGTCATTGGCCCTCAATACGAATTCGACTATAGATTTCACCTTCTACAGTATTTATGGCAATAAAGTTAATGAAAAACCAAAAACAATTTGTTAGGAAGTTTAAATGTTTCATGCACTGTTGTAACATCAGTGAGTATGCAGAAATTATGAAGATTTGTTAAGATGGATTATTTGTTATTAATGCTTACGTAGAAACTATTTGCTAGATTGGATGTTGCAGCCAATAAATTTTAGAGTTAATTTCATTTTTAGCAATTGTGGAAAAAGTATTATTAAAATTGGCATCACTTTTGTTTCCTTTCATTCCTAACACTGCCACGTCATCACCATCAATTCAGATGGATGTAAAAAGTCAAAAATACCCTCAGGCAAGCCTAAATCTTATTTTTTTTTTTCACCTTCCCGCCTAGCCCCCCACCCATTTTGAAACCAAATCTTCATATAATATCTTAACTTGATTTAAAACTATTTTCACTATTTTAGAGAGAGAAACTTCCATCTAGAGAGAGAAACTCTCACTGTCGGAAAAAAAAAATTTAACACTTCCATTTAACAAAATTTTTTTTTAACAAAATCTAACATTTTTGATCTTTTTTGAGTAAAGGTATTCATGTTATGACCACTCGGTCATAATAGTTATGACCTATGTTTAAATTTTTTTTTTTAAAAAAATATAACATTTTTGGTCATTTTTGAGTAAAGGTCATTCTTGTTATGACCACCCGATCATAAAAGTTATGACATATGTCTAAATTTTTTTTTTTTAAAATCTAACATTTTTGGCCATTTTTCAGTAAAGGTTATTCCTGTTATGACCACCCAGTCATAACAGTTATGACCTATGTCTAAAAAATTTTTTTTAAAAAAAAAATCTAATATTTTTTGTCATTTTTGAGTAAAGGTCATTCATGTTATGACCGGAGTCATAACAGATATGACCTATGTCTAAATTTTTTTTTTAAAAAAAAATCTAACATTTTTGGCCATTTTCCAGTAAAGGTCATTCCTGTTATGACCATTCGGTCATAACAGTTATGACCTATGTCTAAAAAGTTTTTTTTTTTTTTTTTTCAAAATCTAACATTTTTGGTCATTTTTGAGTAAATGTCATTCATATTATGACCACTCGGTCATAATAGTTATGACCTATGTTTAAAAAAAATTTAAAAAAAATCTAATTTTTTTGGCCATTTTCCAATAAAGGTCATTTCTGTTACGACCACCCGGTCATAACAGTTATGACCTATGTCTAAAAAAAAAATCTAACATTTTTCGTCAGTTTTGAGTAAAGGTCATTCATGTTATGACTACCCGGTCATAACAGTTATGACCTATGTTTAAAAAAAATTTTAAAAAAAAATCTAACATTTTTGACCATTTTCCAGTAAAGGTCATTCATGTTATGACCACCCAGTCATAACAGTTATGACATATGTCTAAAAAGTTTTTTTTTTTAAATCTAATATTTTTGGTCATTTTTGAGTGAAGGCCATTCCTGTTATGACCACCCGGTCATCACAGTTATGACTTATGTCTAAAATTTTATTTTTTTTTTTAAATCTAACATTTTTTGTCATTTTTGAGTAAAGGTCATTTCTGTTATGCCCACCCGGTCATAACAGTTATGACCTATGTCTAAAAAAAATTTAAAAAAAATTCTAACATTTTTGGCCATTCACACAGACAAAAATAAGGTCATTAAAAAAATTACCACCCGGTCATTATGTAAATGATCAACCCCTGTAAATGACACCAACAGTAATAATATTTAATATAGTATAAAAATTTATATAAACCAATACACTAAATTTTCCTCTCAAAATCGAAATACCCAACTAACAAACATTTATGGTGCGTTTGGAACACCAGTTCAAACTCAACTTTTCAACTCAAATTTTATCTTTTTCCTCAAAAGTCTTTGTCTTTTTCCCAAAAAGTTTTTTGTCTTTTCTGAAAAGTCAACAAAATTTACTATTTCAACTTCAAAAAACACAACTCAAACTAGAACCAAATGAACCCTTAGTTTATGTCACAAAATCAAATAAAAATACAAACATTATAATTTTTTATGCAAATTTTTTTTTTTCAGAAATCAACTAGCAATACAGATTTCCCCCTTATTTTTCATCGACCATTTCTCGGGCACCTTATTTTTTTCTCTGGTTTCGGTTTTTGAGGATTTTTCTCTCCGCCGATGGCCTTTTCTCTACCGAAGCCATTAGCCGAACATTCCTCTTTTCAGGAGTAATGTTTTTCTCCGCCAACTTCTTGGGTTTGGATATGGGAGACTCAAGAAATTTCAACTGATTTTTGGTGATTTAAAAATATTCTCCAGTTATTACAAAGTTTGAAAAAGCTTTATAGAGGGCGTTGATAGTGGTTTCCGACAGTTTCCGAGTGATTTTTGGAGTGGTTTCTGACGGTGAGAGTTTCTCTCTCCAAATGGAAGTTTCTCTCTCTAAATGGTGAAAATAGTTTTAAATCAAGTTAAGATATTATATGAAGATTTGGGTTTCAAAATGGGTGGGGGGCTAGGCGGGAAAGTGAAAAAAAAAAAAAAAAAAAAAGATTTAGCATATGTTTGGTTTACAAGCTCAAACTCAAGTTTTCAAGCTCAAGTTTTGTCTTTTTCCTCAAACGTCTTTGTCTTATTCCCAAAAAGTTTTTTGTCTTTTCTAAAATGTCAATAAAATTTACTATTTAAATTTCAAAAACTCAACTCAAACTAATGTTTTGCCTGAAAGTATTTTTGACTTTTTACATCCATCTTAATTGATGGTGGTGACATGACAATGTTAGGAATGAAATGAAACAAAAGTGGTGTCAATTTAATAATATTTTTTCCACAAGTGTTAAAAATGAAATTGACCCTATATTTTATGTGATCTAATTTGGGATTTGAATTTAAAAATGAAAATCTAATTTAGGTACGATTCTCAATCCTATTTAAATTTGGAATTTCAAAAATCATCCCAAGATTATCTTCCAAAATATCATGATATTTCTGAGGAAGATTTGCCGGAGAATTATTGAAGATTACGTAATATGTGAGCAGCCAAAATCAGATTTTGTGATCAAACTTCTTTTCAGAAGTCGAATATTTGAATTTCGAATTGTTACAAGATTTGTTACAACATAATCTGTAACAATTTGAAATTCAAATCCAAATAATCCGATGTTGCTTTTGGAGTTTTGCTGCATTACTTAAGAGCTTTGCAAAATATGAGCATTGAGAGAGATCATACAAACTTTTGAGAGTTGAGACTTCGCTTATTGAAGTTATTTTTCATTCTTTAGGAGAAGAAGTTGGTGCTTTCGAGAAAAGGTGTTTTTTGTTGAAGGGAGTTCAACATCAAGACGAGTGACGCTTGTCGAATAGATCCGGCTAATTGATTGAAGATGACTAGCGACAATAGGATGATGGATTCTTTAATTGTTTAATTCCGAAAATGCTTGTAATTAGTTTGATATTAGTGGATTGTTCAATAGCTAGACATGGTCCTGAGAAGTAGATGTGATCGAACCTTATAAAATTTCTTGTGTCGTTTATTTATTTAGGTTTTGGGCTGAGCTTGGATGCATGGAAGATGCTGCTTAGTTGGTGGCGAGAATGGAACCGGCTTTCCATGGACGCTGGAGTTCCCAAACGACTTTGCTCCCGCATCAAGAAGAAAAGATCTTTCTTCAGATCCATACTCACGTCTCTTTTCGGATCAAAATGCTTAGATTGATCCTAGGAAATGATAAACACACAAAAAGGCATTTGAATGATTTTTTTCGTTTTGCCTTGGTTGAATCGTTGGCCTATTTACCATGAAAGAGGTTGCAGATTATAAGAGGAAAGAAGGAAAAATTATATTTTTTATAAAGCAAAATCGTTTTAAATTTCTCTTCTTTCTTTCTTTTTATTTTTTTTTTTAATTTTTTTGTTCCTTCCATTGTTTCTCGAACGGATCAATGTGCAGAAATGCTTGCGGCTCTTTCTCTCTCTTTTTCATTTTTTTTTGTGTGGCTATTTTTAAATGATTTGAAAAAGAATTTCATAATTCTTCATGAATTATATTATTAGTGTAAATATGTTCTATTAACTATTAAAAATACCTGTTTTATCCTTTAAATTTTAATAAGTGTGTCATCTTCCCTCTTCCGTTTGTCTCCCTTAAAATTTTAAACCGAATTACTGACTAGTACCCCTCACCACTTGATATGGCATCTTATATGGCAAAACAAGTAAGAAACATGGGTTTCAATTGCTTTAAAAATGAATAAATGAATTTCTTTTTTCATTTTAGCCCCCTTGGTTCTTGCCTCCCACTTTCAGAACCGAACCAAAAACTATATGCGTGTCATCTCCATCAGAAAAAACAATCTGTCTTATACCTCCAACTCGTCTTCCTCACTTTTCCATCCTCTCACTCTATTTTGTTGAAGTTTGGGTCTGCTACATCTAGATCTGAAAAATTTTCTCCCTCCTCTTCTCAATCGCCGGCACCGACCACCTCCACCACCATCTTCTTAGTCACCGACGGAGATAGCTAGAGCCTCTTCGCCGCGCAAAGGCTTCCCTGCTACCTCTGAGTCCAAAATTCCTACTGTTTTCTCGGCGACCAAACAAAAAAAAAAAAAAAAAATCTTTTTTTGCTTTTCCAGAAAATAATCAGAGGGAGAGAAATTCTAGAAGTCATCCATGGGTAATATGCACGGTTCCATGGTTAAGATTCTCTATCACTACAGTTCAAAGATGGTAGTAAGAGATTGGGGTCATGGAGGAGGGAGGCACCGGTTTTTTTTTTTTTTTTTAAGAAGCATATCGTGGATTGAGAGAATAGAAATAATGTAAAAAGTAAATTTTTGTAAATTACTGTGTAGGTCCCAGTAGAGTAAAAAACTCATAACACTACCTAATTTACATCCGTAATGGGATAATTTGACATAAAAATTAAAATTTAAGAGATAAAACATGTATATTTCATATTTTATGGGGTATATCGATACTAACGACATAATTCATGGGAATTTGTGACATTTTTTCATGATTTAATCAGTTGTTGTAGGTCTTTAAATTTTTGATAATCTTGAGTCAAGAACGTAATAGGACGTTTTCGATTGGTTCATAGTGACAATCGAAGATGGTAAGATTGAGATCAAATAAATGGGAAAAATTGAAAAGAAATAAAGAAATAAAAATAGGTAGCCTTTCTGGCTATATTTTCTGGTACTCCGCTCATTTCATAAAGTATTCTACCTGGTTTAACGACAGCTACCCAATATTTGGGAGATCCTTTTCCTGAACCCATACATGTTTCTGTAGGTCTTACTGTAACTGGTTTGTCTGAAAATATACGTACCCATATTTTTCCGTGATTTAATCAGTTGTTGTAGGTCTTAGTTTCTCGCTGTACCTATTGCCTTTTATACCACTCAAATTCAATCTAAGGCGTAGATTTTTTTACCCCCATCGATTGCGAAAAGTTGATGTCCCCCACCACAAATCTATAATTGGGGTTAAATTTTCTTTTGTTATAAGATCATTCAAAGTATTAATATTTATATTTTATTTATTTGAAATACCATTATCATTTTTTTTTAAATATGGTGTTACGTAGCTTTCATGGTAGTTAGCCCATTTAGTGCTTGAATTTTTATTTTAGTAAATTGATTTTTAAATTTTGTTTTTTGAAAATTTTTGTCTCTAATACTAAAATTGACAATTTTTTTTAATTAATATACATAATCAAGTATCAATTCCATGATAAAATGAAATTTTATAGAAATAATTATATTAAAACTTGGTGCTCTTAATATAATTAAATTTGATTTATTTAATTCTTTATTCGAGCAATAGAAAGTTTAATGTAGATTAGGAAGGGTAATCTTAGAACTTTCAAAAATTTAATCTCTTTAGGTGATATTTTGTGACAACTTTAGTCTTTCTATTTTGTCTTTTGTGGGCTTTTTTCAATTTTGTTGTTTTTTTCCCCTTTGTGTTTTACTATTCAAAACTTTGGTCTTTCCATTTTATCCTTTTGTGGGGGTTTTTCAATTTTGTTTTGTTTTTTTTCTTCTAATACTTTTTACTCTTTAGTGTTATCATTCTCTACTGCTATTTTTTTATCTTTTGAGCTAAAAATTTTTACTTGTTTTATTTTTATTTTTTACCCTTTTTTTTTTCATTTTTTGCTCTTAATTTTTTGAAAAATACTTTTGATTTGCTCATTTCATTTAGAAATTTTATATATATATATGTTTTTTTTTTAAATATATAACAAACTAAATCCACGCGTGCGCGAAGCATGCATATACAACTAGTGTATAATAAAAGGAACAAAAATGGTATTTTATCTAAACATAAGGTGTTTTAGATATTTTCCCACATAAATATTTAATTATTTATATTTTGTATTTAACAAAATAAGGTTGGATTTGGATCAAAAATTTGAAGCTAAACTAAACATCTAATCCAATTAAAGTTGATTATGTGTGAAAAATGAATTGAATTGGATTAGATTAAGTCGTTTAATCAGTTTTTTAATCCCATGAACACTCTAATATATAAGTCATAAAATTAAGAAATTACTTAAAAGAAGTGTGATTGTAATTAAAGTCAATACTGAAAAAAAAAAAAAAGATGCAATAACATAAAAAAAAAAATCACAAAATAGTTCATACTATATTTGTTTTTAAAATAGAAGAGGGAAAAAAAAAAAAAAAAAAAAAAAAAGCAAAACAGAAAAGTAAACACAAGTATTCGTCAGTTTCCCAATCTCAATTATGGATGAAAATGCCCATAATATTGTCAATATTTTCACGATATTATCTGTATTTTGAAGTCTTGACATTGATAAAATGAAAATGATATTCTTCTGTTAAATGTCCATAATGTTTAAAAATATCCGTTATATCTAGAATTTTTTTTTTCATATGTCCATATAGAATATTTTTATTTTTTTCAAAACTTAAATTCTTTGGCATATTTTGTTTTTTGTTTTGCATCCAAATGTGATAACAATTTTTAACCCGTAACAATAGAAAATCATAATTTTTAAGACTATTATTTACATATAAAATTATATTTTACTTTTTAAATGTTTAGATCAAGAGCAGAATCTACCTAATGCTTTTTAACTTATTAGAAACTCATTTTGATATTAAAGACATTTGAAATTTATATATATTATATTATATTTGATACTTAATTTTTATATGTATACTATTTAATATTATTGAATTTATTTGTAATGAGTATTTAATATCATCTTAAAATTATTATCTTAAAAACAGACATATCATATTGAAATTCTACTCAAGAGATACTTACAATGGTTTCCCGTTATACTAGTCGATAAAAATATGTATTGTTTTTTGTATATAATTAGTTCAGATTCAGTAATTTTAAAATTAGATATATTGTAAAATTTTAGCAAAAAATTGTAAGACTTTCTTTAGTGCTTTGTTTGGTATGAATGAAAAGCGGAAAGAGAGAATTTCGAAGGGAATTTGGAATGTAAATCGATAATCTTAGATATTTGGTAGAAATCAAGTTTGGATGGAAAAGATATTTAGGTGGAAAAAAAATAAGGTGGACCCCATCATATTTTATTTTCTGACATGTGGGTGGCTTTGATATTTTTGCAAGGAAGCAAAATTACTAAATTATTCTTCTTGTGTGTCCAAATTCCAACTAAAAAAATTAGGCGCTTAAGATATAATCGATGATAATAAGATAAACGGTAATTCAACCAATAGTAATTTTCCATTCTTTTAGGTAAATTGATTTTCTATAATTCTATAATATTTTCTATAATTCTTGTCATACCAAATAATTAAAAATTAAAATATTATCTATCATTTTAATTCACTTTTCTAACTAGTTTTATTTTCCCTCTCATTTTCTTTCATTCTTATCCAAACAGAGTGTAAGTATCCATTTTTTTTTTTAAGATATCCGTCAATATCAATATTTCCATCTATATTATACATAAATAAAAAACTTGACAACTCTGCTGATATTTTCACCATTGCCCTCATACAAAAGTGCTTCACAAACTCAATGGATGAAAAACATCTACGATATTGTTGAAATTTTCTTGATATTATCCATATTATAAAATTTCGACATAGATAGCGATGAGAAGGACATTATTCCCGAAGTGTGCTTGAAGTGCTACAATGTTTAAAAATATCCACTATATTGATTAATTTTTATAAATATCTAGGATTTTTCGGAATCCACATGATCTCCAAAAACCCTGAGAAATTTTTTTTTCTCAAGATAATATTTTGTAACACAATTGTTTTATCTTTGTTTTTTTTTTTTTTTTGGTAATAAAATGGACAACATTTTTCAACCCAGAAAATAAAATATTATAAATTTTAGAATTAGTATTTATATTTTGAATAATTTTTTTACTTTATAAATGTTTATATCAATATTAGAACTTACCGAATGCTTTCTAACCTATTAGAAGTTCATTTAGATATTAAATACGCTTGAAGTTTGTATGTATTTTATTATGTTTGACACGTAATTTTATGTATTACATTACATTATTATATTCTGTTTCTAATGAGTATGTAGTATCTAATTTTTATGTGCTATATTATGTTATTGTATTTTGTTTGTAATGAGTGTGTAATATAATAATAAAATTATGATCTTACAAATTAATATATCATATTGAAATTATTAACAATATATAATTATGATGATTTTTTTATACACAATGCAATATAATTTTCATATTCGATTAAATATATATCGTTTTTGCTATTGAATTAGTTTAAACTAAGCAATATTGATGGTTGTAAAATTTCTGAAAAAAATTAAATTTTTGTCTAAATATTCATTTTGTCTGAGATAAAAGTTTAAGCACGTGTGTATTATATTCGTTAATTTTTTTGGATATAGTGGAAAATAATATTTAAGCAAGGATGCATTTGAGTTAAAAAATCATTTTAATAGAAATAAAAAGTATTTCAATAAGACATAGTTAAAAATATAAAATTTAACGGAAATAAAGAAATCATAATAAAAAAAATAGAAGGAAAAAGTGAGTTATGTTTTGAAAATAATTATTTTGATAGAGGCAAATTGAAAGGAGAAAGGGTAAGGCTTTAGGAAAAATCACCCAAAAAAAAAATCCATAAAATGAATAAAATAAATTAATGAAATATTCGAATAATAATCAAACGAAATTATTATCCATAAAGTTAACTAAAAAAATATATTGAAAAGATAATGATGTTTAAATAAAGACACGTTTATTAAAAAAATTAGTAGGAAAATTAAGAAAATTGTAAGGAAGAATAAATTTGAAAAAAATTATTATATTATAATAAATTAAAAAATATTTGGTGGCATCATGCGTTTTGTGCATGGAAATTGAGTTTTTTAGATTGAATTTGAGTTGAATTAAGTTATATGTTGGGCGAAGCGTTTGAATTGCTAGAATTAAAAAATGTAAAAACTTGAAATATGTTCAGAAAAAAAAAAATCGATACAGAGCTTATTTTGTTTTTTCGAAATCCTATGCAATTAAAAAAAAATCCCATTTGGATTTGTATATGCAAAGTTATGGACTTTTAAGTACTTCGATGTATCTCTTCGGAATTTTATAGTGTTCAATCAAAACACATTAAAACAAATTACGGTTCCAACATGTTGCGATACATTACTCTCACTTTTCATAATCCTAAAACTGCTGTGATGCTTCCATTTTTCCTAAACAAAAATATCACAATTAAAACAAAGAACTTCAAAACAGATAAATTGTAGTGTAATAGAAGTCTCCTCAAATCATTAACAAGAACCCACAGCTTCTAGTGTGCAAAGTACTTCAAAATCCAATGAAAACGCATTGCAAGCCTAGAATAGAAGTTCTAATAGCTTGGTACTAAATTAGAATTATTCAAAACTCCTCCAAAAACAATATTCAATTACATACGAGCAATGTTTTTTATTTCATTTTATTTTATTTAACTCACTCTTATAAATATTGATTTTATCACCAAGCGGCCGGCGGAGATATATGAAAATTATTTTAATAAATAAAAAGGAAAGAAAATAAAGAGATAGGGGTATTTTTGTCTATTTATTATTATTTTTTATTTAATTATTTGATTAAATATTATAAAATGATAAAATTATCAACTTTAGTCTTATACAAGGTAAAATTATAAGGAGATGCCAAATTTAGGGCATTCTTGTAAATCACCCTTCATAAATTGTTTATTAGGGGAAAAGGGGATTTGGGACTTAGGTGATATAAGTCTAAGGTTTGATCCGTGGCCGACGTATAATATTAGTAACATATTAGTTAATATAGGAGGGGTGTAGATGAGGCACTTACATAAAATTAAAAAAAAAAAATAAATAAATAGCTCATTTAGTTCATGAACTTTTAATCTTGTGCAACTTTGGTCAATGAACTTTTTAGAGTAGCTAGAATGCCCTTAAACTTTTAGAATGTTACTATAATAGTTATTTTCATCAATTTTTGGACGGAATATGTTAGTAATATTGGTCAAAAGGTGATGTTAACTACAAGTTATGTCCAAAAATTAACGGAAAATACTATGTAGCAATGTTTTTAATAATTTATGATTATTACAGCTATGAAAAAAGAAAAAATGAAATGCCCCTAAACTGTTAAAATGTTGTTACAATAGTCATTTATATTAATTTTTAACGGAATTCGTTAGTAATTTGATTAAAAAGTTTTGTTAACTAACGGATAATTAACGTAAAAGACTATAGTAACAAATTTTAATAGTTTATTGGTATTCCAGCTACGAAAAAAAATTCGGGGATTAAAGTTGCATAAAGTAAAACATTTAGGGACCAAGCTAGTAATTTATCTTAAAAAAAATTATAAAATGTTGTTTTTACCAAAAACAAAATTATAAAATTGTTTGTTTTGAGACTTCTCCCAATGTTTGGATGACATATCCAATTTTAAAAATTGAAAAAATATTTTAAAAAAATATTTGTCTCAACTTTTTACAATATTTTCTCATTTATGAATCGATAAAAATGTACCAAATTTACTAAAGATCTCCCACGTATGATTCAATGTCTGAAAAAAATTAAAAAATAAAGTGTCTAAAAATCAGCACAAATTGTTGGGGTTAGATCCATCTCCAAACCTCAACTACTCACACACTTGTCCGACTTTCGTGAATAAACCCAAATTTGGAAGGCAGACATTTTTCTTTTCTCAAGCCCGGAACCACAACGTCTGCCCTACTCCGCCATTCTTCTCCTCCTCCTCCTCCTCCTCTTTTCCCTCTCCGCTGAACTCCGCCTCTCTCTCTCCTTTTTCTCTCTCTAGTAGAAGACTGAAACCGCCATGGAAGTCGTCTCGAACGCGGATCGAATGGTCCCGAAGTTTCCCATCCCGCGACGGCGAAATATCCTCATCACCAGCGCCTTGCCCTACGTCAACAACGTCCCTCACCTCGGCAACATCATTGGAAGTAATTAGTCTATTTCTCCTTTTCTTTTTTTAGCATGTACAAAAATATTTGAATGGAAATTTTTTAACAATATCATCAGAATTGATGTTTGGATATTAACATTTCGAACTGAATATTTGAACAGAATCATTGAAGTATATATAACTGTTATTCGAATTAACGTTTGGGTATTAACATTCTGAACTAAATATTTAAACAGAATCATTTACATATATATTTAGTATCATCTGAAAAGATATAGAGAGATACGAAAATAACATTTCAAATGGTTTTCAAAACTTTTTTTCGATAAAAGTACTGTAGATTATACATCATAATGGAAGTAATTTTTTTAAGAGGGATTTTTTGCCATTTAAGAAAAAAAATCCAAATGACATTTTGATGCTCTAATTCCAAATGTTTTAAACAAAAGCATCTTTCAAATGACCATTCAAATGGAAATTCTCAAATGTTGCCAAATGGTAGTTGAGCCATTTTTAAGAAAGTAGAAAAAAAAAAAAAAAAAAAAGAATTTTTGGCTTTGTTTTGGAGACTTTTTATCGTTTTGGGTTTTTTGTTTTGTTTTTTTTTGTTTTTGTTCTTGTTTTTTAGTTTAGTTTAGTTTAGTTTTAGTTTTTTTTTTTGTGGGGTAGATGTGTTGAGCGCAGATGTCTTTGCAAGATACATTCGTTTGCGTGGTTATAATGCCACTTACATCTGTGGAACCGATGAGTACGGCACGACCACTGAGACCAAGGCCATCGAAGAGAAATGCAGTCCCAAAGAGATTTGCGATGAGTAATGCTTCTTATTTTTTAACTCTAATGCTTTTAAAACATTCATTATGTTGATTATGAGGCGTGTTGGTTTTGTGATTTATGGAGTGATATTTTTGGTAGGGGTTTTTATAGGAACCATGCAGTTCATAGAGAGGTTTATTATAATTGGTTTTCCATAAGCTTTTATACGGAGGGTTATGTTGTTATTTTTGAGTGTTTTTCCCCCTTAATTTGTGTTGGGGGTTTTTAATTTTTATTGGTACCGTGCAATTCATAGAGAGGTTTATAAGTGGTTTGACTTAAGCTCTGATGAGTTTGGGCCTACATCGATCCCACAGCAGACTGAGGTTTGCCAATCAATACTCAAGAAACCGTTGGAGAACAATTGGCTCTTAGAGAACGCAATGCAGCTGGTACAGTATCATTTCAGGATTAAACTTGACTTGGGCATGTTTAGATTTCATTGAAGAGCTGGTAGATTTTGTGATTTGATTGTGTCTGAATGGTTATTATGTGGCTAGAAATGTCTAGTGCATTTTATAGCTGCGATTTTTACACAATTTCTTCCTATGTTCCAAGCTTTCTGGTGACACATGCAAAAGTTTCTTGGCTGATCACGTTGGCGAGGGTTCCTGCCCGACTCCAGGGTGTGATTATGATATTGCTTGTGGATATCAATGTGAAAAGTGTGGGAAGATTTTGAATCCAACAGAATTGAAAGATCCTAGATGCAAGGTATATAATTTATGTTTTGTATAGCTTTTAGCCTCTTATATTTTAGTTCATTATTTGGTATTTTTTTAGTTATTCTATGGATGTTTGTGTGCTGAGCTAATTGAATTGGTGACAAGAATCGTAACTATGCACAAGAACATGGTTTCTGTGGTGAGACTGAAGTCGTCAACTTACTATTCAGTCAATTGGGTCTTTTCCTTGATGAAAGCCTGTTGCACGGTGTTTGTAGTTTTTATGGTTACTGTAGTTTAGAAGCATGAAATACTCAGAACTTTTTATTCAACCACTTGACAATATACGTCACAGATTACATATAAATATAGGGAGCACTAATTCCCTTAATATCTTGGACTTAACAAAACCGGAGAAAATAGGAGACAATCTTTCCTAACTAATCCGAGTATCTCGGATTTTACAATCTGAAAAGAATAAAAAAAGAATCCTAACTAATCCTAAATATCTTCGACACTCCCCCTCAAGTTGGTGCATAGATATCTATCATGCCCAACTTGCTAACAAGTAATTCGAAATTCGGTTTAAACAACCCTTTAGTTAGGATATCCGCAATTTGTTGTGTTGTTGGGACAAATGGCATGCAAACCAGTCCTGCCTCCAGTTTTTCTTTAATGAAGTGTCTATCGATCTCTACATGTTTGGTTCGATCATGCTGCACCGGGTTATGGGCTATGCTTATCGCCGCTTTGTTATCACAATACAACCTCATTGGAGATTCTACTAGTTTCTTCAATTCCTCCAGTATCTTTTGTAGCCACAGGATTTCACAAACTCCATTTGCCATTGCTCGATACTCTGCCTCAGCACTACTACGAGCTACCACGTTTTGTTTTTTGCTTCTCCAAGTCACAAGATTCCCCCATACGTACGTGCAGTATCCTGAAGTCGATTTCCTATCTGTCATTGAGCCAGCCCAATCTGCATCTGTATAAACTTCAATCGTTCGTTGCCCATTTTTCTTGAATAACATGCCTTTACCAGGAGAATTCTTCAAGTATCTAAGTATCCTGTATGTGGCTTCAAGATGCTCTTTGTACGGGGCATGCATGAACTGACTTACTAAACTCACGGCGAAGGCAATGTCGGGCCGAGTATGTGACAAGTAAATCAACTTCCCCACTAAGCGTTGATATTGACATGTATTGACCGGCTCTCCCTGTTCACTGTCACCAAGCTTTTTGTTGGGGTCGATTGGCGTATCGGCTGGCTTACAGGCACTCATCCCTGTCTCCGTGAGAAGGTCTAGGATGTATTTCCTTTGTGAGACTACTATTCCGTCCTTGGATCGAGCAACCTCCATACCAAGGAAATACTTGAGAGATCCTAGATCCTTAATTTCAAATTCTGATGCAAGACTGGCCTTCAACCGGTTTATTTCTCTTTGGTTGTCTCCTGTGAGTATGATGTCATCCACATAAACAATCAACACGGTCACCTTCCCATCTCTTGAGTGCTTAATAAACATAGTATGATCAGTTTGGGCCTGGTTATAGCCTTGCCCTTTTACGGACCTAGTGAATTTCTCGAACCAAGCCCTCGAAGATTGTTTAAGACCATATAATGATTTTTTAAGCTTGCATACTCGTGACCCGAATCTATGTTCAAAACCCGGAGGAGGATCCATGTAGACCTCTTCTTCCAAATCTCCATTTAAGAAAGCATTTTTTTACATCTAGTTGTTGTAGAGACCAATCGAGTGTTGCTGCTAGTGACAGTAGGACTCGTATGGTATTAAGCTTCGCCACCGGTGCAAAAGTTTCCAAGTAGTCCAAGCCGTAGGTTTGTGTGAAACCTTTAGCTACCAATCTCGCTTTGTACCTCTCCAGTGTCCCATCTGCCTTGTATTTGGTGGTAAATACCCATTTACACCCTACTGTCGATTTTCCCTTTGGTAGAGCTTCAACCTCCCATGTCTGATTCTTCTCAAGAGCTTTCATCTCTTCAAGTATTGCCTCTTTCCATTCAGGAATTTAAGCTGTTAGGAGGTGGGCCAACAATAGTTTTATATTTCAACACTCCCCTTCACGTGCATGCCAGACAATGGGCAAACGTGCGGACAAATATTAATTTGAAAGTCCAACACAAATTATAAGAAGCCCGAAACATATTAAAGGCCCAACACATAATGATATTAAAGGGGGTTAAATAGTGCAATTACAGGGGTTCGAACTCAGGACCTCCTGCTCTGATACCATGTTAGTTTACCAATTCTCCCAAAAGCTTAAGCTTTTAGGAGGTGGGCCAACAATAGTTTTATATTTCAACATAGGTTTGGCTTTGCTATCGCTGCCTCCATAGAATTGAGAAGCCAAGCCATCACCAAGGAGTTCTCGGATCTCCATAGGTTGAACTCGGGATCGGTTGCTGCAGGTTTTGTAATTTCACCCGTTAAGTAGCCTAATTTTCCGCGGCCATCAATGGCTAGTTTGATGGATTGGGACCACTCCAAATAATTTTTTCCATTCAGCTTGTGAAAGGTAATTTGTAAGGAGGAGCCCGAAGAAGTGTCAACACTACCGGTAGCCATAAAAGAAGCGCCAGGTGCTGTGGAAACTCCAGAAACGACATTGGAAAAAGAGGGGGAAGAAGAGTCTCTGCTAATGCCGGTCATCGCCGGCTTAGGACCTGTCTGTTTTGCCATTAGGGGCTAGTGATTGCAACTTGGCTCTGATACCATGTAGTTTAGAAGCATGAAATACTCAGAACTTTTTATTCAACCACTTGACAATATACGTCACATATTACATATAAATATAGGGAGCACTAATTACCTTAATATCTTGGACTTAACAAAACCGGAGAAAAAATAGGAAACAATCTTTCCTAACTAATCTGAGTATCTCGGATTTTACAATCTGAAAAGAATAAAAAAAGAATCCTAACTAATTCCTAAATATCTTCGACAGTTACTTGAGAAAAAAAATTTAGGACAAATTGATCATTTGAAGATATTTTTAGGCAGCATACAGTAAGTGTTAATTCTTCAAAATCTGTGTTTAGGAAGAGAGCAAGTTACTTCCCCGGGATTATGCTTTTATCATATTTTGATGAATTACTTGTTCATCATCCAGCCAGCTGAGTGATTTTTCTTTCAAATCTTGGTCTTACTTTTATTTTTATTGCATTTATGTATAGATCTGTATAATTGTTCTTTTTTCCTCTCAAATTTTATCTGCATGTTTTGTTACAGAACGTGTTTCTCTTTTGAAACTTCTTGTGCGCAGAAAGCTTACCTTAACACATTATGCTACAAACTTCTTTGTTTTGTGCTAAGTGGACTGGTCTAAGATGAGTCGAGGTTTTAACTTATTCTTATTAGCGTGCAAGTAGCCTGTGAGAATTTTGGCTCAAAACTTAGGTATTTATGTCATTCCTCTATAACTATATTCCAACTCTTGACCAGATGTATTTCCTTTTGGATCCCTCCTGTTCTTCTTATGTTTAATCTCTACAAGGTCCCCTCTCAATTATGCAATGCAACCAGGTGCTTCATGCCCCCTGCTTTGTCCATACAAGAGCAGCTTCGACTTTTCAACCAAAGATCCAATATTTGTAGTTTTTCATGCGTGTGAAGATTAACTTTTTTACGTATAATAAAGTACTACTCCAATTTCAGGTGATTTGTCCAGATACCCTCCTTGGAACTGGTGAAGATTGGATAGTGATGAAGACAATCAGTGTTATGGAATACTTGAAATACAAAGCAGGTCAGTCCATCCAATTCTCTTTCTATCTATCATGTAAATAGTTAATTTTGATGTAGAGCTTTGTTGAAAAGATTTACAAGTTTTTTATGATTTGATTTTATGTTTTTTATTTTTTAAAATCCAAGATATATCTTGGATTCAGTAGGATGTTTAGTTCCTATTTTTTCTCTGTTGGGTAGTTAGGATATCAAGTGGTAAATTCCCTATTTAAGTTGGAAGTTGTACGTTCAATTATTAAGTCAATAAGAAGAATAACACTTCAGTTCTTCCAAACTACAAGCTTCTCTTGCAAGACGTTCTCATTTCAACATCTTGATATTCATGCATCTGATTAATATCTTGACAGGAAAGTTTTCTAAGGGTAAAGGTATAGGCGTGTTTGGTAACAATGCAAAAGAAACAAACATAACTATGGAAGCTTGGAGATATTACTTGCTTACCAATGGGCCTGAGGTAAGAATGAATAATTAATGTTTATTTATTCTTGTAATTGTTTAATAATTTATACCTATGTCTTCCTTCGTATGTTACTGATGTTTCAAATTTGCTTTGTTAAACTAGGTTTCGGACACATTATTTACACGGGCAGATCTGCAAGCAAAACTGAACAGTGAATTGCACAATAATTTGGGGAACTTCATAAATCGAGTTTTGAGTTTTATTGCTAAACCGCCAGGTTAGTTGAAATTTGGTGTCTTGATGATCAGTTTTTGAGGGGTCATTTTGCATAAGATCTATGATTGCATATCAGTTATGGGTGCAGAGACGGGCAGATTAGAACCAAGTTCGGAAGTTCATGCCTTCAGTTCATCTCCTTTACACTACTGATATATTTCTCGGTCATAAACTTTATTTGTTTTTATCATGATGTAGTTATTAGTATTAATTTGTTGACATACTTTTTCTTTTACCCTCCTTCTCTAAATACTCTTCGATTTATATACAGAAGTGATTTTAAACTAAGAAAAAAGTGCTGGAGTGAATCATCTTTACTGTATAAAACTGAATCCTTTTCTTCTGGACCAAAGAGACAATGCAGTTGTGACTCATTACAGAAATATAAACTAATCTTTCATATGCAGGTCAAGGATATGATTACACAATACCAGATGCTCCGCATGATATATCTGATCCCTTGACCGAGAATCTAGCAGAGAAGGTTGGAAAGTATGTGGAACAATATGTTGAAGCCATGGAGAAGGTAACTGATCCTCTGGATAGAGTGGTGCATTTAACTTGAAGCTTGTCGTTTACCCCACATATGTTTTACACTGATGTAAAAATTTTGTTTCCAATTTGCATAGGTTGAACTACCGCAAGGATTGGAAATTGCAATGTGTATTTCTAGCGAGGGAAATGCATATCTGCAAGTAAGCTTGAATCATTTCTAACTGTGTTGATGTAGTTTCTATTGTCATTTCTACATTCAATAGATGCTTAATCTATTCTGGTTAGGGTATACCATGAAGCCAATTTTCCGTTGCTGCTTCATGATGCACCTAAAAAGTAAAATGTTTCTACAGGAAAGCCAATTCTGGAAGCTAATCGAGGAGGATAAACCACGCTGTGCCATTGTTATGAAAACTTCATTGGGGCTAGTACATATTCTTGCATGTCTGTTAGAACCTTTTATGCCATCCTTTTCTCTCGAGGTAATAACCCTTGGCCGTAGATTTCTCTGTGGCAAGCTTCTTCTTATGCACTATGATAGGTCGCCTTAATATGGCTGCATGAACTGCAAGCTAATGGTTCCTTCTTTTTGATTTAAGGTATTGAAGCAGCTTAATTTGCCTCCTGGACAACTTTCACTTGCTGATGAAAAAGGATATGTCGATGGGGCTAAGCGACCTTGGTTGATTGTATCTTCTGGTCACAGAATTGGGAAACCGGAACTGTTGTTTAAGGAATTGGTATGTCAGGCAATTTTTATTATTATTTTATACTCCCCATTTACGTACATCAGGATATGTTCAAGTCTTATAGATTTCCGAACCTCCCTATTAATTGAGAAACTTGATGATTTCTCAATTAATAGGTTTCTATAATCAACTTTAGATTGGCTGTTTGAAAATTAAGCTAATTTTCTAGATAGGGTTCATGAATCCCAAGGTCTGCTGCTACCGTATTTTTAGTTTTGGTTTTCAAATAGTGACCTGCTAACTGCAATCTCTTTAGCAACAAAAAGGAAAAGAGAGAAGAAAATAAAGTTTACATGCTTTCAGATTTTGATGTGGCTACAGAACACCTCGTTCTGTCTGAAGTAAATTCTCATTTTGTTCTTCTTATTGTTCACAGAAAGATGAAGAAGTGGAGTCTTTTAGGAAGAGATTTGCTGGAAGTCAAGAGGCTTTGTACGTAGAGGAGATTGATGGGGGTAAACAGCCAGCTGTTGACTATTTACTGTCATCTTCCCTCTCTCTCGTTGGTTCCGACGCCTCAACGAGCTCTGGGGATGATAGCTCTGAGGATGATGAGGCACAGTGGGTTAATGAGAAGACAGATTACATCAAGGAGAAAAATGGAGATAGAATTCGACAGTACAGACTAAATCTTAAACATTTTATGGCTTTTTCTCTTTCGTCAACAACTTATTTAACTGACTTTTTTTTTTGTAGGACATGGTACAAGTGTTCGGGATGGTTTGTCCTGTCAGGAAAATCTGTTTTACGGTTGATAAAGCTGATGCTTTGTCCAGCAAATCAAAGAAATCGTTCAGGGGTACTCACGAGCATTAGGTAGTTGATATTTTCTGCAATTCTCTTTCGATACAATCTCTGTAGCATTAAAGATAATACGGCCAGCCGAAGGATCCCATTGATAAAGTTGGGGTTGAACAAGTACAAGGGAAAAGACGATATCCCCCACATTTTTGTTTTGTTTTGTTTTGTTTTTTTAATCGTGAGAACATCGTCTGAATTGTATTCCAAAGAGCAAGGATCATGTCGTTGTATGTGTCAATATTCACTTAGAAAACTTTAGTTTGAACAATAAAGTGCTACCAAGTTTCATAATCGTTGTTTTACATGCTTACTTTAAGCAAATTAGATGTTAGAATAAGGGTAGAAAACATAGAAACTAAATATATATATATATAAAACTAAATATAGTATTTATGTATTTAACCTTTGATATCTCATTTGTAATTGAATCCCTTTTTCGATGGAGTGAAGGGATGGGGTATTTCAATCAACATGACTGCAGTTTGGGACGTGAATGACCAGAGTTTCTGTTTCTGCTATTGAAGTGTAAGCATTTAAGCTGCTGCTTGAAACTCGGAGCTTCTCTAGTTAGTTAATTACGGGTTCCCCGTGGGCTAACCCTTTTTATTGGATACGAGGAAAAGATGGAGAAATATTCGATGTTATGAACGCGTGCTGTAACTGCTGCGATATGTTAAAATGTCAAAATTCCTGACATCCATTTATAGGGTTGTGTAATTTTTAGAAGTTTACGAATCGAGCATGCTATAAATAGGATTTTTTTTAATAGGTAATTTTATAAAGAGGATTGTTTGCTTATTAAGTATCCAACTAAATTAACACTAACATCAATTGAATAAACCAAATAAAGAAGCTTTGAATGCTAAAGCCTAAAAGTAAAGTAAAAAATAAATAAATTAAAAGTAAAAATGCAACAATCAAATGATTAAAAGGTAACCCAATAATCAAATCAATCAATATTGATGCAATCGGGAGAGCTATTAAATTGGAGTTGAGTCTTTTAGAAATGCGTTTGGTTAAAAAAAAAAAAAAAAAAAAAAAAAAACTATTTGGAGTGAAAAAAGTGTAAAAACTTAAAATGTATTCTAAAAAAAAACTGGTTAAAGGTTATCATCCATATGACTAGTTAGTTAATCCTAAGACTTATTTGTACATATACCTCCTAAAATTTTTAAATTTGACAATTTAATCCTTAAACATCTTTTCTTGACAATCAGCCCCTAAATTTATAATTTTTGACAATTTAGTCCTTTCTGCTCAAATTCATAAAAGTTTAAACAGTTTTTTACACATAACTTGCATATCATAGTCCATGAAGAACATTGTTGATCATTTTTGCTTAACTTCAATACAATTTTTCTTTAAAAATTTGAACATTAATTCAATTATATTCAAACTTACACCTAAATTTCAAAAGAAATTTGTATTCAAATAAAGCAAAAATGATCAATATTGTCCCTTTTGAGCTTATAATGTGGAAGTATTGTGTTAAAAAAAAATTATCTTAACTTTTATTTGTGAATTTAAATAAAAAGGATTGGATTGTCAAAAATTAGAAGTCCAAAGGGTTGAACTAAATTGTCAAATTTAAAACATTCAGGGAGTATTCAAGCAAATAAGTCTAGTTCTAATTTAGTTGACATTCTCTCGAAAGCGACACCAAAAGTATTTATATATTTTTTTTTTCAAAACTTGGGGTGGGGGGTTTTGAACTCTTCACCACATCAAAAGTATTTTCAAATATCAACTTACTGTACAACCTAAGTAAATTATAATATCCAAGAACCCATTGTGATCTGTAACCTACAAGATAATTGCATGAATTAGTCGCTGGGGAATGTCGAGAAATGGAGCAGGAAGGGCCAAGGCTTCTCGATATAAGCAACCTCACCGGGAAAGCATTCGATCCCGCTGAAGATCGAGTTGGAAGAGCAGAGAGGATCTCTCTCAGCTTGATGGCTTCTTTGTCAAAAGTACCTGATCAAATTTGAGAGGGTATTTAATAATCTAACAATAATTAATTTAAATAAAATTTAAAAATTTAAAAAACAAAAATTCATCTTCTTTTCTCTCTCCCCCCTCTCTCTCTCTCTCTTCATTACTCAGATAGGGGGGGGGGTTGCACCGGTGCCCAGATCGTGGAAGGGAGGGCGGCCAGAGCTCAGATCATGGGATGGGGGGGGGGGGGGGGGACTCAGTTGCCTAGGGGTGGTGGGGCCTACCCAGTCCTTGGAAGGGGGGACCAAGAGAGAGCGAGAGGGAGGGGAGAAAGCGGGCGAGGGATTTTTAGGAGATTGGAGGGTATTTTGATCATTTTACTACAAAAATGATTGAAATGACTTAGAAAATAAAAATTTAAGATCATCTCAGTAAAAAATAAAAATAAAAATTAAACCGTCATCTTATAAAGAATTTAAGGACTATTTAGACGAATTGCTTTTAAAAAATTTGGGGACAAATTAGGGTTAATTTTGATAAATTAATAACTAAAATTAAAGTTCAAGAAAAAAAAAACTTTTCCTAAAAAAATGGAAACTTAAAACGTTAAAAAAAGAAAAAATGGAAACTTTTTTTTTTTTTCCATACATTGGTATGTTGCCGGGGATGGGGGCGCAACTTGTTCATCTATCAATGGCATTCTTTAGCGGTGGGCGGTAGATTCCGCAAGCTCCTGAAGAAGTACATGAAACTGGCCGTCGGAGACCAATCGTCGAGAAGGAGAAGAAGAGGAATAAGATGGCCGAGCTCGCGGCACTCTGGCTCTAGCCCTGCTCTGCAACAAGGCCTTGTTTCCGATTAGAGTTCTGATCACGGCGGCGCTCACGCCATCGGTCGCGACTCGCGAGGTTCTTGGCCAGGAGGAAGATCATCAAATTGATAAGTACGTAAAAATGCACTTTTATTCATAATATATTATCAAATAATTTAAGTTTTAATTTAGTATTTACATGTTTTTAATTCAAAATATTTTGAAATATTTTACTTTAAAAATATTTAATATTAATTTAATTTAATTTAATAATCTATTATTTCGGGTTTATTTTATTTTCCTTTTATTTTAGTTTCTTTTTCTTTATTCTTTTTCCATTCTTTTTCTTTCTTTTCTGTTCTCCTCTTTCCTTCTGCAAGTGCGCTACTCCAGCAAACTTCCAACCGTGTGAGAGAGATTTGGGCTGCGTGATTCTTGGGCCTAGTTTTCCTCTCTTCCTATATCTGGACAGGTTGGAAAAGCAAATTGTTGTCCTCCGGAGGTTGACTAAAACGCTTAGCAAACATGTTCGACCATTCCGATGCACATGCTAAAAGTTTTATCATAAATTACCCGGCCTGCCGCTTGAATTGCAGCTCGTGTCTTTAGCTCCGGCCAAGTCCAGCGCAAACCTTCCTGTAGCTGGCCAGCTGGTTGACCATCCTTCGGCCTGATTTTATGGGCCAAACTTCTCTCCAAGACCAAATGGATTCAAGGCCTATAAAAGCAAGGCTTTTCAGCAAGCTTAAAACGTTTTTCCCTCAGCATTTTTGCCCGAATTTGGAGTGTTTCGAGTGTTTTTCGTAGGTGTTTTTCTTCTCCTTACATTTTCATCTCATGTTTTCTTTCAGAATTTTGTGATATGAACTGCAAGTTAGGCTAGACACTTTGGTGAGATTAGTGATGAACTCATGTGTGAAGTAATCTAGTTTGGGTTTGGGTTTGATTTTCATTTTATTTTGTAAAGTTTATATGTTTTAGTAGATTTAATCTTTTTATCTTATTTTTCTATTTAAAATATTTTGTGCCAATCTTTTATATAAATTCAATCAAGTTTTCTTTATGTAATATTGTCACATTCTATTTTGACAGTATTTGTTTTATAACTTGTCATTTACTGCAATTTACTAAAAACTTTACTTTGTCGATTTTGGATAACTTGTAACGATAAATCCGTTTGGTTCAATATTGAGATTAATCCACCGAAACACATTCGTTTATATTTATTGATCTTTAATTCCATATTTTCCGGTTGTTCGTTTGGGATGTGAAACGTGCAATTGAGCCATAAAATAAAGATCGGAATTCAAATTGGAAAACGAAACATATAAAGGATTCATAACGCCTTGCCTCATTTACTATTTAATTTTCTCTACCTAAATATTATCTTTTTCATATTTTGTTTATTTTCTCTATCACAAAAATCCACAAAAAATATCTTCACTTTTATTATTGTATTTCTTTGTCTTTTTTGTTGGGAATGCCCTAAGAGTGAAAGATATTTTAGTTGTATTTCATTTATTTTAGACTAATTAATAACATATTTAAGGTTTTTATATTACATTTTTGTTATATTGTCCTCATTTAGATTTACATGTAAAGTAAATGTAAACAAATATGGCTCATTGACTTCTTGGTATTTAAACTGTTAGAATCTTGCATGCAATAAATTTTTGTATATGAGAAGACAACATTCTAAAATAAGTAGTTTAAATCTATAGTCTGTAGTCTATGGGGTTAGATTAAGTATCTAACTCATATGAAGACTATTACATTGTCTAAAGCCAATTGGGGAGATGGTTTGTCTTGACTATCTGGAGCGAGCCGACTTCCAAGTAGAGACGTAGATATATTGCCTAGTAGTGGTGATATATTGAACTAGAACAAATTGTAATTAATCTATAAGTCCGCTTAATTAGATTAATTCACTTTTGATGTTTATTATGGAATAAACTTAATCCTGAATAAGTAAATGAGTTCATGTTTATGACTTGTATACTTTGATGCTCCAAAGGCTAAAGCATCACAGAGTAGTAAGCTATTAAACATGTTTATTAGGTACATGACTTATATTCGATGTGAATTTTGCTTATAGTAATGCAATCATAGCTCCCATAAAAGAATAAATGTTATCATTTTAAACGGTATTATACAAGATGTGAAAATGAATGAGGCCTCGAGTCGTTTGTTGGGCAAATGACTAATTATTCACTTTGAGTGAATAATCATTTTCCTATTGGATGTATAATGGATCTTTAAGATAGCATTATCAAAAGATTAAATGGACTTTGACTTTAAGTTGATCATAAATATCATGTGAGGGTGTTGCATATATGACAAGATCATTAGACTGCGGCTACACACTAGCTTATGTAATATGATATATAATTGAGAGTGCAGTTTTAGGGTTTATAATAGTGTGACTCTGAAACTAATAATTATGTAATTTAATTTATTTGGTATTAAATAATTAATTACATAAATATTGGAGCCCATATTATATATGTCCAATTGGTTCATTTACAAGTTCAATATAATTCTTTAATAGATGGTAATCAATTGGGATATTCATATGATTTTAATTCTTGGACTTAGTAAAGGAAAAAAAAATCTGGAACACCTCACACAAGGTGTAGGCTTTTTTCCTATTAAGGGTAAAATGAGAATTTTATTTCATTTAATTAATTAAATAAATATTTAGTTTAGATAAATATTTATTTGAAGATAAGATTTGAAATTTAAATTAATTATATTTATATTTGTGATAAATATGAGATTAATTTAAATTAGGAGATATGGATAATTTAATTATTTGGATAATTAATTTAAATATCTAGATAATCTTATTTAAATAAATATTTTAAATTAAATAGTGGTAATTATCTTATTGGATTTAAATTGAAACAAAATCTTATCCTAATAAACCTTGTGTAAACGTTTTTTTTTTTTTATGAGAATAAGGGAAAGAAAAGATTTTCTCCTTATTGATTTTATTGTGATAATTATTACAAAATTATTTAATTCAAATAAATTTACCATGATTTTTATTTTGCATTTAAATTGGAGTTATAGAACATTATTCATAGAGATAAAATCATAAGATAATTGGAGATAAAAATTTGAATCTCCTAGCCCTATTCGAATTCAAATTCCACCAAATTCATTTACTGTAAATAAAACCCCAGAGGCTCCTATTTTATTTAACCATAAATTCTAAAATGAGCGAACTTATTATTATTCTCCCATTATAATAATAATAAGTTGCAAGAATTCTGGGTGGTTGGAAGGAGAAAGCCGTGTACGAATACCGATCGAGAGACCGAGTACCCACATACTCTACCATCCGGGAATTGGAGAATAGTTAAAAAAGCTAGTTGGTTGAAGCTTTCTTTGATTACATCCTCCGGCATTCCCGTTGTCTTCTCTTCAAATATGTAGATTGTAGAATAATTTATTATATATGGCAATATAAGTTAGTACAATCTTAAGAAATTTTTTTTTTTTATAAAAATTCCGTTACGTAAATTACCCCTTTTTCCTACATTTTGAATGTTCATTTCTAATATTTTTTTTTTTTGGTTGCCTCCTTGTGGATATAACTGTTTGATTTATACTACAACCAACCGCTCTACGAGTGTATCTTTTGGCGTTAATTTTTTCTTTCTTTTTTTCCTTTTACTTGACTTCTTAGGGGGTGTTTGGCAAAGGTTTAGTTTAAGCTAAACTGTACTTTTTTCATCATGTTTTTTGTCTTTTTCCCCAAAAAGTTGTTTGTCTTTTCTGAAAATTCAAAAAAATTCAAAAAAATTTACTATTTAAACTTACAAATCTTAACTCAAACTTACACACCAAACACCCCCTTAATTTTGATTTATATTTCCAAAAGTACTTCAAGCATGGATTTTTCCAGATCTGCCCATTTAATTAAAAACACCACAACTTACAACATCTATAACATTTTAGCATTAAATTTAAATTGGAAAAATACATTTATAATATATAAACTATGAGCACATCAAATACCCCAAAGGTATCATTTTACTAGCTCTCAAGCGAAAGAAAGAGAAAAGAAAAAGAGCCAAGCTCCTAAAAAGAGTAATGATTGTTTAATTGTACAAAAATTGCCCCAGGGATTTTATGCTGTAGTTAAAAAAAATACATTGTACAGATCCTGTAGGCCCACCTACAAAAATACATCCCTCAAATCACAAGGTTAAACAAATTTTAAAAAAAAAAAAATCCATACGTACCAAACCAAGACGAAAATGGAACAAAAAAAACCTAAAAATCCATATGCACAAACCATTTATACGATTAAATATCAAAATCCCAAAATCCATATATCAAACCAAAACGAAAACGAAAAGAAGAAAATGGTGAAAAAAAAAAGAAGAGAAAAGAAAGAGTGAGTTGGTCAGAGTTTCAGGACCGCCTCTGGGCGCGTTGTTGGATTTCCAGCCTTAAAAAGTGACCACTAGACTCGTATCGTTGTGAGTTTTTTTTATGGTGATGGCTGTGTTTTGGTGAGATGACTTCATTGGAGCGGATCTGATGTGGTTTAGAGGAATGATTTCCAGATAGCTTCGAGGCATTTTGTGACGTTTTTCTCATCTGGTGGTCGTACTCTTTCGGGATTTTGCTCCAAACGGTAGTGAGTTTCTTGTGGAGGTTAGTGGTTCTGGCTCCGGATGCTGATGGTGGTAGCGCATGTATTTCATGTTCTGTTGTTTGAAGGCATCTCGTCGGTTTCGTTGCTTGTCCACCAAAGCGTTCCTTCTACTCTGATAGTCCTCTTATCAGCTGCACTTTCTTTGAAAGCTTGCGACGGTCGTGCTTTAGTCTTTTACGTTTTTATGTTTTAGTCTAATAAAGGCATTGATATTTCTATCATATAGTTTTAGTATTTTCATTGTAATAATGGATATGGTTCTCCTACCGTTTAAGTTTGTTTTGGTTCGCCAGATTTAAGTCTTGGTGAGTTAAAAGTTCTGCAAGCTATGATGAGTCTTAGCGAAAAGGTTTGTGCCCTTGGCACTACATGTTACATGCTCTCGATGGATCAAAAGCTTTTATCGATTGTAGTGGTTTCAAAAAGAGCCTTATGTGTGTTTCAAATTGATGTATCGATGAATTTTTTGATATCAAGTCTCGTCTTACATCGTTTTCCCTGTGCTTCATCAGATTTTACTAATGGAATCGGTTTTATCAAGTACTTTGTATTGTGTATCATAAGGTTATATGCATTATGTTTAGTGTCTATAAGACCTTTTAGTTGAATGAATTTGACCTTCAAAAAAAAAAAAAAAAAACAATGAGAAAGAATGATGTCAGTTTTTGTTAGTTAGTTAGGTTTTTTTTTTCCTTTCATTTTCTATTGGAAGAAGCTTTGCTCTCTCTCTCTCTCTCTCTCTTTCTAAATTTATTATCTTAAGTTTGAAGGTTCTGGTGAAAAGTAGAAAGGGAGGAGGAAAGCTAGGAAGGTAAAGAGAGATAGAGGGGAGAGGAAAAGAAAAAGGAAAATTAGGTTGGGTGATCTTTTTTAATCGTCTAATCAAATAAATGACCTAATTTTTTTTTTAATTTAGAAAAATGATCATTTGTCTTTTTTTTTTTTTGTTTTTTTTTTCTTCTTTTTGAGATTTAAACTTTAAAGCTCAGTTTTTATTCATCTCTTCTTAGTATTTTTGGTTATTTCATAATTTTTTTAATCATTTTTGTTTCCACATTTCCAATTTTCATTTTTTTTTTTTTTTTTCCGATTTATGCTTGGTTTTTTTGGATTTTTCATTTTGTTGGGGGTTTTTTTTTTTAGATGTTATGGTTAATTTTTGTGTTTTGCATGTATATAATCAACTGAAATTTATTTCTCTTTTTTTAAACAGTAAATAAAAAAAATAGAATTTGTTTTTGGTTTGTTGTTTTCTTTAATCTTTTTTTCCTCTTTTGAGTTTTTGTTTTTGTCTTTGTTTTTAATTATTGTGATCATTTTATTTCTCAATCTCTATCTCTGCATCACCGGAGGAAAGTTTATTATTATTATTATTAGTTTACCATTTTTATGATTGAAGGAGATCCTGGAAAAAAAATATTTAAGACAAAAAAGATAGAATAAAATATAAGTTTGTTTTGCTTTTTTTTGTTTTGTTTTTGATTTTTATAAGTTATTTCTATCTGTTTTTTCCCCAGATTATATATTTTGTTTTTCACTTTTTGATTTATGTTAATTTGTTTTTCTAACTTACAGTGATGATGGTTTAGAATGAGAATGCAAAGAGAACTATTTAAGACAATTTTTTTAATTTTAATTTTTTGGTTTATGTTTTAAGAAACTTATTGCAATTATATTATTTATCGTAACCAACTGTCATTATTAAATATTATTCAATTTTCTTATTTATTTATCTATTCATTTTCCTCTACTATGTAACGCAATGGGCATTAAACTAATGAATACTAATGTAGCAGCCGTGCAATATGACGAATCCCCAACGCCTCTCTAGAGGCCTAGGTGTAAAAAGCTCAAATTCAGAAATAGTGCAACTTAATTCGCCTCTCAACGCCCGGTAATCAACAGAATTTCAGCAGCTAATAGGCATGGAACCTAGCGATAAGAGCGACTCCATGAAACTATGCAAGTGTGTGAGTACGAGAATGCAATGTAGCTTTAAGGCGTCTCCGCATGTGTGTGAGAAATATAAGTGGAGAAGGATTTGTGATGTGTATGCAAGACCTAGATTTTGGTTCGACTGTAGTACTTAGAATAAGGAGTCCATCCAAATGCAACTTCTGAAACATACAATAAAAGTCATACATATGATTGTTTCCCAAAACCAAAAATCGTTAAATAGATAGTTGCAACAAACCATACGAAAGAGTCTTGTTTATTAAGCATCTACCTTCTCTTGATTGAAACTAAACTCTTGGAATATATATAAGCGTGACTTCTGCTGGCCCCTACCATTCCATCCATTGGAAGTTTTTGAAACTTCTGGCTATGAAGGTTGTATGATCCAAATCGACCATCTCTAGTTTGCATTAACAGCTCACTCAACCTTTCCAGAATGCTAGAGGAGATGGATGCATTCTAGTGGCCCAATTGTAAGACGCTTGGTCCAACAAGTAGAACCTTCACACCATAGAATTGTCAGCCATCACCCACATTTCAAATGATGTTGAATGCTCTGAGTTTTCAGTAGAGATTAAAAGACAACTGATTTCGTTCCATAAGGCAAGTTCTACTAACTTTTATTCTTGGATCTTGGGCATGTTCGGGTAGTTGTATTTGTGAAATTCCTCCCCAGACACGTCAAATGAAAGAAACCATTCTGCTTCGAGTTCGAAGACCCCATATTCCACCAATAATAACGCCTCTGCAACAACCCCTCCAGCCTAACATAACAACAATATTCAAATCAATCTTAACTTCCCGCCAAGAATCAGAGCCCAAGTGTAAAACCAAAGCTCAAGATACCTTTCATCATACGTACAGAACCAAAACAGCTTAAAACACTTGTAATCATTAGCTTTCGGATCATATCCAAATCCAGCTCCGGAAAACATGAACTCAGGTCAACACACGGTGCGTGAGAAGCTGAATTCCCCAAGTCTGGATTGCACAAAACAAACGTCTCCTTCCTAAACGAATGAGATCGTAAAAGCAAATGATGCCATTACACTGAGATCCTACTATGTCACTGGAAAATATGCTTTCGGTGTCTCCGGAGTAGGTGGTAACTCATTTCTTCAATGACACAAGGAAGGTGTTCACCCATCACCCCTCTCATTGTCGTGGATCGTAATCACAGACCATACTCGTTTTTTCTCCAATGATGATAACATCTTGACGAGCTCCAGTTCAAACAGAAGGTTCATCTAGGCGAATGTTTGTTATCAATACTGTTGTGGAGTTGCTTGTCTATAAATGATTGATCATTGATAATAGCATACCATGACCTGCAAACGCGTTTAAAACTTTTTAGAGACTTGGGAGGCACTCTCAAGAAGATCACCTCGAGAAGCTCTTTCGGTAGATGGCAAAAACTCTTCATATCTGCAGTTTCCAATCAATCAATCAATCATTAAGCCCACCTCTAAGCTTTTTTGATAGTGCAAAAATATATATTATATATCAAATAAAATAAAGAGACATATATATAAATAAGAGAAATTTTCAATCATAGACGAAAGAATAGCTACGCTAATGGGAAAACAAGTGAACTAACATCGGTATCATCAACGTTGGAGGAAAGAGAACTAAAACGGTCTGATAGAATTTGTATCCCTTTCATTCCAAATAAAAAGCAGCCAACGGATACTTGTAAACATAACGAGCAATCTGGGTATGTAGACAGACATCCAACAAAGAGAAAGTGTCGCCCATAATTAATTTTTTAAAAACAAAGTAGAAAGTGCGAGCAACTCACCTTTGTTACCATTCAGATCCAAAATTGCAGATCTAGTGATTTTTCGGTTTTTTTTTTTTTTTAATTATTATTTGGCTGGGATAACATCTTTATTCTTGGTTTTGTTTGGTGAAGAACTCACAGACGCCGAGGGACGAAGAGTGGAATTTTGGGTACAATATGCCTGTGTTGGATCCGAGAAGGAAGGGGCAGCGTTCGACCGAGATGGGAGAGGACGGCGGCGCCGTTGGACGTTGAGAGGTTAGGGTTGTGAGAAGGATATAGCAGAGGACTACCGGAGTAATCCCGGACAAACCCGAAGTGGTTCTATCCGGTCCTATATGACAAACTCTTTGGAAAACAATAATCACAGTGGGACCCACAGGCATACTAAAAGTAATGTGGGCCGCCGGCTCGTCCTAAACACCCCAAACGGTACAGCCCGTTCCTATTTGGCAGTAAGTTAGCCGCTGGATGCATTTGGACTAAAGCCTATGTTTTGAACGAAGGAAAGAAAACAAGAGGGTAAGAACGATGAAAGTGAAAGAAAATAAAAGAGTTATTTTTCCTTTAGCCTCTATTTGACATGAAGGAAAGAATAGAGAAAAAGAAAAATTACGATGGAAAGAAAATTATAAATAAAAAAAAAGATTTTAATTTTTCTTTAGTTGTTTGATATAAGAATGTGGAAAGAAAATTATTTTACTTTCTCTTATTTAATTTGTAAGTAAACTAAATGGATGGAAAAATTAGTATTACAACAATTACTATTATATCTTTATATTGTCAATTATATTTTTATTTGAAAAACTTAAAATTAAAATATGATTTTATCAAAAAATGTACTCCACTAAAGACAAATCAAATTTAATATAAATATTATTGTAACCTATTAGCGTATATGTATAAAAAACAATTTCATAAAACAATAAAAAAAAAATCATTATATTAAACTCAGGATAATTGCAAACAAGCATATGCAAAGCTAAAAAAAAAAAATTGATAATTACATAAGAAGGAAGGAAAAAAGGGTCAATTTCACTTTTAGCACCTGTGAATAAATTATTAAATCAGCACCACTTTTTTTCCCCTTCACTTCTAGCACTGCCACGTCATTCTTCAGCCTGATATGTGGGGCCCCGAAGGATTAATTGTATGTCAAATTACTGGTTTATCCTCATCTCCCTCGTATGGCCCCCAAAAACCCAGCATCTACAGTTTTTTAGAGAGAGAAAACGAAATCTAAAGAGAACAGTTGCAATCGCTCGAAACGTTCGGAAACCGTCCGAAACCACCACGAAAGGCATCTATAAACATTTAAAAACTAATTAAAGATATCGAGAGAATGGTTGCCGATGAAGGGTTTAGGGGAAATCGAAGTTAACGAATCGAAGAAGTCGAAAGTTTAAAAAATTACAAAATCTGTTTCAATGTCTAAAAAGTTTTGCGTTTAACGATTTTTTTGCAGAGGGGAAAAAATTTCATTATTTTGAAATTGTTTAACAGTTGGTCTTCTTACAGGACGGTCATTATCATAATGACCGCCTGGTAATTTCCGTTGTGACCCCTGTAACTGTTAAATTTTAGCATATAATTTTGGTCCAAACGATATTGACCAGGTGATCATTATAAAAATATCAGTTTTTGTCAGACGTCATTCCACAGATCGGTCATTTTCATAATGACCCCATGGTCATTATCGTTGTGACCCCTGTAAATGCTCAATACGGTGACGTATTGGTCAAAGTGTTAGACCATTGTCATAACGGTTATGACCAGACGGTCATAACCGTTATGACCGATAGTGTTATACGTCGGTCATAACCGTTATGACCAGACGGTCATAACCGTTATGACCGCTGCGTTACACTATCGGTCATAACCGTTATGACCGTCGGTCATAACCGTTATGACCGTGCGTTACACTATCGGTCATAACCGTTATGACCAGACGGTCATAACCGTTATGACCTCTGTTTACTATCGGTCATAACGTTATGACCAACGGTCATAACCGTTATGACCTCTGTGTTATACCAGCGGTCATAACGGTTATGACCGCCTGGTCATAACCGTTATGACCGACTGTGTTACACGATACGGTGACGTATTGGCGAAAAACCTTAGGCACAAAGAGGTCACAATGAAAATTACCAGCGGTCATTATGAAGTTGACCGTCCTGTAATATGCATTTTAAAATAAATGGAAATACCAAGAGTCATTTAAATGTCGAATTACAGATTTACCCTCATCTCTCACCCGCCCAAAAGGCATTCTCCCTCGAATAAGCTCACAAAAATTTCAACCAGCGTCTACAGTGTTTTAGAGAGAGAAACTCCGATTCTAGAGAGAGAAAGCTTTGCAACCGCTCTAAAACCGCTCGGAAACCATCCTAAACCACCACGATAGCCCTTTATATACTGGTTGGACGTCTGTTAACGTCGAAAAATCTTTAAAAAATACCCATGTCGACGCCAACAAAAATGTCAGAGAAGAACACTACTCCCGAAACATCGCCGAAGGCTACGCAGGGGGAAGTCGAACTAAAAGACTCACAGATGTTCATGAGTGAACAAGACGATAATATATCCGACTCTGAAAAGGTAATGAAATTTTTTTTTTTATTTTGAAAAATATTTTCATTGTTATTATATATAAGTGCCGTATAATAAAAGATATCGGAAGCTGGATCGAATAAAAATTTGTTTTGGTCTTTGTGTTTAAAAAGTTTACACTTTTAGTATTTTTCAGTAAGAATATGCAGTATTTATTGATTTTTGAAAACAAAGTTTCCATTTTTATATTTTTTGATGATATTCCACTTTCCAGTTGATTTACTGAACAATGTTATCATATTGTACATAAAGTTAAGATTTTATCTTTTCTGTACCATAAAACATCCGTTAACTCAAGTATGTTTTTGGTTTATATTTTATATTAGGGTTTTCGTCGATGTTTGTGTTTAAGTGTAGATGATCTCGGCTATTTGAAACAAAATGGATGGTCATTTTTTTATGACTCTCTGGTCATAATAATTATTACTCAGTTTCAGTTTTCTGTTATGTCCGGTGGTCATTTTCATTATGACTTGTTGGTCATAATAATGATTACTATGAGTTTTAACTTATTTTAGGATGGTCATTTTAATTATGACTTGGTCATAATAATAATTACTCAGTGTTTTCTTTTTTCTGTTGTTATGGCTTGTTGGTCACAAAAATTACCAGGTTTTTTGTTGGTTGCGGACTGTCATTTTCATAATGACTTGGTCATTTTAGGCCGACAATTTTTGTTTAATTGATGGTGATTAATTTTTTAGTTTTCATAATGCTGTTATTTTATGCCTGGTAATTTTTATTATTACTTCACTGTCATAAGTATACTTACCCTTTTATGTTACGATTAACATTACCGCAGGTTCAATATAATCGACGGGTATCGGATTCTGAATTACCAGGGCAAAAATAAACACTTTTATTAACATTCCGGAACTTGTAAGAAACTGAGACAGTGGTTGTCTCCCCAACAGTACGAGGCCGTCCTCAAGCAGCCATGCATTAAGCATTTTCTGATTAACCAATCTTGGTTGGGCTGGTCAGGTCTTCCACAACTTGTGATGAGATTGACGGATCACTCAGCAATGGGTGATGCTCTTTGGTTCGAGATCGGAGGCGAACTTGGCAGATTTTCCATCAACGAGTTCTGCCTCATACCGGCATGAAATGCAGGGTCTACCCATCTCCCAGTGGTTGAAAGCCGATTAATGACAAGATATTTTTCGCCCTTGAGAGGCGTGTCGAGAGAAAATCTGGAGCTGCAGATGTCGAATGCGTCATTTGACAACGACGACGACGCTGTGAAGCTTAGTTTACTATACTTGATGTTCTGCATTCCCTTATCAAATGCAAACTCCGTCGTCAAGATAGACGCTAAGTTTTTTCCCTGGCCGATAACATTGCTGATTTCAATGATTTTCCTTGGGGCGTTCTGTCATGGGAGGCAACCCGGACTGCAATATGTAATGCAGTTGAGAACAGGCTGTCTACGAAGAGACGAGCTTCAAAAAGGCCCGACAAAGTGCATTACAGTGTATCGGGCTTTCCTCATGCCTTACTCGTCTGGGCCTATGAGACCCTCCCATCGATAGCATTGAAATTCAGCAAGAAGTACGAACATGCCTTTCCGCGTATGCTGTCGTGGACCACCGAGGACAATGTCAAGTTCGATGATGTTATATCTTCTTTACCGATGTTGGCGAAATCAGGTATTATTGTATAGGATGTCTTACGTATATTTATTATGTATGCAGTGTCAATTACAATTGTTGGTCAATTTAACATTTTCACAAGCCTGTTACCATAACAGTGGTTATACTAGCATATTGATACAATCCGTAACCCCTACTGATTTTTTTTATTAACATCAAATGTGTTCAGAGTAAGTGTTTTGTCCTGATGCCAACCGAAGAGAGTTGAAGGACCCATGGGTTGCGCGGCTATTTTTGAAGAACCCAAGTGTTGTGCCAAAATTACCTCCCAAGCCTCCCAAGCCTTCTGCACCCCGACCGAGCTCCGATACAAACTCTGATTGGCGGGAGTTTCAAAAAGAAATCCGAGGAGAGGTTGTCTCCATTAAAGAAAAGTTGGTGGCTCTTGAAAAGGGCCAGTTGGCTCTTGAAAAGGGCCAGAAGAAGGCTAACAAACTCATGAGAAGTGTAATAAAAATGTTGGCCGCCAACTTTTCTGAGAAGGGGAAGGGGAAGGCACACACCGAGGAATTTGTCAGCAGCCGCCAGAAGCCTCAAGTTCACACGGCTGAGAATTATGAGTTCAAACCTACCTCACCTCACATCGGCACACCGGCTCGCAAGATGATGTGATATTCGACTCTGACATCGGAGCCGCTGCTGATATGGGTGTTCAAGCAGCCATGGAGTTCCTCACTGCCGAAAAGGTGATTGTTCCTCGGGAAGACGTCAAGGTTGACGAGAATAAGGTACTCATTTAGCTGTTAGTCGAGTATTACATTAAATGTAGATTATCTCAACTGTGTTCCACAACTAGAACATTGTATTTATTATTATGCCATGTTGTGAAACCACACAGGAAAGTATTTTGCCCTCGGATTTACCAGCAACCGATCTAGAAGCGAAGGCAAAATCAGCTCAATGTGTTGGAATAAAGGAGCAGATAGTGCAAGACCCGGAGAAGGATAGTCAAGAAAAAAACACAGGATGGATATCGTGAAGCTTGAGGAGCCAGACGACGATGAGAGCCTCGGTGACGTGGTTGTTACGAATCTCTGTAACTTAGTTATATAGTCATTATGGTCATTGTGTACAATGTTAACTCGTTTTACATATTTCACTTATAGATCCGTAAGAAGAAGAGGGCCAGACTATCAAGGATTGGTCAACGGCCCTCTGGATCAATCACTGATGTTGCCTCGCCGTCGAAGCCTCCGACTAATCTGCTTACTCCCCTCCCTCCGGGTCTCGCAGATGAACCTCGAAAGAGACGCTAGAGGAGTTCAGGGAGTGGTTCCCAAAAGGATTATTGAAGAGGACTCCTGCAGGGTAAATTTTTTTTATAATACAGATTATGCTCGATTTGAAATTTACAATATATTAACAACTTCATCACCAATTAACCAGACGGTACATTATGTTTAGTAAACGGCCTCCCCGATACACTGCAAAGCATGATATTTTGACAAACCACATGACCTCGGATGCATTGGTGGAAAAAAAGAGTTGGTATTATGAGTTAGCTACCTCTCCTATTTGGCTATGGGATGAAGTAAGTACCTTTCTTCAATATTTTATACTCAATGATACATTGTTTGTTATCCTGTATTTTTTTCCAATTTATTTGCATCTTTTTTGTTTGTGCAGCACATTGACGTTGCATTCTACTACCTGAGGAAGAAGATCAGGCAGTACCCTGAACTGGAACAACGAAAGGTGACAACCGTAGACACGTTTTTTGCTGCAAAAGTCCGTTCGTTGTGGACCGTCTACCAGGCAGCACCCGATAAGTTCGATTGGGCCTGCTGTGATTCTGTGTTCAGGATAATGCTTGGCGTGCGTGCCCAGAGTGGGGCCTCGTGGTTTCACGTTAACACGGTGCTAATGCCAATTCACTTTAGCGATCTGAAACATTGGGCATTAGCAAAGCTCGACCTAACAAACTGGACCCTTGAGGTATACGACTCTCTTCAGCATGAAGGACGTCATAACTCTAAGGTCCGCGAAGGAATGGAAGGTCTGTCAAAGTTCATTCCATTTCTAGCTGAAAAAAAACAGTTTGTTCGAGTTCAAACCACGGGTTCCTCCAGGAAATCACCCAATACCAGTCACCATAATGAAAGATATCCCTAAACAAGCCAATGGGTTAGTACAAGCATTGCAAATTATTTCATAAAATGAACTGTGTGGAGTGTGTTGCTTATTTAAAAATTTTTTTTCCATCTTTCGTGCAACAGGGTGACTGTGGAATGTTTACAATCAAGTATGCTGAGTGCTTGATAGAAGGGAGGGATGTCAGATATTGGGTGATTGCTGAACGCATGCAAATCTTCAGGGAGTATTTTGCCTGTTACATGTGGTCCCATGCCAAAAATAAGCTAGCTGAACCTATAAAAGTGATGCTGATGAGGAGGAGGACGTTTAACATTTAGACTAACTATTTCAATCTTGTTATCTAACTTAACCAGACTGTTAATAGTACCATTATTTAATTCTTGCTAAACCCCATTGATTGATTTTTTGTATATGGTATATTTGTAAAATTAATTGTAACATTACACATTAATCGTATTGATGACCAGGTGGGAATAAAACGTTTCATTATCAATGGAATGTATCTTTGTACATGATAATAATAAAAAGCTTTCTGTCTTTCAATACTAATACAGAGGTCATAACGGTTATGACCAGACGGTCATAACCGTTATGACCGATAGTATAACAGACTGGAATAAATAATGGTACATGATAATAATTAATGTGTTATACTATGAGGTCATAACGGTTATGACCACACGGTCATAACTGTTATGACAACGGTCATAACGGTTATGACCTCTGGTCTAACACAGAGGTCATAACGAAATTGACCAGACGGTCATAACCGTTATGACCGTCTGGTAATAACTGTTATGACCGCTGGTTTAATATCAATATTCTAACAAGAAAATGTTAAGTCACACTAGTTTAGAATTTAAGGGGTGAATATTTTTTAAAGTTTAATCACAAAATATGAATTATTTTTATACAAGCGAGAATAATCCTTATTGACAATAGAAAAAAAAAAAAAAAAAAAAGTAAATTGCTCAATTAGTCCATAAACTCTGAACAATATATAATTTTGGTAGCTGGAATGATCCTAAAACATTAAAATGTTGCTACAATACGTATTTTCGTTAACTTTTTAATAATTTATAATTATTCCAGCTAAGAATAAAATAACAAAAAATGTCCATAATCCCTTAAAATGTTGCTACAATGATTTTTTAACGGAATCCGTCAATAATTTGGTCAAAAGTAATGGCACCTAACGAATTTGTTCAAAAATTAACGTAAAATACCTATTGTAGTAACAATTTAATAAAATTTATGAGTGTAATAACCTATGTATTTATGAGTGTATATATATTAAAAAAAATGCATAAAGCCCCATAAATATAAAAAAAAATTTAATCCATATCCCTCAAAATTTTTTCTCCTACAATTTTTTTTTTTTATATTGGCATTGATCTCTAACATTATGTGACGTGTGTTTATGAATGTTACATTATTCAAAATCACATTATATAGATGGAAAAAAGTCAACAAGGGTTTACCTTTTTTTTTAACTTCATATGCCAACCAAATATGGACAACTTTTTCATTAACAAAAAAAAAACAAGATTTAACTGATAGAACAAACACAATTATAAATCAAATCCAAAAAAATTCGAAAGACAACAAAAAAGGATTTATAAGTCCACATATAAATATTAGTTCTAACAAAATGAGTTATGATGATAAAAGAGTGGAATCACCAAAAAAGATTTTGCGGCTATTAAAAAGAAGAAATATTAGACTAATACGTAAATCAAATTATTTAATAAGATTTTTCATTGAAAGAAATATATAAATATTTTTATTTATCAGTAATATTCCTAGAATAAATGGACAACTTTTTTTTTATTTTTTCAATCAAGAAAAAAAGATTTTAATAAATATAGCTCTTATAATTCCTATAATAACTATATTTACAATAATGAAATAAATCAAGATAAAATTGATAACACAAATCAAATATAACGCAGTTTATGTCGACTATAAAATAGTCACTTTCTAATTCTAATATTAATAATAAGAACTTACAAACTTTTTGGACTTATCTTATTTGTCACAAGCATATGTCTTTTACAAATTATCACAAAGCCCGGTTTTTAACTTTTTGAATTTATATAAGTTAAGATTAAGATCTGTCTTTCAATATAATGGAGCATCACTTTTTCTTAAGAATGAAATAAAGAATTATTTCCTTGGAACACAAAAAATATTTCATTTCGACTTGAGACATAAGAACCCCCCCCCCCCCAATTCTGAAATAAATCAATGGAAAAATTGGTTAAAGGGTTATTACCAAAATAATTTATCTCAGTCTAGATTAGTACCACAAAAAAACAAAAAGTAGAAATAGCATAAATCAACACTCTATACCTCAAAATAACCATTTAAACAAATGGGATTCATATGAAGAAAACCCATTAATTAAACTTTAAATCCGAAAAAAAAAATGTTAAAATACAAGATATATATGATCTTTTATCATATAATTTTATTAATTATGAAGATAAGAAAAAACTCGTCTATTTATAGATTACCATTACAAGTAAATCATAACCAAGCGGTTTTTTATAATTACAACGAACATAAACGAAAAATCTTTAATATGCTAGTAGGTCTCCTTGGTAATAACGATTGACTGTCTGGTCATAACCGTTATGACGCTGGTCTAACACAGAGGCAAGACCAGAGGTAATAACAGTTATGACCGCCTGGTCATAACCGTTATGACCTCTGTAACTGGCCCATAGGTCATAACGGTTATGACCATAAATCCACCTAAAAAATGTTTGGCTTAACAGTTAATGTTTTTTTATATAATAAAAGCGTGTTATAGCAATCTATTGTACTAAAAAATACACTTTGTACTTATCATAAAAAATCTTGATCATGTTTAATGTGAAGTGTGATAAATTGTGCTAAATTGTTATACAACAATGAAAAAAAATAAAAGTAAAGTAAAATGACCCTACACTATCATCACATTTATGAAATTGGTGTTATGAACTCTGTATCTGGCCTTGTGGTTCGACGTTTTCGTAAGGGTACTGAGTTGGTACATGTTTAACGGTTGTGTCCGTAACCATTACATCTACCACACCGATTAGCTCTTGTTCTTCACCTTGGGACGGAATCCTACGAACCCGTGGCCTTCCGGGCCCACGCTTTGTAGTTGGAGGATTAACAATTCGCAATCTTACTTCTTCGGATACGTCCCAGCCCTCGGGGCTGCCAATAGGGTGGACTACATGTGCATAGCAAGCATACAGATAGTCTTTTGTGTAGTAATTAGAGCAATAATTATAAGGATCAATTCGACGGTGGTTACATACGGCCATTGCATGAGGGTAAGGAATTTGATCGACCTGAAATCGTCTGCAAGTACATGTCCTTTCGCTCATATCGACAATCCATATTTGGGTAGCATTGTTGGTGACGGCGTACTCAAACTGATCAGCTGGCCGAGGCTGTAACAAATGTAATTTAAGACATTAGTTTAAGCGATCGCATTAACGCGAAGCCATAATAAAATTTAAAAATGGGGTCGTTATCACAAACCGTTACTGTTAGGTCTAAAGCGAAGTTTGTGCGAATCAATTTCTCTGCCTTCGGGGCCAGTTTAGATGTTTTTTAAGGGCCTCTTCACGTCTCTCGACAAACCATCGTTGTAGTAGTCCCCTAAGCCATTCCACCAAGAATCCAACTGGCATTAACCTGGCTTTCCGATCTACATTGTTTAATGACTCTGCAATGTTGGTTGTCATGATTGCATATCTCCGACCGTTGAAGTATGCTCGCGGCCACTTTATAGGATCGGCCTGAAGAAGGTAACGATGCATGTCGGGGTTACGACCACAGATGGATTCCATATGACGATGGTACTCACTTAAAAGATACGTTCTCGAGGCACCGTCAAAATAGGTCTTCAAAGGGCCTTTGAAATCTTTGTATCTAGTCTTCAAGTTTGCAGCCAAGTGTTGGACGCATATCCCGAATGCAGCATCTGGATACATAAGGTTGGCTGCATATTCGATACCCTTATGCCTATCGGCCACAATAGCAAGAGACTCTCGCGTGCCGATTGAATCCCTTAGTTTCTCGAAGAACCATTCCATGATTCATTGCTCTTCGACAGAACGATACCAAATGCAAGGGGAAATATGGAGCCATTTGCGTCGTGTCCGCAGCTGCAAGCAACATACCTCCAAACCTGGCATTTAGTGCTGATCCATCAACCACAATTACTGGACGACAATAAGGCCAACCATACTTCGAAGCAGCTAAGCACATGTAAAAGAATTTGAAACAATTTGCTGAGTCTGTCTCAATGTCAATGTCGGATCCAGGATTTTCCGCTTAACCATTTCAGCCCACGCTGGCAGAACTGTAAATATTAAATTATCAACACCATGTTTTAAGTATAATAGTTATAAGGACAGTAACGAACTATAACCAGACAAGGGAAATTACCTTTGTATGACTCAGCATCATCGCCCCTCAGGCTTGTCAGTGCAGCTTCCTTCCCTCGTCATGCTCTAAGATAGTTGAAAGACACTCCAAATTCGGCCTGCATGTCTCGCATTATTTCAGATGGTCTATATAAGGAATTGGTCGGATCCAAGTTTTTGCCTTAACACACTCCCCAATCATCCAACTCTTCGCTTGACGATGATGCCCTTGAACGATTTCAATTGAACAAGTATGGACGTCGTCGAACCTCTTCACAACAAACAGTTCACTACCTTTCATCCTAGTCGCACGCAATTGCCATGGACATCCCTCATTATCTATACATATAACGTGTAATAGAGTAGAGTTCGACCTCTTCACCTTGAATTGGTAGTGTTTACTCATGGCATCGTGATGAAGATGGTATTGCAGTAACTTTTTGTTCTCAAAAACACAGTTTACGCGCAGCGTGATAGGTGTATAATCAGCAACAACGACTCCGTCGGATACACTGTCACTACTTGATACTTTGTCATATTGAGATCCAGTATTATTGACAATAGAATGGCCTCCAATGCTTGCTGCGATACTCTTCTCGTTTGAACGATGAGTATCAGCCGTAACATTAAATTTCCCGGCATTACAATCATCGTGATCCGTGCCTAAGTCATTGTTCAATATTTCATGTTGATTTTCAATTCCATAGTCAGTGTGCAAATCCAGACCGACTGTAGAGAAGTGATATGAGGAGAAGGAGGAAGAGGAGGAGGAGGAGGGGTTAGGATCATATTACTGTCATTTACATGTTGCATGGCTTCATCACTCTGTCCCCCCTCCCTAGAACGTTGAATGTCTATGTGGTTGCTTGCCCTACCTCTGGTGGCATGGCTTCCGCAGCGGACTCATCCAATACATCGGTTGTAACTGAAAATTTGCTAAGCACATGAACATCCTTCTTCTTTAGTTGTATGTAGAATTAACGTCAGCATCACACTGTATCCTCACAAGAGGCAATCCAGGTTCAACACCGTATCTCATGACTATATTCTTGTCTGGGCCCTAATTCCAAGCACACTTCTCACCAACTCAACAAGACCAACATATGTTGAGTTCTCGGGCACCAATATTCCCTTCATTTCGCCACCAACATATCTCATTGTGCCGTCCCATTGACCATTATACTTTACGAAAACACAAACCGCATCCATTCCTGAATGATACAGAATCAAGTTATCCAATAATTTGGTTTTTTCTGTTATCTAAGATTATGTTATATGCTACAGGAGACCGAATAACAAGCACCATTATATCTCAAAACTGGTAACAGAGATTTTGTTTATACAATATATTTCAAAACGCCCATTAAATCATAAATTAACAAATAAAACCAAATAAGAAGCACCATTACCTCAAATTGGCTGATTGGAAGTGTGAAGATCTCTATTCAAATGGAGTAGAAGCAGATCTGGCAGATTCTGCCGATAACTGTGACGAGGATGGTCAGATGTCGAATTAACAGGTGCACAAAGATGTGTTCAGATTTGTTGGACTTAGAGTGAGTTTCGATCAGTGTGTAATGGTGCAGAGAGGAATCGTGAGGCTTCACTGAGAGAAAAATGATGAAAAGAGGAAAGAAAAAGTTTTAAAAATTTGGATTTTGTATATATAAGTCGCGATTGAAATGGGCGGGAGATCTAACGAAAAATTTTATTAGGGTTTGACCAATACGTCACCGTATTGACCAATAGTTTATCGGTCATAACGGTTATGACCGTCTAGTCATAACCGTTATGACCAATCGTATAACACAGCGGTCATAACGGTTATGACCGTCTGGTCATAACCGTTATGACCTATGTGTTATACCAGCGGTCATAACGGTTATGACCTCCTGGTCATAACCGTTTGACCGACGTGTATACTATCGGTCATAACGGTTATGACCAACGTATAACACTATCGGTCATAACGGTTATGATCGATAGTGTAACGCAGCGGTCATAACGGTTATGACCGTTTGGTCATAACGTTATGACCGACGTATAACACTATCGGTCATAACGGTTATGACCGTCTGATCATAACGGTTATGACCGATAGTGTAACGCAGCGGTCATAACGATTATGACCGTCTGATCATAACGGTTATGACCGACGTATACACTATCGGGCATAACGGTTATGACCGATAGTGTAACGCAGCGGTCATAACGGCTATGATCGTCTGGTCATAACCGTTATGACCGTCTGGTCATAACCATTATGACCAATGGTCTAACACTTTGACCAATACGTCACCGTATTGAGCATTTACAGGGGTCACAACGATAATGACCATGGGGTCATTATGAAAATGACCGATCCTGTGGAAAGACGTCTGACCAAAAATGGTCATTTTTATAATGACCACCTGGTCAATATCGTTGTGACCAAAATTATATGCTAAAATTTAACAGTTACAGGGGTCACAACGAAAATTACCAGACGGTCATTATGATAATGACCGTCCCTGTAAGAAGACCAACTGTTAAACAATTTCAAAATAATGAACATTTTTTTCCCCTCTGCAAACAAATCGTTAAACGCAAACTTTTTAGACATTGAAACCAGATTTTGTAATTTTTTAAACTTTCGACTTCTTCGATTCGTTAACTTCGATTTCCCCTAAACCCTTCATCGGCAACCATTCTCTCGATATCTTTAATTAGTTTTTAAATGTTTATAGATGCCTTTCGTGGTGGTTTCGGACGGTTTCCGAGCGTTTTCCGAGCGATTGCAACTGTTTCTCTCTCTAGATTTTGTTTTTCTCTCTAAAAATCTCTAGATGCTGGTTTTGGGGACCATGAGAGGGAGATGAGGATAAACCAGTAATTTGACATACAATTAATCCTTCTGGGCTCCACATATCAGGCTGAAGAATGACGTGGCAGTGCTAGAAGTGAAGGGGAAAAAAATGGTGCTGATTTTAATATAATTTATTCCACAGGTGCTAAAAGTGAAATTTACCCAGGAAAAAAAGATCCAGGGGAACAAAGCCTCCTCCTGAACACAGAATCGACAATCAAAAGGCCAAAAGCTTTTTTTTTTTTTTTTTTTTTTTGGGAACAAGCTACCAAATATAAAAGTGAGAAAAGAACAAAACCCCGTTGAAGTTAAATTCATTTTGGATATCAGGAACAGCCGCCTACTTTTCTCCATATAGGCGCTTAAATTTTTTGGCCAAAAGTTTGATGTATAACAAAGATAATTGTGTAATTTCATTTCTTTATATTGTTCTCAATGTTTTTCCTCATAAAATTCATTCATGGAAATATTTTTGTGGATCCCATCTTTAAATTATTCCTTCTAGTTTTGTATTCCATCCAAATTTCTCTCATATCAGGCATCATCAATTATCATTTTTCATCCTAAAATATATTTTCTTTCCTTCTTATTTTTTACCCTATCAAACATAGCATTATAGTGTTTAGTATCATGAAATGAAAGAAAATAAAAGATTGTGTAATTACTATTTTATATATCTACATACTATTTTCCTTTAAAAAAATAAGGACAAAAAAATAATTTTAGTAATTATTAGATAGATTTTAATTTTCTTCTCATTTTTAGAGGAAATAAAAAAATTAACCATATTACAATACTTTCCTTCCTATTTTATTATTCATTTTTTTTAATAAACTAACCAACTTAATCAATTTCTATAAATTTTTCTATAAATCCACTTCCTTCCTTGCTTTTCCACAAATGAACCTTGCACAAAGGCCAAGTGCTTAACGTGTTCCTAGGTGAAAGAACATTGATGGGACATTGATTTGCTTTTACATTTATTTACTTGCTTTTATCTGAAGCATTTATATATATATATATATATATATTAACACAATAATATTCTCTACAGATAAATTATAAATAATATATTTTTTTATTACTTTTATTTATTTATTTTTTATGATATTTCTCTGTGATTCATACTTATTAAAAACAATTAAAGGGAAAATCAAAATCTTTTTATGATTAAATGTAGTAGCAAATCAATGTCTCATTATTGTTTCAGATAGTGTTTTGTGATCTTCTCATATCAAATAATTAAAGAGAAAACTAAAATCTTTTTTTTTCTTATAATTTTCTTTCTATCATAGTTTTCTTTTCCTTCTTATTTTCTTTCTTTCTTACCTAACGGAGGTTAAAGGAAAAACAAATTTGGTAAGAAGAAAAGAAAACAAGAGGGAACAGAAAAATTGAAGTAAAAAAAAATAAGAGAGATGAAAAATTGTATTTTTCCTTTATACTGATTGGTATGATGACAGGAAAGAAAATGAAAATATTGTGTAATTACTATTTTATTTATATATATTATTTTATTTTAAAAGCATGGACAAAAAAATAATTTTAATAATTATTTAGTAGATTTTAGTTTTCCTCCCATTTTTGGAAGGAATAAGCATGCCAAAGGTGGGTTGCCGCGGGAGAGGAGAAGAGAGAGAAAGGGGGGTCGCCGGCGGCCGGTTAGGGCTGGGCCCGGTGGTGGGAGGCCGGAGGTGGGTCGCCAACGTCGGGGATGGATCGCCGACGTCCGTCGCCGGTGGCGGGAAGGTCGTCGGCGGAGAAGACTTGGGGTGAGAAAGATTATATGAGGTAAGGTGTATAATAAATATGGTACACCAACAACATTTCAATCGTTCGATTAAATTTCAACGGTTTAAAAAGAGACTCTACCGGTAAAGTCATTTGGGAGAGGCTCTACCACAGCCTCTCTATATTTTTAACACAATTATATTCTCTACGAATAAATTATAAATAATATTTTTATTACTTTTATTTTATTTTTTATGATATTCCTCTATGATTCATACTTATTAAAAACAATTAAAGGAAAAATTAAAATCTTTTTATGATTAAATGTAATAGCAAATCAATATCTCATCATTGTTTTAGATGTGTTTTGTTATCTTCTCATATCAAATAATTAAAGGAAAAATTAAAATCCTTTCTTTTTTTATAATTTTCTTTCTATCATAGTTTTCTTTCCTTTTTATTTTCTTTCCTTCCTACCTAATAAAGGTTAAAGGAAAAACAAATTTGGTAAGAAGACAAGCAAACAAGAGGGAAAGGAAAAATTGAAGTGAAAGAAAACAAGAGAGATATGAAAGATTTTATTTTTCCTTTTATACTGTTTGGTATGATGGCAGGAAAGAAAATAAATATTATGTAATTGTTATTTTATTTATCTATATATATTATTTTATTTTAAAATCATAGACAAAAAAGTAATTTTAGTAATTATTTGGTAGATTTTAGTTTTCCTCTCACTTTTGGAAGGAATAAAAGAGTAAAACCCCACTACACTTTTTTTCATCCTATTTTCCTTTCCATTCTTTTCTTTCTTACCAAGCAATCAACTCCATCAACGTCTCTTTATTTTTCCCTTATCTCACTTCCTTCCTTTCTCTTTTCCACCATACCAAACATAAGCTCTGATAAGAGATAAAAGTGACCAATTTGAATAGAATAAGAGGGGCAACCTTGTGAACAATGTTAAATAAAGCCAGATGTATTAGCACCTGGTTGTGTGTTGTTATTTGTTTGTTGCCAAGCTTGTTAAGGAAATCTCATTTTATCATTAAAAAAAATATTATTAGTATCAAATATTCTAGTAGAATATGCAGTATACTTTGTTAGAATATTATGGTGTCGGCGGCTGAAGCCGGAGACATTCATTCATCCATGTTAAAAACTAAAAATATTATAGTAGAATACCTACAATATTGTACCATAATACTTGGGCAACTGGCATTGACGTTCGGAGCCGCAAACATCTGACTATCCATATTGAAAACAGAAAATTTTTAATAGAATAACCAAAATATTCTACCAGAATATTATAACGATATACGCCGACGGCCGGAGTCGGAGATATCCAGCCAACTATGTTAAAAATTGAAAATCTTTTAGATATCCAAAAGTATTCTAGTAGAATACCCATAATATTCTACTATAATATTCCAGCAACTAGCATTGACAGTCGGAGCCGGATACGCTCGGCTATCTATGTTGAAAACAAAACAAATTCTAATAGAATACCCAAAACATTTTATTAGAATATTCTGGTGAGCGATGTCAACAATCAAATCCAAATACGTCATACCATCTATGTTGAAAATAGAAAATATTCTCGTAGTATACCCAAAATATTTAACAAGAATATTCTATTGACCAGGAGGCTGGTGCCGGAGATGTCCGGCTTTCCATTTTGAAAATATGAGATATTCTTATAGAATTTCCTGTGTTGTGGATTTTTTCTTTTTATTATTAATATAGATAATTTGAGTAAAACATATTAGATTCCCAGCATTTGTAACATTACCCCATTTATTGGTGGGCTTGTTAACCCATCAAGTTTCTCAAATTGGGCCACGTAGGGTAGCCAAATGAGCCCACACTTTGTTCATGGATCGGAGGCCGTTCATAAAGCTCCAAAAAAAAAAAAAAAAAAAAAAAAATCAGAAGATTCTTCTAGGATCTGACTGCTATAAAAGAGTACTTTCCTTTAGTAAGTAGCTACAAGAGCGCCTCCTCCAAGAGGTAAGTCGTTGGGATTGAATTCCTGTTTTTCACATTTGGGGTTTATTTTTGCACAGTGGTTTTTATTGATTACGGTTTCAGAAAGCTTGTTTGCTCCCAATTCGTTTTCAATCCGTAAGCAATCTGTACACTTTTCCTCCATGAGTGTCTCCAATTCGGATGGAGAGGTCCCGAAGAAGCTTCCCATTCGGTTCCACTGCTCCGGCAACCATATTGAAAGTAACTAATCTGTTTCTCCCTCTCTCTCTCTCTCTCCCTTCTCTCTCTCCTCTCCTACTCCTCCTCCTCCTTCGCCCTTTATTTTTTTATTTTTTATTTTAAGTATGCACCCACGTTAAGAAAATAAGAAAAAGATGAATTTTTGGCTATGTTTTGGATACTTATTATTATTATTATTATTTAAGTATGTACCCATTTTAAGAAAATTAAAAAAAAAGAATTTTTGGCTTTGTTTTGGATACTTATTGATGTTCTTCCGTTTCGTTTCGTTTGTTTTTTTTGCGTAGTTGTGTTGGGAGCCGACATCTTTGAAAGATACTCTCGTTCGCGGGGTTATAATGCTGGAACCGATAAGTACGGCACGGCCACTGAGACCAGGCCATGGAAGAGAAATGCAGTGGCAAAGGGATTATCCTTAAGTAATGCTTCCAATTTTTGAACTCTAACGCTTTAAAAACATTCATTGCGTTAATTATGAGGTGTGTTGGTTTTGTGATTTATGCAGTGTGATGTTTTTGGTAGGGGGTTCTATAGGAACCATGAAGTACATAGATAGGTTTATTATAATTTGTTTGCCATAAGCTTTTATATGGAGAGTTATATTGTTATTTAGAGTGTTTTTTCCCCCCTTAGTTTGTGTTGGTGGTTTTCTAATTTTTATATGTACCTTGCAATTCATAGAGAGGTTTTCAAGTCGTTGGACGAGGTTTTTGATGAGTCTGGGCTTATATGGACCCAACCGCAGTCTGAGGATAGCCAAGCAATCTTGAATAAACTGCTGAAGAACAATTTTCTCTCAGAGAACACAATGCAGCAGGTACAGGATCATTTTGGGATTAAACTTGACTTGAGCGTATTTAGATTTCTTTGAGAAGCTGGTAGGTTTTGTGATTTGATTGTGTCTGAATGGTTATATGTGGGCGGAAATGTTTAGTACATTTTATAGCTGCGAATATTACACAAGTTCTTCCTATGTTTCAGATTTGTTGTGACACATGCAAAAGTTTCTTGGCTGATGACGTTGGAGATCGCTGTGAAAAGTGTGGGAGCATTTTGAACCCTACAAAATTGAAAGATCCTAGATACAAGGTATATAATTTATGTTCTGTATAGCTTTTAGCCTCTTATATTTTGGTTCATTATTTGGGATTTTTTTAGTTTTATATGGATGCTTGTGTGCTGAGCTAATTGAATTGATAACAAGAATCGTAACTACACAATAGAGCATGGTCGTCTGTGGTGAGTCTAAGTCGTCAACTTACTATTCGGTAAATTGGGCCTTTTCCTTTCTGAAAGCCTGTTGCAGGGTATCTGTAGTTTTTATGGTTACTTGGAGAAACAAATTTAGGACAAATTGATCATTTGAAGTGTTAATTCTTCAAAGTCTGTGTTTAGGAAGAGAGCAAGTTACTTCCCCGGGATTATGCATTTCTCATGTTTTGATGAATGACATGTTTATCGTCCAGCCAGCTGAGAGATTTTTCTTTCAAATCTTGGTCTTAACTTTATTTTTATTGCGTTTATGTTTAGATTTGTGTAATTGTTCTTTTTTCCTCTCAAATTTTATCTGCATGTTTTGTTACAGAACGTGTTTCTCTTTTGAAACTTCTTGTGCACTGGAAGCTACCTTAACACAATATGCTACAAACATCTATGTTTTGGGCTAAGTGGACTGGTCTAAGATGAGGCTAGGTTTTAATTTATTCTTATCATCGCACGAGCAGCCTTGTGAGAATTTTGGCTCAAAACTTAGGTGTTCATGTCAGTCCTCTATAACTAAATTTCCAACTCTTGTCCGGGTGTATTTCCTTTTGGATCCCTCCTGTCTTCTCATGTTTAATCTCTACAAGGTCCCCTCTCAATTATGCAATGCAACTATGTACTTCATGTCCCCGGCTTGTCAATACAGGAGCAGCTTGGACTTTTCTGACCAATGATCCAATATTTGTAGTTTTGCATGTTTGTAACGATTAGCTCTTCTACATATTAAGTGTATTTCAATTTCAGGCGGCGTTTCAACTTTCACTCCTTGGAGCTGGTGCAAAAGATACAGACCCTTTGAGATATGACTGGCTTTCTAATGGGCATGAGGTAATAATGAACGATTAATGTTGATTTATTCTTGTAATTGTTTTATAATTTATACCTTTGTCCTCCTTTGTATACTGATGTTTCAAGTTGGCTTTGTTAAAACTAGGTTTCAGACATATCATTTGCACGGGCAGATCTGCAAGCAAAACTCTATAATTCGGGGAAATTCATATATCAAGTTTTGAGTTTTATTGCTAAACCGTCAGGTTAGTTGGAATTTGGTGTCTTGACGATCAGTGTTGAGGGATCATTTTGCATAAGAACCATCAGAGATAGGCAGATTAGAGCCAAGCTCTGAAGTTCATGCCTTCAGTTCATCTCCTTTACTTCTACTGATTTATTTCTTGGTCATAAACTTTCTTTCTTTCTTTTTTTTCCTTTTATATATATGATATATATCATGATGTAGTCGTTAGTATTAATTTGTTGACATACTTTTTCTTATATCCTCCATTTCTGAATACTCTTCACTTTATATAGAGAAGTGATTTTAAACTAAGAAAAAAGTGCTGGAGTGAATCATCTTTGCTGTATAAAACTTAATCCTTTTGGGTTATTTGAACATCCTATCAACTTTTTCTTGCTTCTTTCATTTACACTTTTTGGCTTTTTTTTTTTTTTTTTTTTTTTTCTGGGCCCAAGAGACAATGCACTTATGACTCATTACAGAAATATAAACTAATCTTTCATATGCAGGTCAAGGATATGATTACACATACCAGATGCTCCACATGATATATCTGATCCCTTGACCGAGAATCTAGCTGAGAAGGTTGGAAAGTATGTGGAACAATATGTTCAAGCCATGGAGA